>OX422185.1:12930061-13220061 GCA_949130485.1 Agelas oroides
CCGAGGACAGTCTGTACAGAACCACAGCCTGTGTGACACTGGATTTCATTGGACGCAATAGCAACCGACCTACCCTTACTTATGAAAGAGAAGGGGTTGCAACTTTCACTGAAGGGGGGACTGACTCGGTAAAATTCATTAGAGGAAACTTGACAGTAAATGACATGGATCACCCAACCAGGTCAGTGTTTGCTGTAGTCATCTAGCCAAACTGGTATAAACCTTTGCAAAGGACGGGGATAAGAATCAATAATATGGTGATGCTAACTTTATAGGAAAATTATTAGGTTTGGAGTATAGATTAGGTACATGTACAGTGCCCACATTTAGGGTTTATCTATACCATCACTTTCCATGCTTATGGGTGAAGAAGACTTGTTTCCAGGGTAGGTGCACCATGGTATTAATGCGTATGCACTGCGATTGGACGCCTCTTGGAGTGTAATAACTGTTATAAGACCATACCTAAGAGCGAAAGGTTGACTCCGACTTGCATTGTTTTTCTCTCCAGGTATCTGATGCAGAGTGCTCAAGCAAACATAGTCGGGTTCAGAGCAGGGCAAGCAGAAGTAATTGCAGTGACCTATCAGCTACCAGGCTTCACATACCAGGTACAACTCACACAAAGCATACAGTAGCAGTGACCTATCAGCTTCCAGGCTTCACATACCAGGTACAACTCACACAAAGCATACAGTAGCCAGGATCAGTGCCAAATCACACCATGTCAACTGTTAGTAGTGTTTGGCACCCAGTTCTTGGACAAATGATTGGCTCCTAACCCTAAAAGTAGCTAGCTAGAAGTCTGGCTGGTATAGTATATCCAATAATTAATCATCATAGCCATAGTCATGAATGAACACAACTGTTTACACAAACTGGTCCCACAAAGGAGGCCACAAGTCCCTGATAAGAGTTTGTTTTTTGTTTGGTCTCCATAGCTACTTAGTATACAAACCGATGAGGTGACTTTCAAAACATTACATCACTGTTCATTATTAGACTAAAGGGGGTGTGCCTAATTATATTCACAGGGAATTTGTTTACCATCTTTTAATTAAGCTTCTCTTCCAGCCCCTCCCCCTTTTCCCTGTCTTCCTTTCCTTCCTTCAAGTTTTCTCTCCAACTCCCGCTTCTTGTTTTTGCATCAACTGGACAGTGGGAATGGAGCTAATGTTTCCTCCTTTCCCTCCATAGTGCAAGTACCTTTGTATCGCATTTGAATACAAAATTGTACAATGCAAGCAAATTTAACACATGTCCCTCTTTCTCTCCATTTGCTTCCTCCTTTTCCCTCCCCACTCTCCTTCTCCATCTCCTCCCACCATCTTCCTCTCTCCTTCCTCTCCCTCTTCTCCCTCCTCCCTCCTCCTCCCCCCCTCCCAAACCTCTTTCCTCATCCAGTTTGACAACACCTCTGGTAATCTGACTATCACTGGCCCAGCCACCACAGACGTGTACAGTGAGATACTCTCCAACCTCACGTACTTCAACTAGTGAGTGCATGACTTTACAATATAACACAATAGTATAAATGGATGTAGGTATAATTACCTGAGTCTAGTGTGAACTACTTAAAGCAGACTTTTTAAAATACTAAATTCTAAAAGATTGCTTAGAATGGAAGGAGGGAGGAGGTAAGTAACTGCGTACAATATGACAAGAGTTTTTAATGTTGTTGGCTGTTCTCCAGTGTAGGAAGAGAAGGTGTAGCTACTACCACTCTCCAATAGACATTTAATAATTGCATGATTATATTGCGAGTGGAAGATATCTCATTCTAGGTTCCATGACATTAACTTACTTTCATCATCGCATACGTTTAATGATGTATGGTACCTAGTTAGTGTTTGTGATATGTACATGAGTCTCATAAACGTATTTCTTGTGCAATTGTTTCCACAGCATGTTTGAACCAACAGGAGCTTCTCGCACCATCCAAATTACTGTCTTTGATGGAAGGTTCACCAGCAACCAAATTAACATCCAGTAAGAATGACTATAGTTATCATAAGTTATCTTGCAGAGCATATATAGCATTTCATAATATGGAAGTGTATTGCTAATGTTGGCAATAAACAACTCACTACTACTTTTTTCCTTTCCACACCTAGGATCACCATAGTGAACATTAATGATCCACCACAAATTTCTCTGGATGGGGAAGACCCTGTCATTACAGCATTCTCTATTAACTACACTGAGGGTAGCGGGCCTCAAGCAATAGTGTCCAATCTCTTTGTAGTGGACACTGACCCCATGGCCATAATTCGAAGGTGAGTGGAAGTCACGTGATACTTACACAATCTTGTGACGTCATATATATATTGAACGTAAAGCAGATCAGCTATGAATATCTACGAACATCATTATTTGGGGGGTTTGAAAAGCGACTTCCTACTGCATAGCTATACACCCTGTGTTTGTCAATACAACAAATTATGCACTATGGCTACCCATTGTTCCCAGGGTTGTTGTTGAGCTACGTAATCCAGTGAATGGTGAGAGGGAGGTTATCACTGTGGGAGACACGCAGGGACTCACCCTCTCCAGGATGTCACACTTTTTGGTATGTAGTTTACCATTGGCAGAGAATGGTTATGATGTGCGGGGGGGGGGTGGGGTTGGATACCAAACAAAGAGAATCCTTTGAGTACAAGTTGCTTATATACAAATCTGAGATTTGAGTACAAATTTGGTACATTATTGCAGGGGCATATCTCCCTTCTCCACAATGCCCAGTACATGTATTAGCTAATATGATTGAATATTTTCATTTACGTACCACATAACTCAGAAATGTCACTTGGATTGCTACATAATTGGCTATCTACTTAAGCATGAATAACACCAATGTAGCCATGAGCTGGCTCTTTCCAACAGCTGCTAGGTTTGCAGTTTTATTCATTCAGTTTATACCAATGGATGTGTACTTCTTTCTTGCTGAGACAAGATGCCCTAAAGTACTCGTAAAAGCCCCTGCACATCACCTGACCTGTATTTACATTCCTTCACACCATGCACTGTAGGAACTCTCTGGCCAGGCTACCCCGCAAACCTACACTGCTGTTCTACGAACTTTGACCTACGAACACACAGATGCAAATCCTGGCAACCCTACCATTGGCATCAGGTATTTCTAGCTCTATTAACTCTCAGTAAAACACTGACAGTACAAATAGTTTACAGTAAGTTCTTGTTACTTAATCCACCTTTAACCTTTGCGTAATTACAGTATTTCTTTGTGTTTGCATCAAATTGTCAGTAGTGCACTGTATGTACACAGCATGTGCATTTGCACGCTGGTTGGTATGTACATCAGTGGTGTAGCTAGACTGGGCAACTCAGTGCTATGCCCGGGCAATTTAGCCCGCAATAATGTGCTAATTCTATCTACTCAGCTAGCATAGTGTAGGTACTGTGCGAGGTAGTAATGCCATCATCAAACAGCAAAGCGCTCCTGCCTACACTCAGACTAATGTACTGTTTCCAAGATGATAGGTAATCAAACCTGTCACCATACCCTTCAGTTAATTAACTGTGCTCAGGTAACTTGGGTCGTTTGGCTAGGCCACTGAAGTACATGTATGTTGCCTAGAATGTTAAGACTAGCTACTTATCCCTATATCCCCAGATTCCTTTCCTCCCCTTCTCCTTCCTTCCCCCCCACGTTCACCCACTTGTTTTATTCTTTCCACAGGCAAATAGTGTTCTATGTTGAGGATAACCAAACAGCATTCCATCCTGAAAACTCAACACTTTCTGTAAGTACAACTCATATTAACTCAAATACTAAGGGAAGGCTATAACTAAAGTCCAAAAATATTGAGATTAAGCCACTCGGCTGTCTACAGTTAAGTGTCTAATGCTGAACGCGGACTGTCCATGGCAAGTATGGAGACGCCTACAATTATGGACATGGCCGTTTCCTTACCTCTCACCACTAGCCCCCATCCCCCCCCCCCCCCCCCCCCCCCCCCCCCACACACACACACACACACACACACACACATGCACACAGACACACAAACATACACACACAATCTTTATGGTTCTGTATGAAAACAGTGCACCCCCAACTACTGCACATCGGTGATAATGATACCAATTTACCTCCACAGCTCACATTTATAGCAGTAAATGATGCCCCCATACTCCTCTATGTCACCAATGAGTCTGCCAGGAGCTCACCTGCACCAGTCTTAACAGGTGAAACAGTGCAGTCATTCAGTTACACCGAGGATGACCCTGCTATTAATATTGGACAAGATATTTACCTTCGTGATGTTGATGGAGACGTCATGTCTGCTACCATTCGTCTTGCAGGTTAGTGATTTGGTTACTATTTGTATAGGTCAGTCTCAGAAAATTATCCCTCCCTTCCTTCTTTCCTCCACCTCTCCCTCTTTCTCACTCTGCTTCCTTCTTTCCTCTCTTCTTCTCCCCTCCCTTTTTCCTTTCTCCAGGGTTGTCAAATGCAGACCAGGATCACTTTTATTTCAATGATGCTCTATTGAATGCATACAACATCAGTCAGACTGTAACTCCTAGCAATGGAGGTTTGAATCGAGAGATTGTACTCACCGGACAAGCTACCCCAGGATGGTATGAACAGGTAAGCAGTGTCTGTGTGTGTGTGTGTGTATGTGTGTGTGTGTGTGTGTGTATGTGTGTGTGTGTGTGTGTGTGTGTGTGTGTGTGTGTGTGTGTGTGTGTGTGTGTGTGTGTGTGTGTGTGTGTGTGTGTGTGAGTGTGAGTGTGTGTTTATTAGTCAGTGCAGAACACTGACTAATAAACTGGCTCTGAAAAGTATAACCAATTACATAAGCCAAACACTGTCTATAAGCACTGTGTTCTGTACTAGTTGGACAAACAAGTATATTCATTATAGTGGTCAGGCTCATTGCTACGCTTCAATTATGCCATGGTTGACATAAGTGAGCAAAGTTCATCGTAGCAAAGACAATATACTTGAGACATTTCGGCTCGAGAGCATTGTGACTGACGAAGGCTCTCGAGCCGAAACGTCTCAAGTATATTGTCTTTGCTACGATGAACTTTGCTCACTTATGTCAACCATTGCAAGTATATTCATGATTTAAACCAATCATATACCTATGATATTTATTTATAATAATCATGCTTAGTGCAACATATTTCCAGACCCTATGAAGCTATACCATTATTATACCCTGTCTATTCATAAATAAGTATATAGGCCAAGTAATAATCGTGTTTATATGCATGCATTGTGATATGTGTCTCCAGATCCTACAGAGCTTGCAGTATCGTAATCTGCATATGAATGATAGTGTCACTGATGGGCAACGAACAGCCACAATCTTTGTGCAAGACACTGGGAACTTAGACAGTGGGAACATTACTGTTTATGTGAATGTAATGGACCGTAACGATGGTCCAGTAGTCACCCTTACAGACCAGGCTGATTCAATGACGACATTTGTTGAAAATGGCCCAAGTGTTCCAATCGGGTTCTTCCATCTGATCAGAGTTATGGATGAAGAAGGACACAATATTTCAAGCATGGACGTGACTCTTATTGCAACTAATGGAAATCTTGATCCAGAAGAAACAATATTTCTACGCACTCCAATGCCAATTATTATAGTGACGGATCCAAGAACAATTATTACAGAAACCTCGATACATATTGAGATCAACGCTGAACCTGAACTTTATGTTCGAGCATTGCAAAATATCCATTACAGTGACAGTGCAGCTGAGCCGACACTTTTTAATGCAACTGGCAGCAATCTAACAAGGCAGGTTGTGGTTAGAATCACAGACGCTGCTGTTGGTAGTCAAACGACAACAGAATTTAGAGTTACTGTTGTGATTGAACCAATTAATGACAATGCACCGAGGATCCTAATCAACACTTCCCCCACCTGTTCTGAGGATTGTCGGGACAACCCCAGTATTCAGAAGACAAGAAGCAGGAGAGATGTTAGAGTGGCAGGAAGGAGAAGAAAAAGGATCGCCTATAGTCCTATAGAGGAAGATACTTCTATGGTAAGTAGAATTATCCAACTTTGCAAGGTCTAGATTGTCATGTAGATATTCATAGGTTTTGTAATACATGTGGGATACCATGGGTAGATCATGATTTGTATTATGTTTGTGGGTGGGGTTTTGGCAATGATAAATTTTTGAGCATAAATCTTGCCGCAACACAACACTACCAATTTGGCAAATTTTCCTCTGGCAAAATATCAGTATGGCTACATGTATTGCAGTGCAACCGCAAGTATACATTACATAATATTGCCATTTTCTTCTGCAGGCCCCACGACTTCAGACAGGCAACGCCCACTTCACCAACCAATCTTGCCTCTCCAACATCACTCTGCTCTTCAACACCAACACAAGCACACCAGTGGTGGAAATCCAACCGGACCTCGGCTTCCTCCTACACTTAGATCCACCAGAACTGAACAAGGCGTTACAGCGAGGACATTGGTTTGATTATCACACTCTGGTTCTGGTGTTTGAAAAGTGTGTGGAGTGGGAGAGAATGACAACTAATGGTCGAGAGAGGCCCATGTTTGTCATGTTTGAAGCTCAGAGAGGTGTGTTGTGTGTGTGTGTGTGTGTGTGTGTGTGTGTTTGTTTAGTACATGCACATACAGATGTAAGCTATCACTTGCCCACATCTCCCTTACACATCAACACATACCTACAGATTCTTGTGACTGGGCCTCTCCTTGCAATTCTGGTGTCTGTTTTTCTAATACTACTGGTTGTCCCACAACTGGCCTACACCGCATCATGACCAACCACACCACTCTCACACCTACATCCCTCACACCTACACCCCTCACAAATGATGAGTTTCACATGTACTACCGATCACTGCTGGTGACAGTTGTTTTGGTCGTATTGGCCGTTGTGACGATGTGTCTAACGATTAGTTGTCAAGGCGGGAGGTGAGTGAATAGGGAGGACGGGAGGGAGGGAGGGAGTGGGAGGGAGAGGGAAGAAAAGGTGGATGAGATGCGTGAGATGACAAGGGGATGGAGAGAGGGTGGGTAGGGTTTAGAAAGGGGGGAGAGAAAGGTGGTGGAGAGAAGGAAGAAGGGAAGAGAGGGGGAGGGAAGAGGCTGAAGAGTGTACTATCTTGTACCATCACATCATCAGCATTATATTTTTCACTTACGAGATCTTAAAATTTTGGATGTGGAGATTGAGGTTATATATACGTAGCATGCATGTACTGAACTACAAAATGGAGTGTTACAAATATGCTTTGTCCCTTAACTTTCAGAAAGAGACGATCCTTCACTCGAAGCAAGATGGACTCGGTGGAAGCAGGCACTCTACCTACCAAATCCCAGAAACCAGTTACAAATGTAGAAGAGAGTGTTGTGATCCGAATTTCAACTTTGAAAGATTCAGGCGTACAAGAAATCGCAAATCTACCAGGAAAAGTTGAAAGGGTCTCTCCTTTGAAGCATGAGGATATACCACAAAAGAAGCCTGCCTTGGCCGCCAAGCCACCCCTCATTCTCCCTCCTGGACATGGTGGTCATAAAAAACACCCAAGATCAACTTCTCCTCCAAAGAAAAAGCCCCCAGATCCTTCTAAGGGGTCAAAGGACACAGCAGATAGTCTTGCACGAGAAAAAGTTGTGCCTTCTACTAAAGTTGCTACAACAGCACTTAGCAGTGAAGGCATCGCTGAAGAAAGGCTGAGTGGTGCTGAAGGTTAGTTTGTATGGTGGGTGGATTCCTAAAGTCATTGGCTGGTAGTTATGTTCCAAAAGCTAGTTGTTTCAGTATCAGATAATACATACTTTGGGACTATTGTAAAATTCTTCAGTCTCATTATACATGTAAGTGTTAAATTGCACCAAAATACATCTCAGTGCTCTTATACATGGTGAGTATGTCCCCAGATAGCCATGCAGTGGGATGGTAGCAGTTAACAGAAATGTAGCTAATGTTTCCCATGCCGGGTTTATATACTGTAATCTCTCGAAAATAGACCCACCCCCGAAAATAAGCCCACCCCCTTTTTTGAATGCAGTTGTTGCAAAGGGTGCTTTTCTCCCGAAAGTACGCCCACCCATTTATGCTGTAGTAGATGGGTTATGTTAAGCAAGAAGCACCAAAGAAGCAGTACTGTGTAAGAGGAGGGACTAACAAATGAAGGAGACACCATTTGCTGTTGTTGCATAAGCAAGTGCATAACAAAAGAGGCGTTGCAGAATCACTACATGTGTACATAACTAGGGCTAGACTAACTGCGTGTGAGGTGGGCGTATTTTCGAGACAAATATCACAACTCTCGAAAATACGCCCACCCCCCTCTTTGAGAAGCCACTTAAGTTCATTGCTCATGGGTGTATTTTCGAGAGATTAGGTACTACTTTCTTGTATCAAATGAAAAACAGCCTGTAATGCACCAACAACCCTTGTATTCTCTCTAGATGAGAAATCATCACTACAACAAAGTCAGCGAGCAGTGCAAGACGTACGCCACAGAGTGTGCCATGCTCACACAAACCTTCAGGGCCAAAGGTCACATGACCAGGTTGCTAACAGCAACCACACTCCCTCAAGTGAACAATCAACTACTAGTAACACTTATGACAGTTTACCACCCGAAAGACAGTATCTAGCTATAAGTTCACAGAGCACAACCCATTAGGACTGACCAATAAATATATGCTTAGTGTACACAATGCATATTTCCACTTCATTCCTTCTGCCTGTGATATAAACTTTACTTGATATTACCTGCAAAGTCTATTATTATTTTGACTGCAATTTCCAATTGAAGCACAGGCATAACTTATGTAACACAGTCTCATTTTTATACACATGCAACCATTTCATCTGACATTTTTATACCATTTCTGATTAAAATGCTCACTCTGTAAGTGTCTAGCACTCCACTTTTTGCATTTGTAATGACCTAGATGTCATTGTGTTTTAGTTCATTGTATCTATTTATTCTATAGCATATACGTATATAGTTGTTTGTGAAATGTTATTATAAATTCTTACAATGACAATCGTCAAAATTATTTATTGCTTATAGCTCAACTTATTTAGTTTTAGATTGCTCAAATTGCATAATATAGCTAAGCTATCAAAAACTGCTTCGACAGCATGGGGAAGGCCTTGGAGCGAGGCTTCTTAAAGAAAACATTTTTCAACTTTTCCTGTCAGTTCACGGAAAATAAATCATACCTACCTGTTGCTATACAAAAACAATGGTGAAGTGGAGCTCAAATTCCGTACTTACAGTATACATAAGTTTCAGGTATTATAGCGGACAGAAAGGTCTTGGAATGATCGAGGCTGTTAGCTACTGACTTTCCGCTGTCATGAGAAGCAGAGTTAGTGTGTTTGCATGCATGAGTGCAAGTACGTATGTAAATCTATCTGGTCTTATCTGCAGAAATTAAGCAATAGTTATATCCCTCCCTGGGGGGTGGTCATTTTACACATTGGTGTCGGGTGTAGCCTGACACCAATGTGCAAGACCACACCCCAGGGAGGGATAGATATAACCTGTTACCTAGGCAACATCACTGGGATATGAGCAACATTCTTATAAAATTATGTTACCTAGGTAACAGGTTATATGTGTAAGATATATAATCCATTTTCTGATTGGGTTCATGATTATAATTATTGTGTCCTCTATCAGTAACTGTTACACGCTGCAACCACAATCATTGTTTACATTTACAGTATAGAGTAGTTGGTCCAATTAATTAACCTTGTGCAAAATATGCACACTGACTTCTAACTGTGCATGCAGCTCACTCACAGGTACAAACAACTGTGTATTATAGCATCATTCCCACACAAAATGGAAATAGATTTGGTTACAGTAACCATATGCAGCCCCATGGTTAGGCCAGGCAAACTAGATTTATTGTTTCACATCAGTCACTTTTCTTGATTTGCATGTGGGCGGGCAGTCATTATTCATTATTCATTACTAGCAAATGCTGTATAGCTACACTCGGCAAATCTACGGCGCTACGCCATTAAAAGTGGGCGTGTCATTGCTTGGAAAGCGATAATGACAGTTGAGGTGGCAGGTCTCGGAGGAAACAGGCGCTGATGTGAAACAATAAATCTAGTTTGCCTGGCCTTATACCCATCATCAGTATGTAGGAAGTCACTTATCCAAATAACAATATTCATAGTATTGTGCTGTGCATTAAATGGAATGTACTCTGCTTTGTATAAATTGTTTCACTTATCCAAATGTTTCAGTTCTCAAGAACACCCCTTGGTCCCAGTGTGTTTGAACAAGTGACTTTCTACTCTATTTCTTACAATACCAAACACTGTTGAAAAATTCGTCCTTGCTTCTCAAATAAATACACAGAGAATGAGTAAGCACAAAACCACATAAATTGATAGTACTAATTACAATGTGTCAATCAGATTGACATTAAGAGTTTCATAGTTCAAGAACAGTGATACAATAAACTGAAACACCAACAACCCAGCCCATACAGTAGGGTACAACCATGGTATACTCACATCACTAAGGTAGCCACTCACAAACGGGAAAATTATAGTCATTACTGCAGAAGCATTGTTGAAAAAACTGACAGCAAAAGTTCGAACAGTAGTTGGATAGCATTCAGACATGTAGGTAAAAAGAAGAGGCATAATTGGGGTTAAGCTAAAATAGATAAAAATTGTGAAGACGGGAATCGTGACAGCAGTCTGTACAAAAGCAAGTAGCAAGAATGAGATGACACTCAACAGGGTGAAAAATCGTAAGGAGTTGAGTCTGCCAACATACTTCCACTCAATAATGATGGACATTAGCACAATTCCAGGTATTTGTCCAAGAAATCCGACAAAAATAGTAAAGTATGGACTGCGTACATTCAGCTTCTTGAGGACGGCCGGAAGAAAGAGGGATGAAGCGTAATAGGTCACGGTATCTACTACGTAAATGATGGTAAGGCATATGGTTCTTCGCAAGTAAAGAGGTTTAAATATCACAAGAAATTTTGAGAAGGACTGCAGGCAGGTCTCCTCAGTCTTGGTTTCTATGGAAACCATGTAGTGGAATTCCTTCTCCTCAGGCAGAAAGTCGTTCAAGTTTTTCCCATTCATCCAAGCCATTCTTGAGAGTGTTTTTCTTGCTTTTGCAAACTTTCCTTTTGCAATCAGAAACCTCGGTGATTCAATAAAGAAGACCAAACGATACACTGTGGTAAGAAATGATGGTATTGCTGTTGCAATGATCAAGTATCGCCAACCATTTTTTGTGAAAGTTGGTATCAACCACCATGCTAAACCCGCTGTAGCACAATTTCCAATTGCTTGAACCAGAAATGCAAGTACAAGAATTTTTCCTCGATTTCTGACTGGCAGAAATTCAGCTAAGGTTGGATAAATCATACTGACTGATCCTGTGATCCCAAAGCTTGTCAGCGCTCTCAAGGCAATCATTGTGGTGAAGCCTGGTGAGAAAGCAGATGCTAGGCTGAATACAGCAATATTAGCAGCTGCAAGTGCATATGGCCACACACGTCCGTAGTTATCACTCACATAACCATAACAAAACCCTCCGAGGATATTTGTTACTCCGGTAACAGAAGGTATGACAGCATACTGGAGGCCAGTCAAGTTCCATTCTCTCTGAACTGGAATGTCTATAAATGCAAATGTGAGTGTTTCAAATCCGAATGCAAGTGAAGTTAAACCAGCGAGAAAGTAAGCAATGATTTGAAGTGGTCCAAATCCAATAAAGTTCAAGATGTGATCAACGCCGACCTTGCTTCTGACATATCCTTCACCTTCAGTGCGATTGAGGGATGAATGTTTCGCTTTATTTACAGCAGACATCTTTAGATGTATATGCTACAATAAAAAACAACATAGTATCCAATCTTGTTCAACAGCTTTGACCAGTGGCGTAGCCAGGCTGGGGCACACTGGGGCACGTGCCCTAGCAACTAGAGGCCGTGCCCTACCAGTGTAGGTATGTATTGGCGCTGATAGTATCGTTGTCGATCGCGAATCGGGCGCTAAACCATCTTGAAATCAAACGGTGCAGTATCGCTATGTACTATGGTATATCCACGAGTCTCGTACGCTCATCGTACGCACGCAAGTTTGCTGTATAAGTGACGTACACTGCACTATGATATGGCCTCAGAGCCGACCTGGGAGGCTGTAAAAGTCCAAAAATTTCGTACAAATTAGCCCATGCTGTGCCCTAGCATCGGCGATGTCCTGGCTACGCCACTGGCTTTGCATAATGTGACTGTGCAGATGAATATAGTTGTGTGGTTAGGCTTCCTATTCAGCCTTAAGGAAGTTTCCATCCGAGCTCAAGTTGGTAACAGATAACCTTCTCTTCATTTATGCAGAAGCCAACTGAGAAGCCACTGAAACAGCATCTTAGTATCGAACCACTATGTTTGATAATTGCATTCCTTGGCAACAACTCGTCAGCTGCAGCATAACCAGGGTAGGACAAGCTCACATGCACTTACCAATCTGATGATGTAATGCTCAGTGAAATTGCCTGATTCTGTGCGCTACAGCCCTTATTGAGTGCTTTTTGTGCAGTTTTCGAGAGTAGTTTGCCACGCTAAAGCTAAAACATGCACTTTGGTTTGCAATCAGTAACATGCAGTATTCTCAGCATGGAAGGTGGGCTCGCACATATGCAGGGATTTTACCGACTTTCCAACAATGTAGGGATGTTTTACCCTAAGAACAAAAGTGTTCCAAATATTGATCCCCACTGGTCCCCCAGCAAACTTGGATGCTACGAGCGGTTACTTGTTTAGTCTCTGGAAATCTCTGTGAACTTTCCACATACCTAAGAATGGAATGTGTGTGCTTGTTGAAACTTACTGTTTAACTATCCAGTCAGCACTGTGCACAGGGCTAGCCTAGCGCGGCACGAAGTCGCTCATGTCGTTTTAATTAGAGTCACCAGATGCCGAATTTGTGTTCTCGCTCCCAAACAGCACGGGATTGCAGCTGGGAACGAGATTGAGTGCATGCAGGGTGGGCTGAATGAATATTGGCTCGCAACAAATTTACGCCCAAGAGCTACTTGATCACGAGCACTACAAGGATGGAGAGGAGTCTACAAACTATATCTAGCTTCAGGAGGGTCTTCGGTTTATTTAAAGAGTATTTAAAACACTTAGGAGTGTTCTCCTCCACCATTGCAGTCGTCCTGACGGCCTGCGCTCTCAAAGGTAAAGGAATAGTAGTTATGATATTATTAAAAGTCTACAAATTAATTGGCTTACTATCTAGCTAGCTTGAACTCCTCAGCTAGCTAATTAACTGCCTTGGTATGAAAATCTTCAACTAACTGGATATGTCAGTGTTGGAAAGAGTAGCTTATCATCACTAATTTATGCATAAATTCTTTAGATAGTCAGTTCATAGTCTCATGCCCAGCCATCCACGCTACCCGGCGGAGTACATCTGGTGGTTTGATTTGAATTTCTTGTGTGTCTGGCAAACGCATAATTATCGTGCCAAGCAAGAATGCAATTATCAGACCTGTTCTCTATTTGCTGCTCGATTTGTTGTGTAGCATTACTTTCAAGTAGTCAGCAATGTTCCTAACCATCGAAACATCAGTCGTCAGTAAAGTGAGCAGCAAACTTCTGATTTCAGTCATTGAGCCAAAACAGCTGGTGACATCCTTCCCTCACACAAAATTTCAAATGGCCTGAGTTTGTTCAAAGTAGGTTTGTTGTAGCCAGTTCCTTAAGAACAGAGCACTGATGCAGAGTTCTCTCTTCTGCACAAAAATTGCAAACCTTGAAATAAAATTGACGTGGCCATTTTGCACTTTCATTATGTAGCGACTTGTAATTGTGCGCTTTGTGATTTCATCACTTATCTCACATTCCAGATGAGAAAAGTGTTGGTGACAAGAAATTCAAATCAAACCACCAAACATTCTCCGCCAGGGGTTGTAGACGGCTGGGCACGAGATTAGTCAGTTCACTGACTTAGTATGCATCCATGCATGAATTCTTCAGCTGAATCACTGATTAATTTTGTTGCAGCAGTGTAGCCATGAATCTTCCGATAGCAGCTAGTAGAGTACAACTGCATAACACCTGTGTGGTATGAGTGACATACACATTATCCCCCAATAGCAGCCAACTATTACTTGCTAACATTATGTTGTTAATCCACTTCATGCACTAACTATAGAGATGCTTAATCATTGTGGGGTGAATCAGGGGTAGGCCAAAAATATGTACAACATTGACAGCTACTTTTATTTGTAGGTGACATTGCTCTCATATTACTGCTGGCCTACAAGAGCTACATAAGCAACTTTAGGCTGCAATTGGAACCATCTGTAATGCAAAATATCACATCTGACAAACTTTCTAAACAGTATGAAGCTGTCTTACCTGACTATATACAGCTACACGACAGTTATGGATTGAAAGATCTGCTTCTGTTTGTCATAATGGCAATGGTATCATCCCAGTTGGTGTATCATGGTTTCTGCGGTTTCCTCCAATGGTATTACTACACCTTACAGCGAGACAACCCACACAAATGGAAGTGTCAGCCACATCGATTCTTGACCCAAGAAAATGAGATACACGAAATTCTTGTCGGAACTACAAACATGACAATAGCTTCAGTTGGATCTGGATTCCTCTCTTGTTGGATAGCCAATGCAAACTATTCCAGTGTGTACTTCAAAATCGATGAATACGGGTATCTCTACCTTGCTTTATCAATCCCATTACTCTTTCTCTGGGTGGAGGCTACTGCTTACTATGCGCACAAGCTGTTACACATACCTTGGTTCTACAAGAACTTTCATAAGCAACACCATCGATATCACTCTCCAACTGCATATTCACTAGTTGCCATGAGCCCTTTTGAAATGGCTTGGCTTCAGAGTTACTTGATCATACCACTCTTCACTGCCCCAATCAATGCTATGGTGTTCATCATGTATGTGTACTACTTTGGGATGATTGACCACTCTGGAATCAAGATGAAGTCAATATTTCCATGGCAACCAGACACAATGTTCCATGATGACCACCACAGGTGTGTGCATATATACACAATGTACCACTGTCACTACTACTACTTCCATTTATGGCAGTATAATCATAGTAGCTGTGGGTTACCTTAGCGTGGGAGTACCAATCTTGCAGTGTCTGTTCTTAGTTAGTGGAGTGTGGCTTATATAATTACGTGCTAACATCTGTCACGCTTAAGAATGCAAGCAAAAATCCATCACACTTAGCTTAGAAATGCAAGTGCTTCATATATGGGTCAGAAAACGCAGGAAGTGCATGCCAGCAGCAACAAAGAGAGCTAAACTGAGTGGAGCAAAAAACAGAAGCTCAAGGAAGTGGCCATTGAGTCTGAGGCCAGCAAACCGCAGTCAACGCCTTGCAACACTAAGAAAGCAAATGCAAGCGGCAAGCGGAGTGAAGCGAAGAGACAGCAATAGTGACATGCCATTTTGACAGTAGGTGAAGCCTGCAACACCTCACTAATGTTTGCAAACTCCTCATCGCATAGTCTTGTGTCCACCAGAGGAGAGGGTCTAGTGACATTCGGCCGATCCTCGGGTTTCATTAACGTTGATTACTTTCTGGAGAGAATTTTCTCTCCGCCGAACACATTGCAGAAAACAATCTGTAGTGCAACACATGAAATCCTTGGCTACTTCAGCACGATGACACAGCACTTTTTTGGCAAGTAAATTAGTTATCAATTCTCAACTATGCATACAGCAAGCTATGAATTTTTAACAAAGCCCGAGGAATCAGCCGAATGTCACTAGACCCTCTCCTCGCAGTTTGGTCTGGGTACGAGACTACTCTTTGCATGCCTCAAGCTCTGTCCTCCTCAGTCTTTGACCACACCTTTATATGCGCCTTGTGTGCATGAGGCTTACTCTGCACATGTGTACAACCTGTCTACATTTAGCCAACTATGCTCAAACAAGTAAATGTAAACAATAACAATTTAGGCCGTCTACACTATACAGTTCAATCAAGTTGGAAAATGCTTGTATGTACAATATAGTGAACCCAAATTACATGCCTCCCTGCAAGTGTAGTTTGTCTGGAGATGCTGATCAACAATGGAGTGCACTACATGCATACAGTGACTGGACACACAAAGCTAAGCAGCTGTCTGCAGTTCTACTCACTGTAGGCAGGTAACCTTTTGCAAATCACTTTGCAGCCTTGATTGAGCCAGTCTGTGGTTGTTTGCATGCAGTATACAAGTACATGAGGAAATAGCCTCATTCCCAGGCTCTTAGACAAGAGCCTGGGAATGAGGCTAAGAAGGAAAGTGATCAATATTGCAGTATGCAAGTACATAAGGACAGTAGCCAACCTGGGCGTTAGCATCCGCAAAATTGAACATCGTAGTATAGCTACTTGCATCTATAGAATGATGCAGTTTCCTAACCCTCCCTTGGCCACACCATATTATCTATGACCTTGTGTACTGTTCTCACTCTTGGTGGAGACCTATACTGCACGCACGTATACCTACCAAAGTCGTGGGTCAGAGCTACTCCCGATTTAAGACCGGTGGCATTCAAATGGCCTAGAAATAGCCTCAGGACCAAGCTGAGTGGCTCTAAAATGCAAACATTTACTAGGGGAGCATGCCCCCCCCCCCCAAAAAAAATTAAAAAAAGTTTGTAGAAACACGTGCGATGCCCGGGCATCGTCTGTGACCTGGCTATGCCACTGCATAAGGAAATTGATCAATAAGTGGAGGCGGTGGCTAAAGCCTGTAAGTTAGACTAGTAGGTAGTCATGACAGAGGGATTTGCAATAATTGTGTATGAGATTTTGAGGTCTCACAATCTCAAAAGAGACTCATGCACAGAGTGTAGATTTCGTGCTGGTATATCGGCAAACATTGGGAATTTCAGGTGTCAATTTTAACTGAGATTTCAGTGGAGGGTGTATGACATTTCATGCTAGTTGGTACCCCTCCAGAGGAGGTCCGACACAGTCGTGTGCGCTATCTATGCATTACTGAACATTCCAAGGACTAATCAATACACACAATTGGAAACGCTGTGCGGCAAAGATCATGATAGGTTTAGGGGGTTTTCGTGAAAGTGTCTCGCCAGTCAGAAGTAACATCGCATGCCTTTGTGACCTCCAAACGGCATTTATGTGGCTGTTGAGAGCTAGATGAATGGCAGTAATCAATCTCGACCTAACAATATGGTTGAAAATACCCCCCAACCTGAGTGAACCCAGCATGCTAGTAGCTTCTGATGCCCAGAAATCGCTGTTGAAGCAATGGAATGCAGGAGGTTAGCAATTAACTTGACAATCAGGATCACGTGTTGATGTATATGACATCACTAGTGTTGGACCTCCTCTGGTACCCCTCTTTCATGTCTAGCTATAGTTTGCCTGAGTTTGCTATTTACATGATTTGTGTACACTTCCTCACTACATGAGTGTAATGAACAATTAATATCCTCACTTGTTGTGGCAGGTATCTTCATGTCAACTTTGGGTTCAATACCTACCTCTTTGACTGGCTACATGGGACACTGAGGCGACCTGACCGGCAGTATGGGGAGGACATCTTTGGAGGAAAGGGAAGAAAGAAGGACTGAACTGGATACCTCCATATGCTTTTATATGTACATAGCTATGTCTAACTTTGCAACTAGCCACATGGTCTAATGTAGAGTTAACAGTGCTGCAGCGTTCACTCACCAGAACATGGTTGCTGTAATGAAGTCCCTTGCTAAATTATCCCCTAAGACGAATTACACAAAATGAGGTGATTTTGTGAGAATCCGTGCACAATGATTCCAGCTCCACCCCCACATACTGTGGGGGCCCCAAATTTTATGACACCGATAAGACGGGGCGTGGGGGGCTGGATTAGCCGTTGCGTATGGGTACGAGGCTCCATACAGGGTAGTCTCGTTCCCAGACCCCATTTTAGTGGTCTGGGCACAAGACTACACATACAGGGTGGGGCTGAACGATTAGTGTTTAGCCCATACGTGTCTTGAGCTGACATGGGTATTACAAAGATGAAGGGGAATCCAAAAGCTGTGTCCAGCTTCAGGGGTGTCTTCGGCTTGTTTGAGGACTATCTAAAACACTTAGGAGTGTTCTCCACCACCATTGCAGTCGTCCTGATATCCTGTGCTCTCAAAGGTCAGGAACAAAAGCCATGATATAAAGTCTTAGAGACAGCTGGATAAGCTAGCTACCTTGAGTGTGTAAAAGTAAGTACAGTTCCCCAGCTGGCTAGTAAATATGGACTTCTAGATATCGCTAGCTTGATCATTTAATGGTCAGAATTTAATAAGCTCTTTAGGTAGCTGGCTGTCTTTTAAGCAACCCACTTTCAGCTATTGATCACTTGCAGTTTGCAAACACTGGAGGTGGGAAGACTTGGGAAGGATCAAGGCTAGGCAACACTAGTTTCGCAGGCCAGACTCTCACACACAACTAGTCTGGCCTGTGAGACTAATGCAATACCACAAGCAATAGAAAACTGGACCAGGGTCAGAGAAACAAAAGTACTATATATCTCTGTTTATAGGTGACATTGCTCTCATATTACTGCTGGCCTACAAGAGCTACATAAGCAACTTTAGGCTGCAATTGGAACCATCTGTAATGCAAAATATTACATCCAACAAACTTCTCGAACAGTATGAAGCTGTCTTACCTGACTACATACAGCTACACGACAGTTATGGATTGAAAGATCTGCTTCTGTTTGTCATAATGGCGATGCTATCATCCGAGTTGGTGTATCATGGTTTCTGCGGCTTCCTCCAATGGTATTACTACACCTTACAGCGAGACAACCCACAAAAATGGAAGTGTCAGCCACACCGATTCTTGACCCGAGAGAATGAGATACATGAAATTCTTGTCGGAACTACAAACATGGCTCTCACTTCAGTTGGATCTGGATTTCTCTCTTGTTGGATAGCCAATGGAAACTATTCCAGTGTGTACTTCAAAATCGATGAATACGGGTATCTCTACCTTGTTTTATCAATCCCATTACTCTTTCTCTGGGTGGAGGCTACTGCTTATTATGCGCACAAGCTGTTACACGTGCCTTGGTTCTACAAGAACTTCCATAAGCAACACCATCGGTATCACTCTCCAACTGCATATTCACTAGTTGCCATGAGCCCTTTTGAAATGGTATTCTTTCAAAGCTACTTGATTGTACCACTCTTCACTGCCCCAACCAATGCTATGGTGTTCATCAGTGTTATCATGTATGTGTACTACTTTGGGATGATTGACCACTCTGGCATCAAAATGAAATCAATATTTCCATGGCAGCCAGACACAATGTTCCATGATGACCACCACAGGTGTGTGCATACAGTTTGTGACAGGGCTGTTGGAAGGTCTCTGGGTGTGAAACAGCCATTGGGTACTCAATGGCTGTTTCACACGGAGATACCTTCCAACCCTGATGGCCCTGTATGAGTATTATGTAGCACTAGCTATTTTTCTTTATCCAGCTAGCTCAGATGCATATAAAGACTGGTCCCTGTCAATATGATCCTAGATCTTCTGTTATTAATCATGCATGCATGCAACCTACACTTTAGTGATAGCATCACCTATTATGTTTTGGTTTCATCAGGACGTTCTAACTTACAAGTGTAGACAACCTAAATCTGTGGCTATAGAGCTGTGTACTGATTAGCAATGGACTTCACTAAATGCAGTGATTGGACAAAATTAATAGCCATGAAGCTGCTGTACCAATCTCTGGCTCCGCCACATCCACATTTTGTATACATGCATGTGCACTGGAGGAATGTGTTCAAACTGGAGGCAGTGAAGGCATTGAAATCAGACAAGAGGCAGTCATGACCATTGCTTTACCGTTGACGTGCATAATGAAGAATTAATATCACATTCCTCACTTGTTGTGGCAGGTACTTTCATGTCAACTTTGGGTTCAATACCTACCTTTTTGACTGGCTACATGGGACACTGAGGCAACCTGACCGGCAGTATGGGGAGGACATCTTTGGAGGAAAGGGAAAAAAGAAGGACTGAGCTGGATACATCCATATATACTTTTTACGTGACAGTCTATAGGATAAATTCCTGATGAATTTTGAATGTATTTTTGTGCACATGAAATGAGGTGTATTAAAATCCAAATTACAATCTGATGAAGTGTTGGTGCTAGGACATTGGCAACTCTAGGAGATGCATAGGCTCATATCAGATTCTGCATCACCTATAATGGCTATATATACAAGGATTGAGGGTACACAAAAAAGACACACGCGTTACTCAGCCCCTCCACAGAGATGAAAACTACTTTCACGATCTTTCCAGGCACTGAAACAGCCTTGCACGAGCTTCACAAGACTTCTACAGTTGTCGCGATGCACTATGTATATATTTGTGAAAAGAACTTATTTACCGTATATGCTAAACTGAGTTCTTTTGCTCACTATACTTTTGTTGCATTGTAGCATTGTGCCTACCTCCATGTGCCAGTACTGAAAGGAATGGATTGGGGCTAGCTTGTAGAACTAGTTCTACTCCAGAGAAGTATACTAGCTCATAGATACTGCAACATTTGCTCAATATTACCACACCTACAGCATCATTTATATTTTGCATAAAATAACTACAAAAGATACATACACTCTGATTTCAAACACACACCAGAACTTATAAATTGCATTCATGTATAAATGTTTAATGTACAAAACCAATGAAAACAAAGCATACACAGATCACACTACTTGATATCCACTTTCTGTACCTGTGTCTCACCTAAATTCAAAGCAAAATTTAATACAAGTATACCATACAGGCAGTTTCCACAACATAATTACATAAGCCTTTAAGCATACTGGTATCTACTATAAAGAGTGTAATTCCAGTTTCCAAGCATCTGATTGGCTGAAGGTCATGTGACCTGCACTATAATTGGGGGATGAGTCTGCAAGCTGGCAGTTGGTTATTTATATGTACACACTATGCTTGGTGTTGTCTAACTTGGCACAAGACTGGTTTGTGTATGACTGATATGCCTAATACATAATACAGGTTTTATGGCTGTAGCTATAGATCTACAAGTACCTTAGTGTTACTTTTAATTGTGCATACTTAATTTAGCGATTTTGAATACACCTCGTTTAGTGTGGGCTAATTTTATCGTTTTTTTTTTTTTTTAACAGAAACCAAAATTTATTATTGGAATTTATTAATTACGAGTACTTATTTTAGTGATAATGACTCTGATCGCTAAAATCGCTAAATTTAGTACGCGCAATTAAAAGTAACATTAAGGTATAATTATACTATGAAACCTACATGTCTCATGCTGTTCAGCATTCTCTGGTGTGTGTGTATGCATTGTGTTGTAAGACAGAGTTATGAAATTGGTGATTAGAATTCAGTGGAAAGTAGCTTTTACCTTCATTCTCCTCTTCAACTGAAGGTAGGAAAGATAGGTGATGCATGATAACCAAATTTCTGAACAGTTTTTACATCACTGCAATGTTTACTGAAAACTGAGGGTAGTGTATCCTAACGGGAACCCTCCTCCAGTAATGTTTCTTGCGCATCAAGCAATAAGCAAGTGTGGTTGCTCAGATTATGTTACAGACCCTACTTGTGTACTGAGTTCACTTACACTCCAGTAACTTCATAAGTTCTTCCAACTGCTCATACTCTTCAAGAATCTTGATAAACTTGTAGAAGTTTTCTGAATTGAGCTCAATCTGGTTATGCACAGCAGCCAGTAAGTCATTTATTCGTACAGCTTCATCTGTAATCTGTCTATTGGCAGCACGCTTGAGACCTCCTCCAATCAAATGTGCCTGAAACAGCTTGTTTCCAAGGTCTCCTGGTGACACATGATCTGTCAAAGTGCTAGACAGTGTGGCATAGTTATCTTGAATTTTCGTGTACTCACGTGTCTTCTTGCCTGATGCCATCACAGATTAGTTGAATTCCCTGCGAAGAAGATCCAGCTATCCTTGTTCGCAGGTCTTTTCTTTTCACAGTCTACTTTTTAATGCTGTTGTGATTATGGTCGGAAATCTGGGAATGAAGGCTACCACTACACACTAACCTTTAATATTACAGTGCAAAGCACTCTTAATCCTAGTCAGCTATCACAAGTGAACAATGTTGAAGAGTCTAGCTAGTTGTATTTTCCTAAACTATTTACGCCCAAGGCCACCATTGCCCTAGTCTACCAGCAGCAACGTACGTAGCTAAATTATCCGAGTAAAAACTTAAATTATAGTCAGACGACACAACTGTTAATCAAGTCATCGCACAGCCACTGACTTACCTCTGTACGCACAGTCTGGACTCCCTCAGAGGCGTGGGGGCAAAGGTCCGCGGAAATTATTACGTTGAAGGGCGTGGCCTAACGCCGGGAGGCGCGCGCACAGTGTACATGTACTTCCACCCATCATATCCCAGCCCATTTACTAGACCGATTTTTCGAGGGTCTGGTTCCGGAACTACATCGTGCAGTTTAATACTAGGCAACTAGCATGCATAATGAGAAAATTTCGATGTATGCATGCGTATATATTTAGCATGGTGGTAACTGCCTTCCTGGTTCTCTTGCTTGTCAGTTTGGACTCGCTATTAAATGTTGTGTATACTATGCATAATGGTAACAGCTACAGTATAGGTATCATACTAATAGACAGTTTGACTCAGAATGTAGCAACCTTCGGCACAAGGAAATATACCATCGAAATCTGAAAACTTTTGGGTTCATGGTAAAATTGATCAGTCTTACTTTATCCAGTGCTTTTTGTATGTACATACTTTTTGGATGTACATACTTACTGTTCAGTGTTGGAGAGTTCATGAAATACTGCATCATGTGCTAGAGTCTGGGTGGTTTCTATATTCATCAGTAGCTATGCAATGAATGTTTTTGACACCCAACCAGAAAAAACTGCTGAGTCATTGTTTGTAGCTTCAGGCTGAAGTGAGCCATGAAGGGTACACTCATTCTTGTTGTGGCCATGTACACCATCATGTGCCAAGTGGGTGGAGCTGGTGCAATCACTCCTCCGGATGTCTCACTGGATACCATTCCAATTGGCTACTTTGGTGGAGTCAACTGCAAACAAAGGTCCCAAGAAAATATCGAAATGCTAGCCAAAATGCGAGTTATTGTGATTGAGAAATGGGAGGGACCTTGCTGGTATGAGTGCTTCAAAAATCTCACAATGAACCCCCCCATTCCTTGTGAACCATCTTGTGGAGCCGAACATTACCAGCTAAACACCATCAAGCGAGCAAAGGCTGTCAACCCCAAACTGTCTGCTGTCTTCTACCTGAACACTTTGTATGACTTTCCCTTCCTTGAGCTACACGAGAAGGTACTGCAAGCCAAGGCAGACATGGTTGCTGTCAACGGTAAACTAGTTGCCTTCAAAAATGACAATGGTATGCCTAATATCAATGTGTTTGATTTCAGCCAAAAAGTTGGACGTGATTTATGGACAGGTTTTGTGAAGAACCTGACAGAAACTGGTGTAGTTGATGGCTTGTTTGATGATAAGTCGCAAATTCTGGCCACCTGGAATGAAACTGGAAAATTCTGGCAAATCTGTGAGTATGGCACAGGCAAAGATACATGGAATATTTCATGTGGGGTGATTTCCAATGCAACAGCCATGGGGTACAATCGCGGCAAACCTATGGTCTTGGATGACCTTTACGAAATGTTTGGACCAACTGGAGTTGTGTTTTTTCACACTATGGACATGGTGAATATGAAGGATGCATCACCACTGCAACTTGCTAACAGAATCCAAGAGGCCCTCAATGTATCTCGATATGTGTATGTTCAAACCCATGATTTAATTGATGGAGATTGCACAAGTGTCCAATCACTTTGCTCGGAACGTCAGCTAGCTGCTTTCCTACTGGCCGTTGAGCAAGGGGCCATTCTAGGATGTGATGGATGGGATGAACAGTTTTCCAAACCTCTTGGTGATCCTCTTGGGCCAGCAGAAAAGAAAGGAAACATGCTGGAACGACACTTCAAATCTGGCACTTATGTGATGTGGGATCTCTCAAACAATCAATCAAAGATTGTCTGGGCTGATTCCAAATCGGACTATAACCCTTAACCACTGTAGTTGCTGAAGGCATAATTGTTGCCGGGGTCCTAGCTATTATAGTGTAGGCACCTATTGGGTTTCATACTGATGTCTAGCTGGCTGCTATGTGTGCACAAGGCTTGACTATGGTAACATTGCACTACATAGTTAATTCTGTACTGTGTCAGGAATAGCCACCGTCATAGTTGTCTATATGTAAAGATTTCAAGTTCGGCAACTAAAGCTGGTAAGCTTCATTTGCGGTCTTTGCAAAATAAATGTTATCTTGCAAAGCTAGCTGTGCTGAGATGCAAGATAAAATCTATTTGTAACAACAGTGTATACAAGACCAAAACAAAGCATATAAGTAAATGGTACAAGAAACATTATGATGTACGGCCAATCCACGTATTAGAATCTGTGCGCCTGCGTCAGCCGCGCCAAATATGCAGCTGTTTTGAGTAAAGATCATAGAAGGTCCAAGCTACAGACGATCGGATCTGCTGGGCAGGTTTCGTTTCAACTTCTGGTTAGTGTCTACGTGCGTGTGTACGCGTCCTGCATGCGATAAATATACCGCGATAATCAGTATTATTTTTTCTCGTTAGCTACCTAGCACTCACTCACGTATACATATGCACACAAATTCGATGCTCTAATTGTGCATAGTGTCAGTCAGTTCCACATAGAGCTACCATGTAACACTCTATGAATTTCCTATATTGCGAGTATCGTGACGAGGCCAGCGCTGCAATTTATTTTTGTCCGCTTGCATACTACCTGCATGCGACAGCAGACTCATGAAACTACTTACAACACTGAATAAAGTTTCAGAGCGCTTCACACATACGTAATAAGCTAAGTAGACATTGGTCCCAGGGGAAGGCTTGTCTGTTTCTGTGTAGTCTGTCCCCTGGTGTACCCTGGGAAGGGTCCCAGGGGAAGGCTTGTCTGTTTCTGTGTAGTCTGTCCCCTGGTGAACCCTGGGAAGGGTCCCAGGGGAAGGCTTGTCTGTTTCTGTGTAGTCTGTCCCCTGGTGTACCCTGAGAAGTGTCCCAGGGGAAGGCTTGTCTGTTTCTGTGTAGTCTGTCCCCTGGTGAACCCTGGGAAGGGTCCCAGGGGAAGGCCTGTCTGTTTCTGTGTAGTCTGTCCCCTGGTGTACCCTGGGAAGGGTCCCAGGGGAAGGCCTGTCTGTTTCTGTGTAGTCTGTCCCCTGGTGAACCCTGGGAAGGGTCCCAGGGGAAGGCCTGTCTGTTTCTGTGTAGTCTGTCCCCTGGTGTACCCTGGGAAGGGTCCCAGGGGAAGGCTTGTCTGTTTCTGTGTAGTCTGTCCCCTGGTGAACCCTGGGAAGGGTCCCAGGGGAAGGCTTGCCTGTTTCTGTGTAGTCTGCCCCCTGGTGAACCCTGGGAAGGGTCCCAGGGGAAGGCTTGCCTGTTTCTGTGTAGTCTGCCCCCTGGTGAACCCTGGGAAGGGTCCCAGGGGAAGGCTTGCCTGTTTCTGTGTAGTCTGCCCCCTGGTGAACCCTGGGAAGGGTCCCAGGGGAAGGCTTGTCTGTTTCTGTGTAGTCTGTCCCCTGGTGAACCCTGGGAAGGGTCCCAGGGGAAGGCTTGCCTGTTTCTGTGTAGTCTGCCCCCTGGTGTACCCTGAGAAGGGTCCCAGGGGAAGGCTTGTCTGTTTCTGTGTAGTCTGTCCCCTGGTGTACCCTCGGAAGGGTCCCAGGGGAAGGCTTGCCTGTTTCTGTGTAGTCTGTCCCCTGGTGTACCCTGAGAAGGGTCCCAGGGGAAGGCTTGTCGGTGTAGTCTGTCTTTGGTGTTCAGAGAAGAGTACCCAATGGGGGGCTATTTCAGCCATTAAATACATTCTATTCTTTCATCCATGCTCTCCCTGCCTTGACAGTATAATTAGTTACTCCCTCAACTTTCTTGGGTCCATTTTTTCTTTTTTATATACATATATACAACTTAGCTGCATTAATATTACTAACCATAAATGTACTATGATAAGTTTCTTTTTTGTACAACACTATCTGTGCTGCCGTCTTATGAGCCTAGCTGGCTTGCTGTCCTAGGGACAAGACGTAAAAATAAAATTCATTCAAAAATTCATTCATTCATAGCATGTGCAGTTACACCCCCATTTCGTCAGTCCCATGAGAGCATGCACACGACGTTCGATCATAATCTGGACTTGCAACCGTTGCTGAGATATGAATATTCTTAAGTTCATAATAGTGCACTATTATGAATAGCTAGATATAGCTAGCGCTATGTGATGGTATAGATGATAGATAGCTAGAATCATTGATTGCAGCTAGAAGATTAATTGACGACAACAGCTAGAGGTGAGCCTGAGGTACAAGTATTGTGAACGCTGTCATGGGGTTTTATGAGCATTTCCATGATCATGGCTTCATGAGAATGTTATCGGACATGCATTTCAACGCGACTGTGAGCAAGTCAGTTACAGAATTCAAAGAATGCAGATACAGATGTGTGTTTTAACATCTTGGATGGAGTGCCTGGCCTGCAAGTCACGACTAAGAACTCCTCCAAGTGGACTCCAATAGCTTCTAGAACCAGATCCAAATCTAAACTGTAGCTAGGGTACATGCTTGAATTAGCTTTCAGCTATTTCATGTATCCAATGTGCATGATGATGTACATGAATTCTTATAGAAAGAAAAAAAAAAAAAAAAAAAAAAAAAAAAGTTGTGAGCGTTTTTTCTAATGTTGCATGTGAGCATTTGCAGAAGTTATGAACTATCTGCGGAACATAAATCCAGTGACGCAAGCAGTCAGCATGCATTACCACGAACAATATGCTCGTGCCCCAGTGTGCCCCAGCTTGGTTACGCCACTGAATATGCTATGTTCTACGCAGAATACGTTTGAGTCTGAGTATTGAGTCTAATGGCAATGCAAGGCCTTGCCAAAATATTGTTGCTCTGCATTTACAGAAAGCATAATATATTTTGACAGCAGATGGTGGGACTTATTCTTCACCCAAGCTTCTCAAGGCTAGAGGAGGATCGGTGTATATAGCTAGCACAAGAGCCGCCCGTTAGCATATATGTAATTCCATATTGTAGGTCATCTCTTTTGTATCAGTGTGACACATAGACGTATTCACCCAGCAAATGCTACCAAATAGGTTTTCTTGAAACCTGTCAAGGTGTTACTTCTTTAGTCTATAATCAGTCTCTTCTTTCAGAATTTGGATACATTCTAATTCCCTCTACTATAAAAATACAACCATGCAAGATGTGCATGACAAGATCAAACCTCTTCCAGTAATGCTGACTAGCTAATTGGTCTTCTGAAAAAGTTTTCAGCTACAGTCTGACTGATTCAAGGTGTGTCTGGAAGACATATATATGACCTATATAATATTTGGAAGCATTTATGTTGTTGTCACACACACGCAACTGAGATGACCAAATAAAATATATGGTTGAAGTAGCCCAAGTCTTTTAGGACCAGTGTAGTATAGCTTGCATACGTAATTCAACTATGTCAGCAAAAAGGACTAGTTATCCACCAGGATAGATTCCATGCAACAATATTCAAACGTATGTATACTTCAATTTGTGTGTGCATGAGAACTATAGCTGATAGCTACTCAAACTATAACTTACGCATGTTCTGTACAAAACATGCAGCATCACTACAGTTTATAGGAGTGGATTTCTTGCTTCTCCAACAGTTACATTGCTGAAGATGGCAATCTCCTTTCTAAAGTTCCAAAAGACATTCTATGTGCTCATAACAGTGTTTACTGCTGCACTTTTGATATTGGAGCTCAAAACTGAATTTGTGATAGTGGGATTCAAATCTGAGTCTGGATGGAGACATATTTTAAAGCCCAAAGAACAAAAGACACCAATTGCTAGCCGTGGATATGTGCTTAGTTACAGGTTCTGGGACCAAACAAGTGGTGTTGTCAATGTGATGAGTTTACAGTGTTGGGCAGAGACAATGAACATGTCAGTACCTGAACATTTCTTAATTGGAGCAGAAATTGGACTTCCACAGTCATTGGTGGAAAATGGCTCTTTAAAGTTTGGAATGGAAGTAGTGAGGATGTCAGATATGTTTGATGAGGAACTATGGAAAAAATATTCGAGTAGTCATCATTTTTCCACACTTGTGAAATGGGACAACTTTTTACGTACTGCTCCACGGAAGGTGGTAATGGTGTACTTAGTTTATCCTTCAGGTAACTCAAAGTGGTATGGCTCTGTGCCAGAATGCTCACCTAAAGAACTCAACAAGTACAAGGGATTCAATGTGAGTGGATTTGAAGTTGTAAGAAATATCTGTGTTTACACCAAGAAATACCAAGGTAGATCTTGGAAAGAGTTTAATTCTGCTGTTCTTGGTGAATACACATCAGATGTGACTGTAGTCATTTCATTGTGGCGAGGATTAGGGAAGCCATTTGATCGTCTTGCTTTCAATTTACCAGCTTGTTATCGAGAACTTCATAGTGAATACCACAAATTTGCACAACCAACTAGGAAAATACAGCACGAGACTCAACTATATATAGACACATATTTGAAGAGACAAAACTACATTGCTGTCATGGTTCGATTTGAACGAGTTACCAAAAAGCTTGTTGGTCGTTTTGATGTCAGAAAATGTGTTCGTGTAATGATGAAGCTGTACCGTGAAACAGCTAGACTGCACAACATTACTTCAACTTTTTGGTCGTTTGATTTTGGACGGTTTGGAAGTAACTTTGCTATTACTAACCCTGAAAAAGTTAATGGTGATGAGCTTCAGGCTGAGTTTCTGAACTCCTACAGTGTAAACTATAATGAGGTTGAATTGAGACTTGTGAATGTAAGTGGAACACTCAATAATGCGTACATTGCTTCACTGCAGAGAAACATAGTTACAGAAGCTAGGTGTGTGATTCTTCTGGGAGGAGGAAGTTATCATGGATATGCTCTGAAAATGTTCAGAAATAAGCACCCAGGAAATTCCTGTTATGTGCAGAAGGAAGCAGAATGGCTTATACCGCAGTGCTCAAAGTAGCTTTATGATTACACTGTGCAGCATATTATGTTTGTGGCTTCTGTCACAGTTAACCCTACGTACCCCCATGTGCGCAGGTGCCAAAGGATTAAGCGATTGGTTTAATTAACCCAGTAAATGCATTGACTTCACAAAAAGTTTCACTGCACAAACTGACTATCAGGCAAGCAGAGTTACTGAAAGCCTTGTGCTATAACCTAAACTTATTTGTATGGTTTGGAGTTAGGAAATTAATGCTAAAATATTAGGTATGGTTGGTAACATGATTTGGCCTCCATTGATTATGGAATTTTGAATTTGGAAGAATCCTTGCTTGGTTGAATACAATCATCGACTGATTATTCTATAATCAATATCAGGGAAAATTATTCACCTGATTGTTCAATTGAAAGTCATACTGAATCCTGGAACTGGTGCAGTAGGAGGTAAAACCTACATATGCTGCAAATTACACATTTCAACTCAGAATTCGTATAGTGATACTGGCTGGACTCACTGCAGCTAGATCTCCAATCTTTGCTGGATGCAGCTCAAATCTAGGCCGTGTACAAAGATTGGAGGTCTGCAGTGAGTCCAGCCAGTGCTAAGATTAGGAGGCCAACTGCGTCCATAGCCTTCCTACCCTTGTGTGCATGCAAAACAGTTAGCTACCAGGTGAAACTGGAGGGGAGGGTGTTGCTGAATACCTTTGCTGAAAAAACCGAAAAAGAAAAGAAAAAAACAAAACAATTATGTTGGCCACTGGCTCCAAACGTTTCATACACAGAACTAGTCTCTCAAACCCAGACCCCCTTCCAAAGAGGAAAGGGGTTCTGGTGAATACATGCAGATGATGTTGTTTGCTAATGTTGAAATAGGGAGCAGGATATGTCTTCTCTGAAGACCTCTATAGTTCATCAATGAGATTCTGCAATAAGGAATTTAGCAGTATACAAACAGGAAATACATAATAGCCACAAGTATTATATTCTTTAAGTACATGATTGTAGTTGGCTATTGACAATAGCAACTCTAATATTGATTCCACATAATGTGTGAGGCTATCTGCTTTTGATATTCCTTTCAATCTGCTGTTGTACATTTATTCATAGCCAAGCATGAAGCTAGCAGGATAATCCATGCTATCCACACCTTACTCCTTACTCACTTTGACCATGCAGGTTCTGTCACTCTCTACTCTAAGTATCTTCCTTTGTCTGCCTTGGATAAGCAATCATGAGATAGGTTACAGGCACCATAGTATTGAAGTTATGAGGCATGCAAAGCTCAGTCACACTGTTCAGTACAAAATTAAAACAAAAAAACAACAACAAAAAACAAACAAACTATAGTTTAACTTTGTATAAAGAGAATACATATCTCAACTGTATAGCTACACTATCATATGTCCTTGCACTAAATTTTACGGCAAGTCATCATCTAGAAGAAGTAGAGATGTTTAGGTAAGCGATCTTGACCCTCTGGCGCTTCTTTTGCTCCAGTGTCACTCTCCTTTTCACCGACTTCACGCATAACTTTACGGTGCATTTCATCCAATGACGCGTACGTTGCAAACTCACAAAACACTTCACAGAGGACTGATATATACCAGGAACCATCTTCTACGTCTCGAAGTGCTTCATACCCTGGAGCAGTTGGATAGCCAAAGAAGAAATCAGCTTGTGCAGGAGAAGTCACACCATCAGTTCAGACTCCATGGTCTCTGTTAGTTTTAACCTTCGTTGGTACCTTACCACGGCAAGCTTGAGTAAAGAACAGTTTTGGTTTGCCCTGTAGCTTGGGACACCGGTCAGCTGCAAACAGAGAGGTAATGTCATCTAGTTCAACTGGTATGCCATCACATCCAAATACCTTCCCATCTTGTCCATGTGAGAGAATACAACACACTAAGCTGTCATCATTGCTGAAATTTCGTTCAGCCTGTAGTTTCTCAAAAATTTCCCATGCATCACAATTTTGGTAGATTTCAATGTCATAACCCAAGTATCGAAATGTTTTTGAAAGATTATTTTCATCATTGTCTGTTCCCTCCCGATCCTCATGATACGAAGTAAATTTCTTGTTGTTGATAATGACACAAATGCCATGGGGACGTTCAGTCCGCATTTGATACGATTCATTGATGCTGTGTGGCTTCCTTTCAGATCGATCAATTTCAACATTCTTTACTGTTAGCTTGACATGTGTCAGCTGATCAGGGTTTGGAAGGTGTGGCTTCTTTTTGTCTGGCTTCCTTACTTTGGAAGTTTTCTTTCCTGGTTTATAATCTGGCTCTGTATGCTGCATGGGCAGTTTCGTTCCTTGTTGGTAGTCTTGCTGAATATTGCGTGTGGGACCTATGAAACATAGTTATGTTAATTACACACCCAAGATGCAAGAGAATTACTTACAAATAGGAAACTAAGTGATCAAGAGTTTCATTCATCCTATAGGTCTGCTCTGGGTAAACACATGCTTGTCACATGCCAGTGCTAGGAAAATAGTTGTTTCTCAAATGCTTGGAACATCCAAAGGACAATACTGAGAACCTAACTGGAAACAAATACCTTTGAAATGTTTCATCATCACCACCATTATCGGAATCCCAATGACTATTGCTACCAAAATTCCAATAGCTGTGGGATAAAAAAAACATGAAGTAACAAAGTGATTTCTGTAGAACTATTGATAATGGTAGCCTTGTTCCCGGGCCTGCCTGGTTTTTGATAGTTTGCAGTATACAAAAATAGAGGAGGGAGGCCTGGGAGCATTTATCATCTAAATGACATTTACGTAAGTGGACAGAGGGGGAGGGGCCTTAGAGTGCATTTGAGGCGTTTGATTAATCCAGGTATTGGAGTTCCAAACGTTTGCAAAGTGAAAAAGTTGCTGCTTGTTCTATAGAACAAAAAACGTGTATGCGAAATGTGCTCTCTTGTTTGAGCTTGTGATCGTGGCAAGTGCATGCATAGCTATGTTGGCACAAAAAGTAAACATTGTTGTGTAAGACATTTAGTGAGTCAGACTTGACGCATGATGGATGCTAGCCCCATTTTCAGACCTCCCCTGCTTTTACTTTTCAGTTTGTGTTTGCAATAATACATGTAAGCTGAACAGTGGCAAAAATTGAGAAGGCCTGGTAATACTTATCGGTGGTGCCCAGCTACAAAATGCTAAACCTGTGGGCGAGTTTTTCATTGGTCTAGCTGAAACTCCTAATTGCATGAAAATCGGGGGTGCTGCTCAGCAGTTGATCGTTCGATGATGAAGTCTAGTCTGGAAATTTTAAATCTGTGGATTCATACAAATTGTACGTACACATCCTCACTTCAAAATCCACGAGCGCAGAGAAAGGGAGCAGCCTGAGGCTAGGCAGGCCAGGCTAAATAGATAATGCGAGCGCGACCACGAAAGTAGAGCAATGGAACAGCCTGAGGCTAGACAATCCAGGCTAGAGAGACTACAGAAGTTCAGCAATACGGCACTTCAAACACACGGCGATGCAATCAAAATACGCGACAAAGTAATCTTCGGTTTCTACACGTGACTGCCACAAAGACTGTTAGTAGTGACTAGGGACCCTCCAATCTTGTGAACAAGGGCAACAACAATATGGTCTGCACCAGCTGCTTTTGGGTGTGAAACTCATGCAATACATGCATGCAAATTTGATCATATATCACACAAATAAGAAGCCCCATTTACAATTTGCTTGCTCAGGCTTGCCCCCACAATATTTAACATAACATTTCACTAGTAATTAATGCACTTATGAGAGTTTTGTGGTGAATTTGCCATCAAGTAGTACCATGAAAAAAAGATTGGTAGCCATTGTTCCTGTCATTAACTAAGTAATGAGCTCTTTAAACCCTCCATGTACCTCAATAATAAAGATTACCATGTCGATGCATGGCAACAGCATTCATACAGATAACTATGCATAATTATGGTAATTATATAACCATTTTTTAACATAGTGATTAACAACCTCTGGTGTTGCAGTGTAGCTGTGCTGTCCATCTATCTGACTTCTCCGTTTTATACATCTCCTTAGTATATCACTACTTTCATGACTACAATAATAGGCGTCCTCTGGCATACTATATTTCATACACTCATAAAAGGTACCATATAGCCTCGTTCCGAGACCTTCTCTGTCTCCGGCCAGTAAATGATCATATACTGTGGGAACAAAGCTAATGAACTTACTGGAGAAATGCCATGTGAGGGGAAATCCCAAATATTCTGGAATCCCTAGAACAAAAGAAACAATCTAAATTGATAACTGTCTATATATCACAGACAGTGAAATTTGGAAATCTCTAGCTTGGGTCCAAAGTCATACACTGCCAATTTGATCAATCTTGACTCACACCACAGTAATAGTAGTAGTCTCAAATTGGAAAATGACCCACTTACTAGAATTTGCAGGCTGCTGTTGTGCATGGATATAAGAATCAAGAGTACTTGGAAAAGTACTTCTACCTAATGCTGCCTCAATGTAATCCGCTGGAACATTCAATCCTGACTCGCGCAAACATTCCACAAGTGTCCACCATGTCACAGGAGTTCTCCCTTTCCCCTGTAGCCACTGCCTCAAGATCTCTACTGTAATGGTGACTGGATCACCAAGCTTAGCCCTTTCAATACCCTTTATCTTAACTCCATTGCTGTCCTTAAGGAGTCGTATTCCAATGTGTTCGTAATCATTTTGAATTTCAGCGACAATGTCTTCAAACCGATCCTTCACTGGGAAGCGTTGCAGTTCAGGAAGAGTAGGTAACTCATCTGCAGATTGGAAACATAGAATCAATCAAGTACTGAATTGGGAGGCTACCTTCAATGTACTGTTTTTCCATTTTTTCTGGGATCTAATACTTGAAATGTGACCCAAAGGTACTTTTAGCCATTGTGTGAACACTGTGCAGATTCATGACTCTAAAAACACCCACTGATACTGTGTGTGTGTCTTAGAAGAAAGGTACGTATTTGATCTAGCATGCATTCTGATGAAGGTTTGTGTACATATGTGTGTGTGTGTCTCAGAAAGGGGTACTCTCAACCGCCAAATGCCCATTCAGACTGAAAACTGCCTACGGTACCATTAGTGAAGTTCCTACAAGGATGGAGAAGTGTTTTGTAAGCCCATTAGTACCAAAAAAATGGCCCTCCCAGAGCAGACAAAGAACTTTCTATAGCCAGGCAAGTGTTTTCACCATGGTGAATTAGCAGTTTAGGGTTAATTAAACAAACACACAAGCTAGCCATTTTGTCTGGGGAGGAGAAGGGGCAGAGGGAAACACCTTTACGTACACTGAATAGATCAAACCATCTAAAAACAACAGCTTCTCTCTTCTTAACCCCTCCTCAAGTGTGTAAGCAATAGCTGGCAATAAACTATGAAACAGGGATAGATAACTCGTACATATGTAATAAAGTACATACACATGCATGAGTTATCGGTATAGTTAAGTGATTAATCAGCTCACAGCTAAGCATGCCAATGTGTACTGACTGTCCAGTTTATACCACTGTCCAGTTTTTGATCGCTGCACTATGCAAAGAAACCAAGGGGAAAGGCATAGCTGGGGAAGGCATGATATAATGTGAGTCACGTTAATGATATAGACAGAGAGGAAGAGAGGTCCCAAACTGAGGGAATAAATTATGCACATGCGTTCTCTGTCCTAAACGAGCAGTATGTTTTCCGCGCTTTTCTGCTGCCGTGTATTATACTGAATGCAAACTGAAGAATGAAAACGGGGGAGGCCTGGGAACGAGGCTATGTTTTCTGCATAGGTCCCAGTATTGGGACAGACACTACAAGAAAATGCATCATTAGCCGACTGGTGATGAAGGCCTGAAAACAAGGCTACTGAAATACTTGCCATTCGTAAAAACACATACCACACACACACACACACACACACACACACACACACACACACACACACACACACACACACACACACACACACACACACACACACACACACACACACTCACACACACACATACACACACACGCACACACATACACACAACACACATACACACACTCACACACTCACACACACACACTCACACATAAACATAAACTGTTACCGTATTCTAGTTTTGATTCTGCTGCACTGCTATACAGAACTGCAATAGAATGAAGAACAGTTGAAGAGAAACAGAAGTACAGTAGTTATATACATGTATCAAACCCACATTTTAGGAGAGGATAGTCACTTCAGTTGCCAGTTGAAGCATTTCTGACTGATTTTTGACCAACACAACTTAAGCACAACGAAAGAGAATGGGTATGCAATATGAGTGGATTGGGACAATCCCGACTAAGTATCAGCTCCTCGGGAAAGATTCTGATGGCAACCCCCCCAACCTTTCTCCAACATCCACCCCAATGTGGGGCATACCATTGATAGGCGCATTATGTGCCTCAATGGTACGTCCCACCTGCCGGTCCTGGAGAGTTAAGTGGGTTCTGGTCCTGGGGTGTGAGGTGGTGACGGGTGTGAATTTGCCATACTTCTTGTAGTCTCCTGTGTCCAGACTATACTTTTTTGTTGCCAAGATAATCAAATAACACTGAAATTCAGTGTTATTTGAAGGTCTTATGCGCCTATCAGTAGCATGCCCCACCTTCCAGCCCTACTGCCTAACCCAAATCCGGTGTCGTAAAATTCTGGTCACCCCGTGAGATTGGGCACCCCCGGTGACAAATCTCACGGTAGATTGGTATCCCCCTCGTGAGGATGGTAACCCCCTAAGTTGGTTACGGTACCCTTCGACCCTTTGATGCGTTTGAACTTTCACTGAAGGTTAATAGCGTAGAGAGAGTCTAAACCTGTCAAGGATCTCAACAGCTGTCAAGGAGTATCTATGGCTTATAAAAGAGTCCAAGTAGCTGTAAGCTACGCAAACTACAATCTGGACGATGGAGGAGACGACGGAGGAGATGACGGAAACAGCAAACACTTTCCGGCGATTCAGCCCTAGCATCATCTACGACTACATCAAAGATGGTGTCTATCCCGATTCATTCTCTAAGGCAGATAAGGGCTCTCTCAAAAAGAGAGCGAAGTTTTTCACCGTGAAAGACGCAGAGCTGTACTACCAGAGTCGCTCAAAAGCAGGTAAGACACCACATGATTTATAACCACTGACTTGCAGTGCATGCAAGTTGCCATTGTTTTCGAGCACTAACTCATACAGCATGATGACGCCATTCAATGATGGAATCTTACTGATTGATACACTTTACTTGATCTTGAGTAACAGAGGAAAGATTGGTGGTGGAGGATGTGAACAAGAGGAGCAGAGTCATGGAGAGCATCCACAACATTGTCATCCGAGCTGTACCAAATCACCAACACTGATCACAGGATAACTAGTGCCTATCATCCACAGAGCAATGGACTGACAGAGCGCTTCAACCAAACACTTTCAAGATGCCTGGCCAAGATCACAGACGAATCTCACTCAGACTGGGATATGAAGATTGACACAGTTCTGTTAGGCTACAGGGCATCACGACAGAGATCAACAAAGTTCTCTCCCTACTTCATGCTTTTCCAGCAGGAAATGAGACTCCCCGATCCATAATGATGTCGGACCCAAGAGTAGTATGGGTGATTGTGAAAAGCATGATGTAAGTCATGTGTGTTATGAATAATCATTGTTTGATGTCATGTGTGTATACGTATGTGTAGATGTGTTTGAAGTCATGTGTGTTATACATGTGGTTGTGAACAGTAATTTTTGTTGCGCATACAATTTCCTCATCTCCAAGGCTGCCACAGTACTCTTCTTCTACAGCTCAAGAAATTTCCCTCAGTGACCAGTGTCAAGTGTTCAGCTAATTGTAGAAACTTTATATGCACATGTAAAAGTTCAAGCTATTAAAGACATGTTTTCTTTTTTATATATAGCTGTCCAGATCTTTTTTGTGGAAGAGCGACAGCACTGGATTACCACTGCCATGATTAATGGAGAAGTATATCTCTTTGACTCCCTGTTCAATGGCACTCTAACACCTAGTGCCGAGCTCCAGATTGCTCAACTCTACAAGCCACTTATTAGCTCGAATGGCTTACTCGTGTCAGTGGTGGCTATCCAGCAACAACAAGGGACTAACAACTGTGGGCTGTTCAGCATTGCAGCAGCATACCACGGAGCTGTCAGAAGTGACATTGGCTTACTGACATTTAATGAGAGTCGTCTGAGAGCACACCTCATCAAGTGCTTTGAGCAGAAGAAATTAACAAGATTTCCACAGAGTAAAAAACTTTGTGTTACTAGACCAGCTTCACAAAATTTTGTTATTGTCGTGTACTGCCCATGCACTCATTCCAGAACATGATCCAGTGTGACCAGTGTGGTGTCTGGCTTCACTATACATGTGCGAAAGTCGTAAAGCCCCCTGATGATGACTGGTTTTGTTCTAACTGCAAATAAGCATTATTGTAATTTATGACATTGTGGACTGTTTTTTAAAGTATTACACCAAAGTATTATAAAAAGGTTCTGTTTTTGTCTGCAAAGTGATTTTGTCAATTTTTGCATGTTTGGTGACCATTCTTATTACTGATGGGCTCCAAAACTTGCATATACATGTGATTTTTGTATGGGGTGACCATTCTCATGAGGTTTAGAACATGCATAGAATAGAAACTTTGCAGGGGGTGACCATTCTTATGAGGGGGTCCCCATTTTCCCATGTAAATCAGTAACCCAGGGTTCCCAATCTCATGGTAAAATGGTCACCCGGGTGACCAAAATTTTAAATTTCCCCGTGAGATTAGTCACCCGGGGTGCCTAAAAATGGGGGTCCCTAATCTCACATGACACCGGGTCAGGCAGTAGACTAGCTAGACCCTTCCTCCGGTAGAGTCTGGCCACACGAGACTACACCAGGACCGGAAGGTGGGTAGGCTTAGCTAGCTGATCAACGACGAACTAGTCTACTATTCCTTGCAGTTCATACCAGCGAGGAATAGCACCGTGGTAGAACTCCTCCGGACAGTCATCGTGAAACGTACTGGAGTCCGTTGAGTCGGGACGGAGCATGGGAGGGACGGGTCTCACCCTAGTTTGGTTCCCAGACCCTTCCTCTATGGGCGGGGCGAGAAAGGCGAGGGAAGGAAGGGTCTGGTGAATAACTCGACCCCAACGCGGATCCATGGAATGTTTAATAATTGTCAGTTGCGAAGCCACGAATACTTACAAGTTTATCGTACCACACTTGAACGTGAAGCCATGTGTCCACACTACACATTCACACAAAATTTATTCACGACTCACACCTACTTGACATTCGCGTTTTCCCTCATCAACGCTGACGGCAGGAATGCAGCCGTGGATCCGCGTTGGGGTCGAGTTATTCACCAGACCCTTCCTTCCCTCGCCTTTCTTGCCCCACCCATACAGGAAGGGTCTGGGAACCAAACTAGTCTCACCCCGCTGCGCTGTTAGTCTCTCAAGGGTGTGGCTTGCGGGACTGGTCTGCATAAATTATAGCCTCGTTCCCACCTCCAGTTTTTGATCGCTTGCAGTATTCAAAACGTCTTAGCATATTAAACCTTACTGTGTAAGCGATCAAAAACTGGACAGTGGTGAAATCCTGGGTCTGGCTTGTGTCACGTTTAATTTGGACCCCCCTAAAATTGGTTCCCCCCGGAACGAATTTTTCTGAAATATTTGGACCTACTCTGAAAAATTTGTTCCCACTATAGGCCAGCCACACGAAAGAAAATCAGTGACTACTAAGGACATTAGTGGAGTTCACAGTTGCATATCTAGATAAATGAATGACTGCTTTTCATGAGTACGCCTCAGCGGCCCCATGCAGCGTTCGAAACGTGCGTTCGTCGCAAACTTTGCACAATGTACGCGGAAACTGAGTGTTGCGTGCGGCCGGGAATGAGACTACAGTACATTGCGTGCTGCTGAACTGACGGGCCTGAGTAGTTTCCAGAAACCTCGGAAACTTCCTAGATATACCACTGGTCCAAGTTTTGCAAGTGAAATACGTTCAGGGTCTACGTTCTTTCATCTGTGGGAGGTGGTCCAAAATTTTCAGAGGGAGTCCATATTTTGCAGTGAAATTGGTTCGGGGGGTCCTTATTTATCGAAAAATTAGTTCGGGGGGGAACCAATTTTGGGGGGTCCATTTTTACCATGACACACCCTCCCATAGAGCTACCTCACTAATGCAGATCAACTCCTAACCCTCTCAGCTTGCTGCATTCCCCAAATACCCGGTGATGGATCTGCACACATTAATTTACAGATGTGCGGGCTGTTCCACAGAAAGAAACTCTTAACTAATGCTAATAGCTAAAGCTCCAGCTCCAGAGAATGTGAAACACTCAATCTGTTTCTGACAAAATTAATATGTGCAACACAATTGATTCAGTCAAACAAAATTGTCTGGGGGTGAGATTAAGCTTTTTTGAATAGGAGAAAGCCAGTTGTCTAGTGGCCAGCTGGAAAAGATTACATAAAAATCCTTCAATTCTTCTTCATGCAGCAAACTCATACCTCTCTCATGTTAAATGCCGAGAGACTACTTTTAAATTAGTATACAGCTTAGTGAACTCATAACTAAATTCAGAGGGAGTTACAACCTTAAAAAATCTACCATATGTTCCGCTCCACTTATAGCACTAACAACTGTCACAAAGTTCTTGTAGTTTTCTGGGTCAAATTGGACCTGTGCGAGAACGGCGACAATGAGAGCTCTGATCTTCATAGTGTTGGTTACAGTACTTAAACTGGCCTCTTCTCGTGTCCCGCTTGTGATCAGCTTATTCGCAAAGAGTTTATCGGCAAGGTCCTCTGCAGACAGGATGGCACCAAGATGATGAATAATTCTGTCAAAGTTTTCTTGAAGCTTCTGGTATTCGGGAGTCGGTGTACCAGACATCTTTGCTGATGTATGATCTGTGGCACCTGTAGAATGTCAAGGATAGTACTGTTTGCATGTGTGCATAGATACATTTGTCAATTAAGGTTACTTGTGTGAGTAGCAATACTACACATTGATGTCACCATACAAATATGTCTAGCTATAGCTTTTGATGCATGTTTTGGGGCAAAGTCAAACACCATAATATGTAATGTACCTCAATGTCAAAAGTGCAACTTTGTGTAGACGTATCCGCTGTTGGTTCTAAATAAGCTATTGTTCAAGGACCAAGGCTATTGTATATGGGAGCAAATTAGAGTAGGTTCTGCATGCTAAAGCAGTAGCTACTGTTTGTTATCACAGCTATCTGAGTAATATTTTGTGCTAACTACAGGAATGTAACTTGTTGACCATGCAAAAATTATGATAGTTGCTATAATATATGTGCATTATATGTTTCAGGCTTTGCATCACATTGTATGTATTGTATAATATCTCCTTATCAATGCTTATGGTGGTGACACCGTCCTGTCCTTGTGCATGTGGCGGCATGGCTGTAGTAAGGTTAAAGGTCCTATTAATGATCCTGGGGCCACTGACAGACTGTTTACATTGTTTGCTCCCACGGCATATGGGAACCAAGTGGAAGAAGTATACCTTGTCATGGCAAATACTTGGAGTCTCTATAACAACACATTAAATTTTTCTCCGTGAGGTGGTATGCAAACCATCTGCAATCCTCTGCTGTTACAGCTGACACCATATTAGCTAACCATCCATATCTGCCATGTATCAGCTGGTTACTTGCCCCACAGTTTGGGCATGAGAGAGGGTGTCTAGGGGTCAATCGATCACTTTCTGGACATCAGAGAGTGATTGACTGCTTAACGTGGGTGTGTCTGAATAAAACTGAACACCTGGCCTGAATATAATAAAGATACTCACCAACAAGGATTTTGGTCAGTACAGTTAGCTGTAATAGTATGTACCTTGATGAGGTTCTGATGGACTTGATCGACTTGGATTTATCTGAAGCGAAAGAGCTACAATCACTGTATATACAACACCAAAACATAGAAGTTATAGAAAACAGTACCGGGATGCATAATACAAACCTCGATTTTGATCACTTCTGAACCAGAGAATTGAATTGGAATTCCATCCACAAGTAGCTCCAGTACAGGGTTTTTACTGACAAAATTAGGCAGTTTCTCACAATGAATGATCATAGGAGAACATTCAGATCTCAACCACAGCTTGATGACTATTGTACCTTCGAAAACATCACACAATGCAACTGAATACGAGGTTAGTGAGTAAGTGGCCAAAAAGTCTTGTCGCAGTCTTTCTGCATCTTGGAGAGTGTATTCGTTTGACTGGGCATGTAGTCTTATCAGCACCTCAGTAAAGAATTCTCTACAGCGAACAATTTTAAGTTGAGGATGGTTGTGTACATGAAAAGCAAACTGCTGCACAGTGGTTTCCCCTCTTGTTTGCATTAATTTTGTACAGTAATCCTCCATTGCGTCACTTAATTCATCGTTGGCAATCTTCATGACAACTTTTAGAAGAAGGTCACAGTTGATATAATCCCAAAAGTCTTCCAAATAGTGAAAAAGTTCTGTCATGGTTGTAAACCTGGACACAGTTCTTTTATTAAAAAAATTGGGTTTTTCCACTGTAGTGAATACAGGAATTCCAGCCAAGAAGTCTTGAAAATCTTTTACACTCAACTGCATAGCTGCATGGAGGGCCTTTGCCCTCAGATTTATAAACAAATTGTGTATTTGTGAAAGTGAAAGTACTGCTGGATTATAGTCACTTCTCCTCACAGTCATTTCTTTCGTCCTTTCTTTGGTGGCTGATGGAAAGGAGAGGGAAGGAAAAATATGAGAGGAGAAAAATGAAAGAACTGTGTCTCTACACAAGGAGGGCATTTCAGCACTAATGTTACTTTAGGTATACAATTATACATAATAAAACACGACACCTGTAAAATGTCAAGGATAGTACTGTTTGCATGTGTGCGCATATATATCTGTCAATAAAGGCAGAACATTTACTTATGCAAGTAAGTAAATGCAATACTACACATTAACAAAGATGCCATAATAGCTAGCATGGTTTTGGGCAAAGTCAAAACACTCAAAAATGCAATGCACCTTATTGTCAATTGTCAATAGTGCAACTTGGTGTAGAAGTATCTGCTATTTGTCTTAAAAATATGTTAAGCTATTGGCAGGACCGGGAGCATAAGTACCGGTACATGCTCACTGTTGACCGAAAATGGCCACATGACCAACCACCCTAACCGCTACACGCAGCTCATCACGAAACGCCATCGGCACCCCGATTGTGGCCAGCTTCCGTGAAGTAGCATCTCGCCATTGTTGCCTGAGCTCCAGTATATTGCTGCTGCTGCTCCTGGGACAGTTAAGTAAGCTACAGCTACATTTGTTTAGTCTTCGATGACACTCCGCCCACAGAGTCACAGACCGGTTACGGGCAGATGGGTACTAGTATTCATAGGGTACTTATGCTCGTACTCTGTGTGAGAAGAGACACAGCACTGTTGTGGTAATGGTTATAATAAATATTTTCTTACACCCGTCAGCATACATATCACAGTTGTTACACTCATGGGCTGCATTTTCATTTTTCAGCTCGTGAAAATACCGCACCCACTCGTGCAATGATCATAATATTGCACGCTAACTTATGTAGCTAATAAGATATACTTACCATTATAATTTCCCCTTTTAATTATAACAATCACCAGAATTCCAATGACCATTGCTACCAAAACTCCAACAACTGTGGGATGAAAAGACCACGGAATAGTTATTTGCACAACTCAAGACAATTAATAATGGTATAATTATTATATTTATAGTCGCCAATACAAAGTGGTGAAGTAAGTATTCACCACATGCTATGTGCAAAGCAAACTCCGGTAGTCATTGTCCACCAGTCCTCATGAACTGAGTAATAAGCTGTTAAGTCTCAATGAAGGAGGGAAAACCTCTTATCATGATAATGGCTATCCAGGCACAATAACACAACAGTAGAATGTAGATAACAACAACACTAGAGTAGAATGTAGATTGACTATCACATTCATAACCATCACAGCGGGATTGCTTCCAAAACACAATTACTGTATGAGCTGCAAGTAGCTTGCACTCTGCAGACAAAGTCATGATGGAAGCCGAGAGGAGGGAGGACACGACGTCACATCACAGCGGCAATTAGTGTGCATTCCAAGAGCAAGAATTGTGGATACGAGCTACAGGAATGGCTCTATGGGCTATATAAGTACGTCTTACTATGAAATCTGGCTAGCCAAAATCAGTTGTTATGAGTCACATATTGTAGGCTGAATTTGCAAGTTTCCAGTTCAATGATAGGTAAGCCACAAGAGGCCATTTTGACTGCCAGACATCTTCAGCTTCGTCGAAAGCTTTGCAAGCCCATCATGCCCATTGCACCTTCATCCATATACCGGTAGCCGTTCGTGCAGCTTGAAACCACAATTCTTGACCTTGGAATGTGTATGTACTGCTATTACTGCATACCTCTACATGGAAGTTTCGATAAATTTCCAAGGCAAGTTGAGTTAGGACAACCTTTAGATGCCCATTGTGATTTTGTTTGTAGGGTGCTTTTTGTAACTGGCATTCATGATGCTCGATGGGATGCTATTGGAGTACAATGTTTTGATGAGATGTCTTGTTCTGCTTCTGCTCTGGGATGAGATTGAGTGAGCAGTGTCAAGAGCGAGCAGCTTTGAGCTGCTTGCTTTTATAGTTGCTTACCTTTGCTGCTGGGTGTCATGTGCACTGGTCTTCAGGGGAGTACCCTTTCTAGTCATCACATGACCGTGGGTTTCGGTCCCTTTGAACTTGAGTTTTGCTGCTGCACTGATGCTGATAGATTCAAGAAGCTAAGCATAGAACCTCATTACCTCTATACTCTCTGTTGCTGCAGTGTAGCTGGACTCTGTTCATCTGACCACTGCACTCCACTTCACACACTAGTATTTCCATGACTATACTCACAGTTAACATATGTCGCCCAGAAACACCTGATTAGACATGCGCGCACCGATAGTTGTAGTCGGAGGGGTGGTGGGAGGCGTGGCAGTAGCTTGCCCCTTTCTAACTTAGCAGGGTACACCTTTGGAGTTAATTGGGGCCTTTGGGGTCAATTAACCATTATTATTTCCCAGGAATAATAACCCTGCCCTGGCGAGCTACCCACACGCCATTCACACTAAAGTTGGCGAACAAGAGTTAACAGGCCAACCTCAGTGGAGAGTTGGTGTAAACCTGCACATATTGCCCCAAATAAATGGGGATGGGCGGGAGGGGATTAATGCAACAGCACGCCGGTGGGGAATCGCACGTACAGCTTGGTTGGGCACGAGGTCAGACTGAAACCTACCTGCGCATGCGTGGGCCTAGTTTAGGCCCCACCTTTGTCCAACCCTTTACTAACCGCCCGGGCCAGCGCTGCGCTCATATGTTAACCCCGTTTAATATTTTATTAAACTCCATATGTCCTCTTATTAGGATTGCATAACCCATTCCATATTTTTCATTCTTCGCATATTTAAAGGTGCTATGGCATGAACTTACTTGAGAAATGCCATGTGAGTAGAAATCCAAAATCTGCAAAAATGCTCAGGATTTCCTAGAAAGACAGAACGATCTGGGATTGATTAATGTTGTCTGGATTCTGGGATCTTTACAGCTGGGACTCATCGCAAAGATACCACAGTTATTAAATGAAGTTGAAACAAGGAAATGGGCACTCACTAGACGTAGATTGCTGTTTCTGCCTTGTCGGGAGGAACCAATAGTACCTGGAACATCATTTGTACCTAATGCAGCATCTGCTGGAGTGTTCAGTATTGCAAACATTTTACCAATTGCTCACATTGTGAATGTCTATGCTTAACAATCTTTGGCCTGAGAGGCTGTTGGAGATCTAGACTACTGAAAACTCACAAAGACACCACAGTTAGCTACTGAATGAATTATGAAATCAGGAAGTGGGCACTTACTAGAGTCTGATACACCTAATGCTGCCTCAATGTAATCTGCTGGAGTATTCAATCTTGACTCGCGCAAACAGTCTACAAATGTCCGCCATGTCACAGGAGTTCTTCCTTTCCCCTGTAGCCACTGCCTCAAGATCTCTACTGTAATGGCGAGCGGATTATCAGGGTTAGACTTTTCAATGCCCTTTATCCTGACTCCATTGCTGTCCTCCAGGAGTTGTCTTCCTAGTTGGTAATAATCATTTTGAATTTTAGCCACAATGTTTTTAAACCCATCTTTCACTGGGAAATATCGCAGTTCAAGAAGTGTGGGACGATCACCTGCAGATTGAAAACACATTTATAATTAGAATCGACAAAGTAGCTAATAACTTTATAGGCCAGTTTATCCCGTTTATTACTTTCATGTACTGTATTTTCACAGGAATCTAGTACTTGAAAGTTCATCCAATGGTACATTCAGGCATTCTGTGTGAATTCATGACTCTAATCACATGCAGTAATTAACAACTTTGAATATTCAAAGCTAAACCAGTAAATTCCATTTGAGAGTGAAAGCTGCATGCCTACAATGTGATGGAGAGAAGTGTTTTCTAATTTGTCCAAAAGGAGGAAAAAATAGTCCTTTGAAAAGTTTCTGTAGCCAAACACAATGATGTTCTTCACCCTGTAGCTAGCTATTTAGAATTGCCCACCTTCCCCTACTCGACACTTTCTGTTAGTGCAGAGCCTGTAGCTCCCCAGTGCACACTAAGTGCTGAAATGTGCCGTCTTCAAATAAACTCATAAGCAGTTAAAAGTTAATTAGACAGCCATTTTATTTAGGGACAACACTTTTTTTGATACAGTAGATGAAACGATCCAGCTTTTCTTGTTCAACCTCTGAGATTTGTGAGTAATAGAATAAGATGTAAATTAAAGGATCCACGTAATTAATACACAGACCACAGGAAGCCCAATCTGACTGGATATTCATTAATGGCATGCATGGTGCACTTACTCCAGGAATGAAGATTTGGTATACCAACAAGCTTCCCTTCAGCAGCTACACCACCCTCACCCCTTATAGCTGTGCCAGAAGTGATTTTAATGTTTACGTGATGTCAGATGTTCAGTATGCTACATATAAATTCATGTAGTGAGCGTGCTACTGTGCTTGGGCTAATAATATGCACGTAACACACTAGTATAAAGCAGGTGCAATTAATCATTCGTTTGGTGTCATTGGCACCCTCGCACACATGCTGAAATCAGTGATAATTAAGTGCATGCACAAATGGCTGAAACAAGGCCATTTCTCCTTTTCCTTTTCAGGAACAGTTAAGTATGTCAAAGGGGAGAGGTCTTGCCATAGCCTCATTCCCAGGGCTTCTTACCGTCCAGTTTTTGATTGCTTGCAGTATGTATGTTTGCATACTGCAAGCAATCAAAAACTGGATGGTAGGAAGGCCTGGGAATGAGGCTAGTCTTGCCATGCAGTTGTGTTAAAACATGTACCACACACACAACACACACACTCGGACATAAATTGTTACCATCTACTAGTTTTGATTCTGCTGGACTGCCGTACAGAACTGCAATAGGAAGAACAAATCAAGAAGTACACTTGAGAGCGCTTGCACTTGAATTAAGCAGTGTCTCTCCAAACAGACCTCTGGTATACTAATACATGGAGCAGAATCATGATGCTCCTGGATCGCTGATACATGTAGCTATGCTGGTAAGGCTACTATTTGTTGAGTATTAGTTTCTCGTGAGGGAATTTCTCTGAAGTTCATGCGGGTGGGTGCCCATTACCATTATTACATTATTTGTTGACTACAAAAAAATGTTAGGCTCCTGGACTCGAGAGGCCACACCCCCCCCTGTGAATTAATCACAAAGTAGCATCTGTGGGATGAGCATTCCGGAAGGAGACATGCTGAATAGTTCCCAATTGACATGCAATTCAGCAGTACCAATGTATACAGAGTACAAAATTGACATGAATATTAGGCCAGCAAAGAGGGCCCAAAGAAGCATGTGGGCAGGGAATGAGAAATTTATATTCAACAAACAGTAACCTAACCTTCTGGTATAAATTTGGTACTCAAAAGTCTTAGGCTTAGCTAGCTGATCAACATTCAGCATAGTTGGGCTTTCTATTTAATAGTCCATTCACCTGTGGATGAACAGATTTTACTTCATCCTTGAACAACAATTTAGCATCATGCCACTGACCCCCTCCCCCACAGCAAAGCATTTTTTCACTCGCTCAACACAATTTAACTGGACACAATAAATTGGACATAATTATGGCTCATCGGCACATAGCTTCGAAACTATCATCCGCAGTAGTCTCGCAAGCCAGAACGGAAAGGGTCTGGCTTGCGAGACTTAGTACATCCACAGGGGTGTATGCCTGGAACAGCCCTAAAACAAACTACTAGTTTCCTACAGTTTATACCAGCAAGGAATAGCACCGTAATAGAACTCCTCCGGACAGCCATCATTCGGGCGTAGGTGAGAAGGACAGTCATGACGGTCTGCAGAACAACTAGCGGGGAATAAACCCATTAGTGAACTTTGACCTTGAGTACTTGTGCTTCTGAACGCGCGCGCACAGCGATCGAGCTTTTCTGGTTCCCAGTCTGTGCAATGCGAGTGGGTTTAAATGACTGAATGTGCAATCGTTGACTGAAGGAATGGCTGGTGCAGCATTACCCTCCACTACAAAGCACACATCTGTCCACCTCCACCAATCCACATCTTATCCTCAAACAACCCTGTAGGACCTGACCTCAATTAGAACCTCAACGTAACGGCCAGATGTCTTTCCTATTATATATGAGCCCACGTACCTCTCTGACCCCTGCTCTTCTTTAACCACGTTAATTAAGCTACTTGCCCTGTCTACTCCTGCTAGTTTTCTCACTGTTCTGTTCTTTTTCCAAACTGCTGCCCACCTTGACTCTTAGAACATGAAGTCAAGCAGTCTCATACCCAGACACGGGATGATCTGGAAACGAGATTGAGTAAAATAGGAAATGGGATGGGAAACAGTGACTGGCATGGGTTTTGATTAGCCCCCTCCTCCAGTTTTACAAGTGATCAGACTGACTGAACCTTGTTACAAATGTACATGTAGCTACATGTTGTCAAAATAGCCTCCCAAAGCGGGTGTATATTTTGTTCACAGACCATTTTACTGATGAAACCACAGCAGAAGGTCTGTAAAGTCAGCACTAGCATGGACATAAAAAAACTAGAGTACCGTTACTGTCTGTCAATATTATGGAATTGTTCCACTCAGATAAAACTGTTGTGCAGACACTGTTACTATATACTAAGCCACTTGGACCCCTGGCAGAGGAGTGGAAGACAAGCTACATACACAGAGGCCTAGATGCCTCAGCCAAATTGCAACTGATTCTCATGATCTCTCCGAGCTGGACTGAACTGGAATACTGAACTTTGCAACTTTTAAAGGCCCAGTTGGGACACGTGGTCTTACTAGCAGTCCTAGCAATAACCAAGGCTGGTGGTGAGAATTCAGATGCTTGATGTTATCTACTCACTGTATGCAACAGTAGGCACTCATGATATTTTTGCTGAAATCGTGAATGTTGATGTTTTTGCATTGATGATGTATCACTGTTTGCCCAAGAGCTGCATGGGATGTGAATCCATTCAAGAAGAATAAAAAGGGGTGCTTTGTGAACTTATCTCCCAAGACCATAGATGCATGTAATTACTGATGTCGCCAGTGCTGTATACGAGACAAATATACATAGATACTTTAACTCAGGTGGTGACAGAGGAGCAAGGAGGTGAAAGGAGGGAAGCCAGAGTCAATTACCCTGCTGGAAAACATCACATTGTTATACATAAATATCTCTCTTACAACAAATGCCAAGGGGCTGCTTTAGTAGCTACACAACTTTGTAAATATACAAAAAGAATAGCCTCGTTCCCAGAAAGCTGGGTGGGGCCTGGGAATGAGGCTACAGAAAGAACTACAACCTCAAAAAATCTGCCATGTGTTCTGCTCCACTTATAGTACTAAGAACTGTCACAAACTTCTTGTAGTTTTCTGGATCAAGTTTGACCAGTGCAAGAACAGCAACAAGGAGAGCTCTGATCCTATTAGTGTTGGTTTCAGCCCTTAAACTGGCCTCTTCTTGTTTCCCACTTGTGATCAGCTTATTCGAAAAGAGTTTACTGGCAAGGTCTTCTGCAGGCAGGATAGCACCAAGATGATCGATAACTTTGTCAAAGTTTTTTTGAAGCTTCTGGTACTCTGAAGTCTGTGTACCAGACATCTTTGCTGTTGTATGATGTTGCGTGGCACCTGTAAATTGTCAAGAGTACTGTTTGAACGTATACATGAATATACTTGTTAATAAAGATAAAGATATACCGTCAAGAAAGGCAGAGCTTTTAATTGTGCAAGTAGCAATACTACACATTGAGAAAGACGCCATCATGAAAGTACGTGTAGCTTTTGATGTATGTTTTGGGGCAAAGTCAAACACCATAATATACAATGTACCTCAATGTCAAAAGTGCAACTTTGTGTAGAATTATTGTATGATTCTAAATAGTTATTATTCAAGGACCGAGGCTATTGTTATGGGAGTTAGAGTAGGTTCTGCTTGCTAAAGCAGTAGCTACTGTATGTTATAACAGCTGTGGCCTCTTAGACCGAAAATGAGTGAGAACCTGGTGCAGAATAAGTGAGATTGGTGAGAAAATGCTTGAGACATGCTAAATAGATTGCAAAGTATCCCTTGCTGTGTTTTTTTTTTTGGCTGTTGACACACGTATGGAACGCCAACTGCGACACTAAATTATTGTCATGTCGCAATTGGAGTCTGTGATAAAGCTAGTATGAAGCTATTTACGTTCCAAGCGACCTTGTAGCTATCCGGTGTGGACTACGTAAGCTATGGTGTATTGTTTTTCTCGCTTCATGCAAAATGGGTGAGAAAATGGTGCAATGCATGTGAAAATGAGTTTTTGTGTGAAATGCGTGAGAGTTGAAAGCTCTGATATATATGCGTATGTTGCAAGCGGGGAAGGCCTGGAAATGAGGCTTCCTATGTTAGCATTGTAGCTACCATTGGCTACATTAGGACAGCCAATAGCTACATCTGGGTGTGTGAAAACCTGGAATGAAGAAATGACCAGAACAGCTACAACAAATAGACTTGGAATTAACCTTAACCGATGCATATATACTCGATCCCTATACTTGGTAGGAAACACAAGGACAAGAACTACAGTTACTGTGGCTTGATAAATATGTGAGTTTCCCTTCCCTGAATATCAAAATCAAGAAAACTGCCCTCAAGAATGTGCTTCATTTTGTGGTTGGATCATTTGATGCAAACTAACTGTTCCGCAGCTACAACTTACCATCAGCGGGTGATGTTTGACTGGTACTGGACTGTGGTGGAAGAGATGACACCTGTTGTGGTTGGGACTGATACACTAGAGGAGGCTGTTGAGGTAGATGCCCTGCCTGTGCTGAACCTGGAAATGGTTGTGGCAGATTCTGCTGCTGCTGGGGGATGGAGTAGTTCCCTGCTTGCTGTTGCTGTTGCGCAGGCACTTGAGGTGTAGGTGTAAAATAGAACTGTGGCATATGTTGGGCATACATTCCTGGTGGAATTTGTGGCTGGAATGTAGATTGCATTTGCTGAGGTGCACGCATGGTGACATTTTGCTGTGGCATGCCATACCCTTGTTGCCCTGTCTGCTGCTGTTGCGGGTAAGTTGTAGATGCAAAGAATTGGGGATGCTGAAATGGCTGCCCTTGTGTTTGAGCATAAGGTTGTGGTTGTGGCATTGGCTGCTGTGCTGAATACATTGTTGGTTGGTTGTAAACAGGTTGTGGCTGCATTCCTAAAACGCCTACAAATGATTGCAATCAGAGATAGTATCAGGTTACAAGAAGGAAATCAGATTGATTATAAGCTGCATTTCTGAATAGCTAATGAAAACAGCTTCATTCCCAGGATCTTGGAAGAGGCTTGGATAAACATGTGTAAATTAAACATGCTCTAATACATAATACATAATGCATCCTAAAGTGGCTGTAGTGTAGATCTGGCTTCTGGGCTGAAAATAGAGACTTATTGCATGCTATATACAGTAGCTGCAAGTGTAGCCACTAACTTACAGTACTTCTGCCTAATAATCTGTGCAATATCAGGTCTTCCAGTGAATCCAACTGCGTCAGCAATATCAGGCCAGCTAGCTGGCTGGTTGGTTCGATGCAACCACACACGCAGCATGTCCATGAGGCACCTCTGGGGGTCACCATGCTGACGATCTGCAATGATGTTCAACTGCTCCCCAGGGATATCTAGGTGTGTGCCTATGGCACACCAGTTGTTGGCTACAGTATTATGTAGCTCAATCATCAACTGTCGCTCAGTTGGTCCTAGACAGGAAGAGAAAGCTGCTATGTCCACACATGACTATTATCATCAGTGTCACAATGCATGATCCTGGGTCAGTATCAGCCTTCCTTTCAGGCCTACACATTGATCGGTTTATCGCTCACACAGAAGTAGAAAAACGTTTTCCCTGCCTTTCTGCTTATAATTATGGTCAGTGGAAAAACTCATTGAAGCTTGCTAGTTTCCTTTAATAGTGCTAACATTCCATATAAGGAATAAAAATGTTGTAAAAAGAAGTCATTCCTACATTAGCAAAAGGTGGTAAGGCACTTTAGAAGTGATAAAAGCAAGTAAGGTACGTACTATAATAAGTACTCATTCAATGGTTTGGAAGTCCAGAGCAATTATATGTTACCATGTGTGAACCATACGGCACATGACACCCAGGAAATATAGATGTTCTCAAATCTCTTCTGAGACCATTCTAAGGCAAATACTGCTTCTGAATTCCAGCAAGATGCAGCAGTTACCGTCTACTTTTCTGTCTTTGTCACCATAATGGCTCAATGGTGTAAATAGGCCAGGTTGCAAAACTTGTACTGAATTGAATGCCACTTTTCAAATCAATGTGGTTCACTATACTTCCTTTCTATAGGTTGGATGGTTCACCAAGCTTTGGTCCAGTGGCTGGTGGACATGCTGGACCTGTTACCATGGCCTTGCAAATGAAATCTGGGAGCTAAGCAGATGCTGGTTGTCAATAGTAATTGTTTACCTTGTTGAAGTGGGTATTGGTTTCCTGGTTGTAACTGCATTTGTGGCACACCTGCAACTGGTATGAGTAGCATAAGGGTAACACTTTTGTGTATTACTAACTACTCTTACAATACATGATAGCATTGATGTGGACACCCCACGGTCCCTTTCCCAGGGCGACTAAATTTGTACCAAATGGGCTGCCAGGAGTATTTGTCTCCAGGCCATCCCCCCTGGATGTTTAGTTGAATAAGTGCAGTTCTGAAACTGCACAATATAGAGGAATGGTGGATTTTACATTACGTAGGATACCTATGGGCTGTTGAAGTTGGGAGGTGATTGGCATTTGAGGCTGCTGCGCCAGTTGTGATGGTGGAGCTTGATAAGTACTTTGCTGCTGCGCCAGTTGTGATGGTGGAGCTTGATAAGTACTTTGCTGCTGCGCCAGTTGTGATGGTGGAGCTTGATGCATACTGGGCTGTAGATCAGAGGTGAGTGGAGTTGACAGCTGAGCTGAGGACTGCACTGGTGGAACTGTTGCACCGGCAGAGCTTGAGGTTGATCTAGCAGCAGTATCAGGTGTTCCTACAACTGTATATGCATATGTATACAGCAAGTTACAATGAGTAGGCAGGCGACCTGCATGATTAGTTTGACCTTTAATGCAAGGAATTCAGACTAAACATAATATTGGGTTATTGAAATGTGGACTTGAGGTAGCAGCTATATCCTATTGCTGTTCTAATGTAAACACTGAAAACTACCATATCATGTCATATTACATCACCAACCATGATTGTCACATGTGTTACACACTTGGGAAAGTCTGACACGAGTACTAAGTACACAGTATGTATGTACACTCAAATTTGTGATTACTGTATCACTAACCAAACAGTAAATCCTAGCTGTACAAAAACTTATTAAGTACAGATTCGTATCAACTTCACAACATGTACAACACCACTATTGCTGTACTTTCCATAGTAAAAGTCTAGTAAATAACGACACTGTACAACGTGGCAGATGCAAAGGTTCAATTAACAACTGCATGTTTAGCTACCTCTCTTTGTTGCAAGCTCTGCCGCAAGTCTTGGGTTTTCTCCTCCAGCTGAATGCTCGACTGCATCAACCAGGACTTGCCAGGATGGTACCTCATATTCACCTGTGTATCCTTTTTGTAGCCATTGTTGCAGCATTGCATGTTGCCGTTCACTAAGGTTATCATACTCGTCCTGGTATCCATTCAAGGTATGAACCGGCAAGCCCAGTAGCACCCCAAGCTGGTACCACCTGTGTTCAACATCACCCAACTCCTTTTGTAGGTCTGTAGCTTTAGATTTGATGTCTTCCTTACTAGCACCCCTTTGGACTAACATGTAGTGAAAGCATATGGGAGAGGAATAGGAAAATCATTATAAATAAGGCATGGTATGGATTGATGATATGATTTAGGATGCCAAGAAAATGATGGTCTGGTAATAAGGCTACAGTAATAGCATAGGACGGAGACTATGTTGTGCAAACTACTAAGCTTGAGTCTATCAGCGTAAATTTCACATAAATAGATCAGCTTTGGCAGGAAGCATAATACTGAAAAAACAGATAGGAAATCAAGCAGATTGAAGAGGCATTCCACTACCAAGAGGAAAATGCCTCCAGCCAGTACAGCCACTACAAAACACATGTTCGACAACAACTGAGCAGCACTTTATCTGAATGAAAATTGAACTAGTGAGCAAATTTCGAAGAACTGTCACAAGCAAAATTTTTGGAGCACATTGAACTCAAGCAGGCTTTCTGCATCAGAATAAAACATGTCCTTGTATAGACACTTGAAACATGCACGTTGCTGTAACAATGCACACAAACTGTCAGATAAAGTACAGTCTTACCAAATGGAGAACTGTCGGCTCCAGCAGCCATTGCACTTGGTGTGTACTGGGACAAATCTGCAGTACGTGTAAACAAAATATTTGGAGTGAGCCTGAGTGAGCCCCACATGGGTGTTGTATCAAATGTTTGTCTGCATGCGAGACAGACTAAAGGCATTACCTAAAATTGATATTTGTGTAACACATACTTATAAATTGACTCTCATGAGCTGATAGCCTTGTACTCAGGTAGCTAGGCACAGTCGCCTGACTGTGCCGTGTGTCTGAGGCTGAAGGGGCTACTGAGGGGACCTTTACATATGTATGCCAAGCTGACTTTTTATGTTCAGCCATTGCAGTAATTCATCTGCTGACCGGGGGGAAATCTGAGCTGTACTCTATGTAATTATGGTACTTTCAAAATCCACTGACTGTTCTTCATGTGGTATTATTGAAGCATGGTGGGGAGAGTACCAGTATAGGCTCTTGTATGCAGTTGTTCAGGCTCACCTCCACAATGTGCTACATTTGTATGGTGTAAGTGATCATCCATTGCAAATTGTGCCTTGTTGGTTTGTGCCCACAGAGTGAGTAGTTTATATTGATACTGGAGACTAATTGCATTATACAGCTCCTCCTACCTTTCAAGCACCAAAAAGTACAGTAGACCCTCACTGGGCATCTGAACCATCGGCACCCAAAATAATGATATTCATGGCTACTTTGCTGTGAGTTAAATAGAAATTGCAACCACTTCCATTTCATTGATCTGAACAGTTTTTGGTACAAAGCTATTATTTGAAACAGTGAGGGTCTACTCCATTATGAAAGTTCATACTACTCAGTGCAGTTATATAATTAAGTCACTGATGTGGACACTGTTGATGTACTAGCTATCTACCATGTGTACTGAATGTTGCTTCACACAAATGCACATGTATGGTAAATGGTATATGTATTGTAATTTTACAATAACTATTCTCACAGCATAGTAACAAGATATCAAGTAGGCTTATTCCAAGACCTGGTGTAGAGTTGGAATGTGGTTAATCAGTGTTGGGCACACTGTTTACTGTATAATCACAGTCGCTACATGTAACAGAAGTTTGTACACTCACTGTCGTAATGTAGGAGAATACGCTCAGCTGTTATATAATTAGAGACACTGATGTGGACACTGTTGATTATCGATGTACTATCTATCTACCATGCGTACTGAATATTGCTTCACGCAAATGCACATGTATGGTTAATGGTATATGTATGGTACCTGGTATATTTTACTATGGTTATAATAACTATTCTCACAGCATATATAGTAACGAGATATCAAGTAGCCTTATTCAAAGGTGTGGAGTTGGAACATGGTTAACCAAACAGTGTTATATTGGGCACACAGTTCACTGACAGTCGCTAGATATAATTAAACCAGGATATAATAGAAGTTTGTACACTCACTGTCGTAATGTAGGAGAATACGCTCAGCGTGTGCTGGGTTGTCTCCTCCCACACGATCTGCCACAACCCACACCACCTTCTTCCATGATGGAGGCTCGTTATCAAGTGTCTGTCCTCGTAGCCATGCACTGAGAACAGCAATCATACGCTTCCCTGCCCCACGGTAATCTCTCTTGATCTGGTCAATGTCTTTCACCCTCAGGCAAAGTGCAATGCCCTCCCACTTGTCTGCAACATCATGAACTGCCCTCACCACAAATCTCAAATCTCGAGGAGCTGCAAACGAAGCAAACAATATACATGTAAACTGTTATCACTGAAAAGATGTAGTGTGGGAAACAGTGGAACAGGACTGCATCTTCTTCTATATTATAAGGAATACAAAATTCTGTATGACAGTGTTATAGTGACAGTGACATGGCATACTGTATGTGGTATATGGACAGCCAGCGTTGCCCCTCTCAGGTTTCTAGAGGGTCACGCTAGGGGCCTGCTGTAGTGAGGTAGGGTGTGTGCTTGAGCAATTACGTACAATGATCATGGTCACTGTAGCTTCAATGCAGTATTGAATGTAGTGCCAAGTTACAACTTCTCTGTGAATTAAGGGCAACTGTGGTGTGTCTATAAACTGAAGCTGAAGGACAACCACTGCATGGACAGTGATTATTACCCACTGAAACTAAAGATAGTATGAGCTACTCACTAAGTTGATGTCTTCCAAGCTTGGTCTCTGAACCTGGATGCTGGGCGAAGATTCTCTCAGCTGGATGCATTTTCCTGCAGACATTAGAAACACATATAATGACCTGAGCAAGCCTTGAGCTGTCGTCACGCAATTTAGCGCATCTGGACTTAGCTAGCGTGTGTGTTTTTCAAATGTACTGTAACCTGTATAGCTACGTAGCTGTCGTATTGTATGGCCGCATGCGTTCATGAGAATGTACACAGTTCCTTTTACCTTAGTCGACCAGTGTGCGTGGACTCCGTCAAACGCCGTTAATGAACTCCCTTGCATGGTATTACCGCAGACACACCCTTCAAATACCAACTGTGCGTGACCACACTAAATCCACTGTATGATCGCGTGACGGCACAAAAGTGAAAGTGGTTTCTCACAAAACGGAAATGCTATAACAACGCTACCCACACTATTGCAGTACCTCTTCAATGTTAGTAGCAAGAACCTTTAGTTCTGCATCTCACAAACACTGCTCCAGCTTGTCCCATGTGAAGGGTCTGTAGCCTTTTCCACTAATCCACCTCTCCAAGATAGTTTTATTTATCCCATCTGCATCATTGCATCCTTGTTTGTTTAATGCAAGAAATGGTAGTTACACTTTAAGAATAGGAATGTTTTTTTTTTTCAGGAATTTTTGTTAATCTTTCCTTGCCTGCCGTAGTATAATTTCAGAAATGTAGTCAAAACTGGTTTATCACAATCATGTAGAAAAAATAATCAAGACAATGCATTTTTTTCTGGGAAGGTGACTGTTCCAACAAGTAGATAACTCAATCCCTGCATCTGCGTATAATGACATGACTGGGATTGGTGCTCTGTTCATTAGTACCTACAAAAGAAAAAAGAATTACAACTACTGCATATGCTCTTCCTCAATGTTAAACACCAACACTATCCAATACGTATATGACCATAATAAAGCTTTCTGGAACCACTTCTATCTCTGTCCCCGGATTTGAAAGTAATGAAACATCAGGGAGACACTATTACAGTAGCTTTACATTAGCCTCGTTCCCAGGCTCTCCCCGCTAAAGAGCCTGGGAACGAGGCTAGCTTTACATTACATGCACATCAGCACTCACCAGTACACAACACTACTAACGCTAGGTAATTCCCGTACTTGATAATCATAAGCATCTATGAACCTTGGCTACCCCATATTGATAAGAGACAAACATCTATGGCAGTCACGAATATAGAAATCAAATATTATTTCTCCTACATGTACGTGGGCACTCTTTCATGAGACTACGGTACATATTTTGATGGCATCCTTTTGCTCAAAGTGCTTGTCTCTCATATATGTTTTATGGATGAATAAATGTCTGATGGTCAAGGGTCCCACCCTACTGGAAGTTCAGTCATACAACACTGGGAAGCCAGCCAGTGATGCCATTTAAGATATGCCTCCAATACGATTCTACTCCTGGCTATCTGCATGGGACTGCCACATATACAGGTACTGGCCATAGGAGGCAATATCAAAATTAATAGATGCTACATTGGTAACACGTTCCTTGTATTGGAGCTCCACTTTACTGTTGTGGTGGAATGCACTGAGTGGGTATTGGCTTACTGGTTGTAACTGCATTCCTGACACACCTGCAACAGATGTACGGAGTATCATGTTACACTCTAGTTGTCATTCTTGTGATGTCAACAGCTTGCAATTACTCTCTTAGGCTCTTGTAGAACACAGGGGTGTAATGCACACTGAAGCCAATGCAGTGACTCTCAGCACCTACTTCATCTCTTAATGTTACATACAACTAACACTTAGCCCACTTGAGACTAAATCTTAGCACATTAATTAAGGTAGTAGCTATGCCTCAGTGTGTATACTGGTATATACTTGAGATTAAATCTTAGGCATTGGGTAATATGCCTCAGTGTGTATGTTTACTTACGACCAATTTATAAACCCTCTGCTTAATTACCTCTCACTGCGGGTTATATTACAAACAAGCACCTACCACACAGAGTTGCAATATTACATGCCTAGTTAGAAACTGCCTACACAAATTACACCACTCATACTGCCCAGGTGCAATAAGCATTGTTTAACACTTTGACACTAACAACAGCTTCCTTATACATTATTCTATAATAATTTCTGTGGCTAGAAAGGTATTAGCCGGCTAGCTATGTACTGTACTACATGATCAATTAAAAGTCCATGTAGCTTGCTGGCCAGGAGGTGGTGATGATTGCTGATACATCATTCCGGATTGAGGTGCCGTGGGTGGTACCTTCCAGCTGCTGGTGGGTATTGCAGAGCAGGTTGGTACTGTGTAGGTAGCTGTCTACCTTGGTCTCAGTGTCAGAGATGGATGAGAAGAAGATTGAGGAAGAAAACAAGAGGTACTTAAAGTAGACGCATGAAGGTTAGTACTCTATGCCACAGTAGTGCAGATAGTACGTGCATGCTTTCCTACAGCCTGGGGGAAGTTTTTTGAAGCTACAGGTTGTCTTTGGTGCCCAATTTCGAGGTTATGGGACTGACATCTGCACATGCTTCTGTATTTCACACACCAAAGTTAGAACTCAATGCAGTCATATGATGTATGCTCATGCAGAACATGTATATGGCTATATGATCTCCACTTCATCCTTGTTCCTATAGTAACAGGTGGGTATTCTTTTCCATATACTGACAGGAAGTTGCAGATTCTCTTTCATATACCACAGGAAGTTGTAAAATGATGTTTCCTACAAGCTACCTTGTTTATAGTGTAAACTACCTTGTATGTTGTGATAGCCTGGACTTTATGGTCAATATAACCACCCACTTCATGACTAGTAGCTGTGGTGCAACAGTGCCAACAGTTGACTGAGAGATACCTGCTCATTCACTGTGTAAGCAACCCAGCCATCTGGGTGGACAATTCATTACCCCTATCTCAGTTCCCTCATTGTGCCACATTATAAAAAGAGATACTAATTATTATCACTGTGTGGTTACAGCCAAATTTTGGATCAACTGAAGAACATGATCACTGTACTTACAATACAGCCCAAAGAATGTGGTCCATCACATAGTCGGGCTGTTGTCATGCTGTTGCCATGCTGTAGGTGAGCGACCCTTAGTAGGTGGATTGTGGGTTAATAGGGTTAGGTTAGGGTTGGACAAGATCAAGTGTGGTCTATAGCATGTGAAGTTTAAGTACTGTGAGTGCCGTCCAAATACATTCTTCGGAGGTCTTTTACAGATTCAGCAAGCACACTCAAATTAATTTTGATTAACAAGCTTGATAGCTGTGTGCAATGCATAGAGTTTAAGTGTAGAAAATTCAGAACTACAGTTCATCCTTGACAACACTGGAATAATCGACATTTTGCTTGATTGCTATTTGCCTAGCAAGTCTCTTGTTGTGGAAAGGAAACTCAGCTATGACTTTTACTACTTGTTCCCAGCAGGCTTTGTCTGTATCAAGGTAAGCCTCCAGACATTCACTCTTCTTTCTTCCCGTTTGCTTGTCACTGAAACGAAGAGTACTGATCACAGATTTAGGTACGCCTAGGTTTTCACAGAGGGTTTCCCAGTCCCCAATCTCTGCCACTGCCTTCTCAAGTTCTTGCTTCTTTGAGATATCAATACGGTGGCAACCTCCTACAGCTAATGGAACAAAACAGATGGCAGAAAGATAAAATCTACGTAGACAACTTGCATACTTATACATAGATATACTTGCACACTTGTAGCTATGAATCTAGACTCTATCCAAGTACCATGGTGAAGTTGAAACCTCATTCCAGGCCTTTCCCACTCCGTTTTTGCATGCAAAAAAACTGGAGGATGAGGCTAGGAAAGGTGAAGAAGGGCTTTCCTTATGCCTCCCACCCAAGAACAGACTGTGCAGAGTAGCTTGATTAAAAATTATTATGGTATGCGCTACCTGTTGTGACCGGGTCTCCAGGTTTGCTCGACATTGGAACTACATCTTGAATACATAGATGGTGAAAGAGAGCGGAGTTTCGTAAATTGAGTGGTCTGCATACAAACCCATGCAAGTGAAGGAGCATCTACAATTATTTTTCCAAAAACAACACATTAACTTGTGACCCTCCTGCCCTCATAATGCCATGCAATTTCATTTGCTTTAGAAATGTTTTTGGAGCAATATAATTTTCTAAACAAAAGCATGATATGATTTTTGGGCACACAGCCTTATAGGCACTACCAAAACAGCAGCTGCTTGGTTGGAGGAGGTGGGACATGCATGTTCTCACATGATTTCACTAGCACCATGCACTCCCACTTTGGATGGCAATGATCTTGTAATGATACAACCAGTTACCACTTACCAGGCTTTCGCCTATCTTCCCATACATGCAGTGTTGATAAACAGCAAGAGCCTGGGAATGAGGCTAGCCAGTGTCTATGACTTACCAGGTATCCCATTGTTTACATACAGTACAGCAACAACAGCCAAAGCTAGTGCAGCAGCAGCAATAAATACGTAGCATCCACATGGCCAGCAGTTCCCTGTGTAAGAAATGTGAACATCCCAAGTTATCCACTTAGTCTCGCAAGCCACACCCTTTGCAGAGAGGAAGGGTCTGGTCATGCTGCAGCTGACGAGTTGTCACCGAGTAACGCAATTATCAAACAGCTCGGTTAGATAATAAGATGCCGACATCTGCTAAATATGTTGTGACATAATTGCTACTCCATGACAATGGATGCAATCTATGAACAGCGCAGATCTCATTGGTCACAGCAAGTTTCTGCCGTGGCAACAAGTCGATGGTTGCAGAGTGACCACACCCTTCCTCTCTGTGAAGGGTGTGGCTTGCGAGACCAGTTATACACTGTGATACGTGCAAGTTGACAAGAAAATTCTTGGGCACCTTGTATGCCTTTTATTTGCTACTCCTTTCAAAAGTCATAAGACCCATGTACGTATACACTATGATTGGAATTCTAAACTGCATACCAAGATGCTCACAGAACCGAGATTAACCTGATCTTAGCCAAAAAGCTTTAGCTTCACTCACAAGGGAGGAGCCAGAGGTAAATTTTCTGAACACAAGATATTCTAATTATTGATGGTGAGAGGTGAGGATGGTGTACTTTGTGAAGAGAATTTGTTGGTGAATGTTTATTTACCGGTAAACAATGTTACATGAGAACAAGCGAGACTTTCTCGCTACTTTGAAACCTTTCTTTCTGTTCGCTGTAAGAAGTGCTATTGCTAGGACTGTTACCAACTTACATCCAGAAGTAGTGCCATGTTCAGGCAAGCTTGTTTTGGCATGTTTAGGCACGTTTGTAGTGTGTGTAGATAAAGGAGCACCAGAAGGCGTATCTCCATCACCTACACAGAGGAGGATGACAATGATTATTATTCTTTGGTCATGTTTTGGTTTCGGTTACTTGTAATCATACTAGTGAATGGTGAACTCAACCCTACTGCATTAGCATATGATTGCTGGGATCTGGGCATTCACAAAGAGCTACAAAGTACCTTCATCTTCACTTTCATCTTCAGTTGGAGGTTCTGCAGAGAGAAAGTAATATGCCACCTAACTACATACTTTGGTCTTGGTTATAGTTTCTAAGTATAAAACATCCATATTATGTCGAAGGCAATAATGAAATTAATCAATGTACTATTAGCAAAGTGCTAATAAGGAGGAATATGGCAATGTCATAGATGGATGTAGCTTGAATTTGACAATGAACAATTGTGATCTAAGGTTACTTTTGTTTTTGCAACTCTGAGAAGTTCTGTCTGTGTTGAGCATGTTAGCTCATGAAAGGCAGTTCTTGGGAGAAGATACTACACAAACAAACTCGGACACTGATATGGGCATTCACCCTTTTTCCTTACTTTTTTTTCTGGCAAGTAGTGTAGTTGTAATTAACCATCCACATGCACATACATAATTTTCACAAACCACACCTTTTGGTAAGAGTTGTTTTAGCCCTGGTTCACTTGCCAGCAGTACATCACGAACTTTGTAGTACACGTCTTTGTTCAACTCTATCTTCTTTAATATGGCCTTGAGCACTGGTCGGACCCTCTTTATTTCAGTGACATCAGGAGCATGAATATCAGCCGCATCCCTGACTGTCTTTCCAACTATTCCTTTTGCATACAACTCATCTACAATACTGACTATTAAGCCGCTGATGTCGCCTATTGCATCAGCAATTTTAGCATGGTTCCGCAAAAATAGTTTGTATTCTGCACTGTTCGTTCCACTCATTTTGACCTGTGTAGAGGATACAATGCAAAGAAATAATGCAACTAGTTAATCATTTATACCTACTACCAGGTATTCCTTTACACCAAACATGAATTCGTTTAGAATAAAGGTTCAGGTATACCTATCACACTATACTTCTGTGGTTACATATACTGTACATGATGAATATGGATGATATATGACATTTCAAGAAGACTATCAAAGTAATGTCTTGGTACACCCTAATGTGTGCTTTTCTTGAGCATACCCTTCCGATTTTTGTTATTAGCTCAGTTCAAGATCACTGAACTGTGCCTTATCTGACCTGTACCATATTGGCAAATCAAATTAGTGCAGGTATGCACCAGATATTGTCTAAAAATGCAAGATCTAAAACTTTTTGTAATTTTGTTGTGTTGCCTGGATCATCCAAAGGGCTGGTAAGATAACGGTAACCTTTCCAGATTGCACAGTTGCTACTGGGTCTGCATTACAACATCAGAAGCATGTATGTCATCCTCCTTGCGGCTGTCTTGCACAACTAGAGCTCTGTAGAGCACATACCCCGTGTGCTACGTAGCTGTGCATGTGTATGCTTCCATGAGGATAGGAACAAACCGTCGTCTCAAAAATGCACACTGTATAGTGAACCCTAGGGACACTGAAACCGTCGTCTCACATTGCACATTAACACGTGGCCAGCAATCTGGGTGTGGTCGATAGGCGTGCCCATAATGCCAACTCAAAACACAGGATTTTAAGCATTTGTAGAGTGTAGCTAGCAAAGTGTAGTGTAGCTAGTTTTGCATATTTTGAATATATTTAGCACTAATAGAATGGCATGGATCTGGAGATCTGGTATTTTTTGTGCCAACAGACAGACAGACAGATAGTCAGACAGACAATGATGACAGACGGACTAGAACGATCACTTTACCCCTTGCGCATGCGCATGGAGTAAAGTGAAACACTCTTATACTTGGCTTGACAATCGTGAAGGGAAGGTCTTGACTTAGTAACCAAATTTGTCCATGCAATAGCCTTTCGGTAGTAAATTTCCTCTATAGAGCAACACAAAGTACTTAGGGGTGGGGTCAAATATCGAACCATGGATACTTGCTCAGCTATACACCTCCCAGCGGTACAGTCCATGACTGAACCCAAACATTAAATTATCAGAGTGGAGCTTACTGAATGCAGTACAGACAAAAAAAGGTTAGCTAATATCTTCACTGCCTTCGTACACAGATAGTTTTCTAAAGCAGCAGAATTTAAGCCTTGAAATGCACCCAACAGTCTCATGATTCCAGGCACAGACATTCAGTAGCAGACGGAAAGCTGCCCTGAACATGTTGCACGGTTGATACCAACATCTGTGCTGCGCTTTTTAAGGCAAACGATGGACGTACATCTACCGACAAGACGGTAGACTAGACACACAGCTAGCATGGATGGCTACGAAAACTGTACTGTTTGGCAGTTGGGGTGTCGCCCGCTATGTTATATGGACCAAGGGTCGTGGTGCATTACCATCCCTGCTTAGGGCCTCCTGTATTCTTATACATTGGACACATACAACTTACCAAGGACAGACAACTTATTAGCTGCGTCACTCATTCGTCGCAAGGCCCCGCCCGAAAAATTTTCGGGCGGACCCTGGGGACGTCGATGAGGCTAATCGTGCTTAACCTAGCCTAGTCTCGCAAGCCCGACCCACTTCCGCAAGAGAAGTGGGTCGGGCTTAATTGCGAGACTAATAATTTTTTGACTAGTGGTTATTGAAGTAGCTATTCGACCTCTCATTGAAATTTTGGGCCCTATCTTACTAGCAACTTGCTTCTTTGTATCAGAGCAATTTTGTATGAATATAGACAGTCAAGAGCGCATGATGACATCATTTTTATCGCACTAAAAAATGACGTCATCATGTGCTCTTGAGACAGCTTATATTAAACTCCCCCTGCATATCATCTTTATACTAGTGTGTAGTCTGTTCACTTGTGCCACAAATCAAACCTACACACACATTAGACATACCAGTACATGCACTATACCAACTGGCTGAAAGTGCAAAATTTGATCTATTTTACAGTAAAAAAATGTCAAACACTCGGCAGGTATATCATTGTAGTACTTCTTCAATTTCATTAGCAAGGACATTTAGTTCTGTGTCTCGCAAACACTGCACCAGAGTAGCCCATGTGAAGGGTCCCTGGCCTTTTCCACCGATCCACCTCTCCAAGATGGCTTCATTAATGTCATCTGCATCATGCATCTTTGCTCGTTCAATGCCAGAAACGATTGTCCCACTGTCGTCTTTGAGCAAGAATGTTCCAAATGTTTTGTAGTTTGTGCCAATCTGTTCAGGAATGTTAATCTTTCCACGTCTGCCAGGGAATTTCAGTAGTTTGGGCAGAACTGGTTTATCATCTGCAGAAAATGAAAAACGTATAGTTATCCGTGACCACTATAGTTGAATCAGTCTGCATGCACTTACATGCCCCATATTAGCACACCAACTGTGCATGTATCCTACATATTGTCTTGTATATAGGTACTACCACTCACAGGCTGGCTTCATAAACATGGAGTGAAAGGTGATAGATTTATACAAAAAGCTGAGGAGCTCCAACTCATGCACCAATTGGTAGCTACCATATACATTTACCTCTGCTGGGATATCCTTGATTAGCACCTGCAAAAGAGAAGTCAATCATCACACAAGTGTTGTGTTTCTCTGTAGTTTCGTAAATCAAAGTGTGAGAGTTATATGACTCAGTATCAGTTAACAGTATCTGTTGCTGAAGACCAACCATATTGCTAATGTAGCACTTCTGTTACTATAAAGTATACGCTACCTTGGTAACTTGGCCCCTGCATTGCAGCTCCAGTGTACTGGTGTGATGGGACCCCAGCATATTGGCCTCCTGATGGAGGGTAGCCAGGTTGATAGTGGACTGGCTGGTGAACAGGGCCAGCAGGAAATTGGCTTGGGTTCTGAGGGTATTGTGGGACATACCCTATTGATGAATGAATAGAGAGTATCATAGTTACAACAGACATAATGAAACAATCCTGGGCTAGCTGCCTGTGGCAAGCATGCAGTAAAGACAAAATTATATACCATTAATGTACGGGTACAGTAATAAACAAATGCTCTGGGGTCTCTTTAGTTGTATGGCTCAATAGTGATTTCCTTTTTTTGCTTCAACTTTTGCTGCCACCAATCTGCTACTGTTCTCTCTCCTTTGGAAGATCTTCACTCTCTGACATTCCCAATCTAGCTGGTCAATCTTCTTCTTTTCAGTACCTCATAATGCTAACTTGCAACCAACATTGTATATAGCTAGCTGTGACAAACCGCAGAACTAGTAAGTACACTCCATCTGATTTCTAACCTTTGCCATACTGCTAGCTAGTTATATAGACAGCATTACACTGTAGAGAGAAATTTGATGCAATGTGTTCATGACTATAAAACTAGCACTAGCTTTTGTACCTTTCTGCTGTAGAAAAAGAGATCTGAGCTGGAAGGCAAGGTTTTCCTGACCACTGCTCCGAAGGGCTGCTTCTAGGGCTTCAAGAGTAGGCCAAGGATGATTGGGAGGGGCCCAATTCAACCACTGACTCAGCATCTGTCTGAAGTAGCCTGTGGGGCCTTCTGGAATGAGCATTGGGCTGTTTTGTATTGTAGTGAGGTCGTAGTATAAAAACCCAAGAGCAACACCAACTGCTTGCCACTGTGGAGCAGCTTGTTTCATGATGGTAGTAAGGTAGTATAGATCGCTGGGAGTCAGAACACCTAAGTAATAGAGTGACAGTGTACAGACAAATGACAGTTGGACAGCCACAAGCTAGACTTAGTAAGAAACACATGGCTATCATGAACAATCAGGACCGTGTAACTATTGGATTGAAGTGGTCCAGTCAACTGGGCATGTCCCCCCTGAAGATCTTCAATTTAAATGCTCTCAGATCACACGAAGGCCATTTTTAGGTCAAAAAGCTTCGGTTTTATTAACACTTTATGGCAGCCATAGATCCATATGCTGTAGACAGTGTTATTAAGCTTGAAAGTCATGACACAAGTTTACAAGAGCATAAAACGTTGACCTTTGCCATACAAGCATATACATAGTGCAGTAACATCTGGCTATTAAATTACAGGCTACAAGTAATAACCTTGCTGAGGTGGAAATTGGCTTCCTGATGGAGGATGGCCTGGCTGAGAGTATAGTGGTTGATGAGTATAGCTAGGGCCAGCAGGAACTTGGCTGGGATACTGATAAGACTGTGGGGCATAACCTAAAAATAGACAGCATCAAAGCTATATTATAATATAATTATACATATATATGCATTAAAGCCAAATTATATATACTTACTATAATGATACGTGAAGTAAGTTCTTACCTGTTGGAGTGGGCTGTGTTTGGTAGGGTGTAGGATGTGTATAACCTCCTGCCATGACAGGCTGTGATCCAGCTCCAATACTTGCTGCAGGAGGCGAAAGTCTAATACCTTATTTGGAAACAATCATTCACTATAATGTAGCTTAAGTTTTTGGTGGCAGATCATATAGAACTTGATTCATAATTTGATTGTAAAATGCTATACCATGTCGTAGCTCGTGAAAGAGCACCCATGAGCGGATCACCTTACAATTACACCAAAAAGGAAGTTGGCACTCTTTCATTAGAGTTTTCCCATGAAAGTGCAGCTATATTTGTTCTAGCTAGTTACTCGATTTCCATCACTGTGGCCAGCTGGAGTCGACAGCAGAATTATTGGACAAACAATAACATACAACAGAGCCGCCAGCCTTTAAGCTTAAGCTGTGATTGTACCCAACACCTCGGCGATGGCAACAGACAAGACCAGCCAATTTAACTACATCCATCTACACCGTCACTTTGTAATAACTCTTGGTTGAAGTGTAGCACTAAGTTTTCACTCTCAGATGTGCATCGTGCTTGAGGCTGTACTTCTTGACACTCAACGAGTGCACTCCAAAATTTAGTCCCGCTGAGTTTGCTCTAGGTGGGCACTCATTAGAGTAAATTTTGACGTACCCTATTCAGGAAATTGTACTATTATAGTGCCATGTTTAGGCATGTTTCCACATGTTCAGGCAAACTTGTAGAGGATAAAGAAGCACCTGAGACATAATTATTTGCATCATGAGGACATTTGACTACACTGGTTCCATGTGACATGTAAATTGTTTACAGCTACTTGTACTGAATATAGTCCAATCAGAAACATGATTGTAATACTTGGTGGCCTCAACTTTATGAATGTCTACTGCATGTGCCACACACTCTAGATCTGAGATCTGGGTGTTAATCAGAGCTACAAGTTTACCTTCGTGAGATTCATCTTCATGATCTGTTGTAGGTACTGCAGAGAGACAGAGGCGTAGGAAAGACGTTTTGATTGGGGGGGGGGGGGGGGCATAGTTTTTAATAAAATTAATTTGTAGTATACAGGACATATGGAGTGCCCAGAATCTATGAAAGAGATCTTAATTTCCTCAATTTTATACCACCGTCTTCAGCCTGAGATAAAGGGTTCCACACTACACCTTCGAGTTTTCATCTCAAGGAAGGAAGTTCCGGAGAGAGGAAACTTCACTCAATCAATAGACCCTGACACTGATACAGGCATGCATTCATTCTTTTTCTTAAAGTAGTTCTTTGTTCTGGTGTGCTGCCGTAATTAACCATCCATGTGTACATACGTAATTTTTATTAACCAATACCTTGTGTAAATACTGTGCTAGTTCATACTGATAGTGTCTGAGATATTGGCTCCACACTACACCTTCTAGTTTTATTTCAATGGAAGGAAGTCTTGGAGAGAAGATACTTCATTCAATCAATAGACTCTGACACTGATACGGGCATGCATTCATTCTTTTCTTAAATTCTTTTTCAGTTTTCTGTTGTGCAGTCGTAATTAACCATCCATGTGTACATACATATTAACCATTACCTTGTGGTAAATACTGTGCTAGTTCAGGTGCATCCGCACTGATGTCATCTGACAGCAGCACATCACGCACTTTGTAGTACATGTTCTTGTCTCCTTTGACTCTTGCTATTATTGCGTTGAGCACTGGTCGGACCCTCTGTATCTCGGTGACATGAGGACCACGAATATCAGCTGCATCTCTGACGGCTTTCCCAACTATTCTCTTTGCATACAAGTTTGATACTATCCTGTCATTTAAGCCATTGATGTCACTTATCGTGTCAGCAATGTCAGCTTGGTTGCGAAAAAATGTTTTGTATTCTGGTGTATTCGTTCCACTCATATTTGACCTGTGTAGATGCATGGTAGAGATGTAATGCATACAGTTGTACATATTTGACTTTAACTACTACCAGGTACCTATATTCCTTCACACCTAACTTAAATTCTAGAATAAAGGTTCAGGTATAGTTCTCGCACTATATTTCCACAGTTACAGTACTATACATGATGAATATTGATAAACTCACATAGCTATATGACAATAATTTCAAGCAGACTATCAGATGGCCACCAAACAATGGGACTTGGGATATCAGGAACTCCTTGACATTATGAATGTACTATCTCTTGCTGACCACAGACTTCAGCTCAAACTTGCCTTGCTCTACAAGATTGTTCATGGTATGTGCTACTTCCCCTCAGATATTTTTTGTCCTCGTACTAATTATAGTCTCAGAATTAATCACTCCCTTGTAATTGATCAACCTTATGCTCGCACAAATGCTTACTTCTACTCCTTTGTACCACACACAATTTTTGCATGGAATTCACTGCACCAACAACATGTAACTGCTCCATCTGTTTCTGCTTTCAAATACTACTTTAATTATAATTATTAAGATATGCTTATTCATTGCCACTCCACCCACATCCTAATTTATTTTGTAATAGGTACACACTCGATTAGCTCATGCTATTGCGTATCCTTTGTTTAGCATAAATGTTTCAGAGACAAAAAAAAAAAAATCACTGAACTGCACCTTATCTGACCTGAACCATGTTGGCAGATCAAATTAGTTTCCCAAGATTTCAGGCAGTACGAGCATCGACAGACAGATGCACAACTGTGAGCTATAGAGTGAAAGTTAGGGGTGGGGCCATAGCAAATGGGAAGCAACATGTTTGCGCGCTGCGTTTTTAAGGCGAACGATGACGGTCTATTTAACAAACGTTAGATTGGTAACGTTAGACTACGCACAAGCATTGAAAAACTCATGCTTGGGAATGGCGGTGCCGTCTCCCGCTCAGGCTGTTACCTAGACCAGCGATCGATCGTTGTGTAGCTAGGTCCGGTTAGGCCGGCTGTATTCTAATATAATGATGAAACAACTTACCAAGCAAGCAAGCAATCTGGCGAACAGTCAACTTGACGGCGACTTGTTAACTTTTTAGCCTTGAACCCAGGCTTCCTGTTCCAAACCTACGAGACAGAATCCGGAACGAAAGGTTGGGTTCGAGGCTACAACTTGACAGCCATGCAATAGTGTCACAACAACCACACCACTAATAGTTCTCGCAGTGCACGTTCATTATGACCTCCCCTGTAATCACTAGTTCCCACAAGTAAAGATGAATTTTGCTACATGCATGTCTTTTCAAATACAGCTAACTAGCTATACCAGATATATCAGAGATTGTAGCCTACGTCATCTGATTGTCCAACAGAACACGTTGGTGCATATCCTTATCAATCAATGGGTGGATGTTCGGCCAAGAGTCTGTCATGTGGTATAGTTGTAACCTAGATTACTGGTCCAAGAAGTATTTGGACTCCCATTGATTCCTCAGTTACGTGTTGAAATAGGGACTGTTGATGAAGATATGTAGAGTTTTTTTGACTTCATATGCATGTCTTTCTGGTATGAGGAAGCTTGCCCAATCCAAGTGGATTGTGATAGAACCCGATAGAACCTGATTTATCTGGATATATCAAGCTATAGCTAGTATGTATATAAACTGATCTGCTTGCAGTAGCCATTTGCTCCTCCATCTGTGACATGTGCACGCTGTACAATATGGGCAACCTTATATTGAAATGAAATACAGAGCAAGGTGCAATGAGTAAACTGCTGTTTTCCTTCTTCAGTTGTTGTGTAAACACTGGTAAACCACAAAACCCAGCATCCCACAACTTGGAGGAAACCAGCATGTGCATCACATGCACACATTCACATTTTCTAATACAACACACAAATGCATTATTCCTTAAGTTTACTGCTGTGTGCGTGGGTGATACAAATTAGTAGCACATACTTCTAGCAACTTGCTTCTTTGTATCACAGTAATTTTGTATGAACACAGACAACTTATATATTGTCCATACCAAAATCTCCCCTACCATCTTCTAGAGTGCAGTCTGGTAACGTTTGTTGGTATGTCCATTGTTCACCTACGTGTAGTTGTTAACCATCAAATCTACACACACTATAGAGTCTGCATGACACGCCAACTAACAAAGTTCAACATATTTTGGAAAAAAATGTCAAACACTCGGCAGCTATATCATTGTAGTACTTCTTCAATTTCATTAGCAAGGACATTTAGTTCTGTGTCTCGCAAACACTGCACCAGAGTGTTCCATGTGAATGGTCCCTGGCCTTTTCCACTGATCCACCTCTCCAAGATGGCTTCATTAATCTCATCTGCAGCGTGCATTTTTGCTCGTACAATGCCAGAAACGATTGTCCCACTGTCGTCTTTGAGCAAGAATGTTCCAAATGTTTTGTAGTTTGTGCCAATCTGTTCAGGAATGTTAATCTTTCCACATTTGCCAGGAAATTTCAGCAGTTTGGTCAGAACTGGTTTATCACCTATAGCACGTAAAAATATATGGGCAGGGTACTTAGCTAAATCAGCAATCATCAGTATAGGCATGATAGAGTAACTCTTAGTAGATACACATTGTAGACTCCATACACATAGAGTGTAAGGTGACAGATTTGCTAGGGAACCGAAACTCAAATTGCTGCTGTACATTATTTACCTCTGCGAATGACATTACTGAGATCAGGGCACCCTTGATTAGCATCTGCGAAATAAAAGGAATCGCAATCGATGCTTACATTCTCAAAGACCATCACAGTGTTATGATGTAATGGAGGTTATTACAAGTGTTGTGTGGATAGTTCTCTGTACACAGTCTCATAAATCAAAGTGTGGGGGACGAAGGACTGGGAATCAGTATACGGTGACAGTATACATTACCTTGGTGACTTGGTCCTTGTGTTGGAACTCCAGTGTACTGGTGTCGTGGGATCCCAGCATGATGTGAGCTGCCAACTGGTGGAAGGTGGGTACTAGGTGCTGGCTGCCCATAGTAATAACCTTGCTGATGTGGATTTTGGCCTCCTGTTGGAGGGTAGCCAGGCTGAGGGTATACTGGCTGGTGAGTAGGGTCAGGAGGAAATTGGCTTGGGTTCTGAGGGTATTGCTGGTAGGAGTGTGGGGCATACCCTATTGATGAGTAAATAGAGATATGTGGCTATACAGTTACGTTTATGACATAATTATGTGAAGGCGTTCTTACCCGGTTGAGTGGGCTGTGTTTGGTAGGGTGTAGCTTGTGTATAACCTCCTGTCATGGTAGGCTGTGACCTAGCTCCAGTGCTTGCAGCAGGAGGTGGAAGTCTGATACCTTATTTGGTAAAAGAAGTCACAAGACCAAGAGGTTTTATGTGTCAATATTCTGTTTTTATTCGTCATGAAAAGCTGCATATATATTTGCCTATAGGAATGATGCTAATAATATCAAACTTACCATACTTCACGCATAGGGAACTGGCGACTCTTTCATCTCCAGCTTCATGAAGTGCTTTGATGAGCTGCTCATACGAAGCATCTGGTTGTGTCTTCAACCAAAGCTCAAACATCTTCAGTGTCTGTTTTCTTCTATCTCCTCGGTAATCTTGCTCAATTATGTTCAAGTCATAAGGATCAAGCTCTAATGTCAGGCCTAATCTGTTCCAATCACTAACTTGGAGATTCATCAGGTCCCTTAGTTCAGGAGCTGGAGGTGATAAGCCTAAAGGGGGGTGACACTGACATTGTTTTTTTGTTGTTGTTGTTGCAGCTGTTGAGCTAGAAACTAGAATCACGTAATTACACCATTGTACTGAGATTACAATATTCAGCTACAGCCATGCATGCACATGAAGAGAAAGCAAGCACTAATCCACTTCAATGTACTAATGTGAACACAAAATGAAAAACCAAAAATGGGTCAGACCTTGAAACTAGGCTAACTCATTTGTACCAGGTTAGTGATCTGTGCTTTCATGAATTATTATACACAAAAGCATGGCTCAGAAGCAGTGTGGCCTACAGACTACAACTGGCTAATACTTTTGATAGCCACAATTAAGCTATATAGGCTATATAGCTACACCTGGTACAAAATGTGGCATGGTGGGTTTCAAAACATACCAGTGTAGGAGATGCCACCACTTTCATTTTGGGATACCCTTGATTGTTGATGACCAGCCATTGGGGCTTCCACCCATTCTCCTCCGTGCGTCTTGTAAGTATCTAAAACAGAAATTGAACAGCTTTCAGTTCCCCCAAATCATATACATTCCACCTTTCTATCTTGATTGGAACTAAAGGAATGATACGTATGTCCTAGAGTCACATGACTACCACTATACTAGCTCCAATACGCACAGACTCAAATTGGGGTTGTTTTCAGGTGTAGCTAACTGCCGGTATATACGCACTGATCAATTTCTCCCCGAGCCAGTAACATTGATCCATCTTCAACTGGATGATACGGACAAAGTCTTGGAAGGCCCCTGGCTTTCCGCTACTCATTACTTCAGTTAGGATATTCTGGAGCTTCACATTTGGAGCCGGGAATGCTGGGTTAGAAGCTTCGACAATCCTCGCTCTGCCAATGATCTTCGCCGCAAACAGTTCAGCAGCGAGAACGGTTGGGTCCAGGCTAGATCCTGCTATGTCACCAAAATGTTGTTGCAAAGTATCGTACGCTTTTCGGTCCTCTTGTTGCATTTTCCAAGGTAGGGAAAAAAAGAGTACACTCTCAACAAATAGCTCCGCTACGCCCAATTACAATTTGTGGGTGGGGTCATGATGCATGGTAATACCGGGGTAATACCAAATCACTCAGTTCCCTCCCACCAAACAGAGAGTAGTATATAGATATGGAGGAAGCAATACTCTCACTAGAGCAGATATTGGCTGCCATTTCGCCACAAAAACGACACATGTTAGAGCAGAAAATCACCGATGAGTGTCATTTGGCGGACATCGCAAAGTCGCTGACGAACTGGAAGTCGGTGTGCGCCAAGCTCGGCATCAATGAAGTGGAAGAAGAAGAAATTCAAGCAGACAACTCTAGACTGGATGGACAAAAGTACGTAAAGTTATATTGTACGGTTGTTACAGGCTTGACAAGTAGATACCATATCGCGCGTCCTGTATACGTAAACTACAACTGAGCCCTTACATCCACTGACTACACGTTTAGCATTTTTTAAATTCTTTTTATTATTATTTTTTCTTCAGGCTGGCATTGTTGCGTAAATGGAGGTCCAAAAATGGCCCCCTTGCCACATACAAACGCCTTGCCGTGTGTTTTTACAGTGCCGAGAGACCAGATATGGTGGAGGTAATATGTAAAGTGATTGATCCAAATACATCTGGCCATCAAGCAGCCATTCAGCCATCTTACAGCAGTACTTCGGGTCAACCAGCTCAACAACAACAGTTCATGCAACCTAATCCATCGTTACATTCAGGAGGTGAGACTATTAACTTGTATTATATACTCAACTAGTGTTCATCAATTCGTCTCTGGCCTCATTCCTAGTAGGTCCTTCCCATACTTAAGGAAAAAGACCTAGGAAAAAATGTTTAAGCTATATAATATTATAGATGTTCACCAAATGTAATCAATTGCCAACTGAGCATCTTTGGAGCACATATTTGTGTGTTTCTTGAGCATGCTCTCTTCATGCTCTTTTTTCTGGCAGCTGCTTCTCATTAGCCAAAGCAGCCACCCTTTTTTCATCTAGCTAAGCTATATTTCCCCACTCATGTACTCAAACGTTCAAGTTTATCATCAGGATTAATAAACAAAGCTAAATTAAATGAACACCCATGCACATGGAGGCTCCACCCATGCACCTGGGAATGAAGCAAGCACATTCCCCCTATACCTAACTGTTGGAGTTTGGACTGCCTAGTAGAACCTCTGAACAGCCTTGTACTGATAGCTCCAAATAGCTTCAAAAAAATTGTTCAGTGAATTATTTCATAAGTAATACAAAAGCGACTGCAAGTTCAATGGTTCAGATTAGTAGGGATCTGCTGCATAGAAACTGTCTCATGCCCAGCCAGATACAACTACGAATTTTCTGTGGTTATGATTATATCAGGCTATGCATGAGACTAACATGAAGGAAGATTACTTTTGGAAGTGCTTTGTATGGGTTCAGACAGCTTGCTTGAACACTATTCATCCCACCATGCTGAAATTCATATGGTTGCCAAGGTACCCAAATGACATCATTAGGGGAAGTTGTTTTTATGTTATGACATCAATTGCCCTTCTGACACAACATGGCAGCCACAAAACAAAACTGTAGTAGCTAGCTATTGAGATGCCAATTAATGTCATTCTCAGCTTTATCCTTCTCCAACCAGATGACTATGCAGGTCTGAATTATGCACCAGATATTAAGGATCTCATGAATGAGATAGCCGTGAAGCTTCCTGACAAGTGGCAGGATATTGGTCGTGGGCTCGAACTAGAACAGCACGAACTAAAGCAGATACATGCACAGCATGGATGGCAGCAATCTACCAATCATTTCTTTTCGGCTGTGTTTGACAGGTGGTACTCAGGTGAGTGAAACACGAATAGCTCTAGTTCATGCACAAAAAATACAAGAGGTATGTATACATGTATGTGTATGTGTATATACATCTACCTTTATAAACTTGCCAACCACCATAGCTGCATTGAACAAATGAAAGAAGAATATGCATGAGTGTGCAGAAGTTAGGACAACATGGCCATTAGCTACCTCAAATAGTATAGCTAGCATTTGATGGTCAACAGCTAGCTAGCTATATAACCTTTGTGTTGAAGTGCAACAGTTGATACCCCAGTATATCTATGGTCCCAGCATAACGATCATGTGTTAGTTTCCGTGCAGCATCATACACTGAGATCCTCTGATCTGTGCAGGAATGAAATCCCCTTACACTTGGGCACAAATCCTGAAAGTGCTCTGCGAACCAGCTGTTGGAGAGAAGAGACTTGCAGATGAACTCAAGACAAAGTACAGGAGATGATATTATACGTCTTCATTGTCGTTTTATATCACAAAGAGTGTTTTAAACATTAATTTGTGAACCACATTTTCATGCTGCATCATATATATCTCATCTTGTCTGCTGTTGAGGGGTGTCCGTTAAGCGGGGTTCCATTGAAAATCTTATCAATGGGTGGGGCTACAGTTCTCCCTGAACCTGAAGTATGGAGGCACGTACCTCCTAGAGTTCCTCCGCGCGCGCGGGTCTGTTACTGACAAGGCACGACAATATTGGGCCGCAGTTGGTCGTGTACACCGGTAGGTCAGCTAAGCAGTAGGCATGGAGTCGTTATCCCTCGATCAGCTGCTGGCGCCTGTCCCGCCACACTTACTAAACCAGAAGATCGAGAATAACATCCACTTGGAGAAAATAGCACGATCGCTGGGCAACTGGAAGGAAGCAATAGTCTACCTTGGTCTCACTGAGGCGGACGAAGATGCCATTGAGGAAGAAAACGCGAAGGCGGACGCACGAAGGTTGGTGCTCTAGCTGTGTCGTAGCTATTAATTTATGTCGTGCGAAGCTAACTTGTTCCAAGGCCCTCGCCCAGCCTCCTGTACGTCGTTTGCGCTTTTCAAGCAACGAAAAGTGGCGAGGACCTGTGAAAGAGGCTAGCTGCTAGACGGTAAACGCTAGTAGTAAAACAGTAAGTCAGCTTGATATTCGTTCTCAGATTAAGTTAACACTAGTCTACTATACTTGTAACCTGGGAACGCAGCTGGGTAAGTAGAGCTAGGAATAAAGTACGAAAATCAAGTATGCTGCCTTTTTAAAGTATAGAAAAGCAGAATCGACAGTTAGTATTATATTTCATCGCCGAATTCTGAAGCCAGCAAAATTTTCTGGTCTGTGGAATGCTGTGTTGTGGCTTAGCAATTAGTGTAAAATCAGTCGCAATAGTAGAGAGGCTGCAGCTGTTATTTGACATTGTGGCCAGCATGACTGACCTTGTAGCTATACATTAATCAATGTTCCCACTTTTGCATACTGGAAGCATTCAAGTACTCGAGACAGCAAAGGCCTGGAAACCAGACTCTACAGTAGCTTTGTTCCCATGTTCTCCTTTGACTGTGCTCCGAGAGCCTTAATTTGGAACGAGGCTATAACTCTACGATATCAGTGATGTGTGTGCCAACAATAACTACAAAAATTTACCAGGGTGGTTGTATAAGCATAGGCTCATTATCTTCCATATGCATTGAAAATCTACCCTATATCATCCAATATTATTTACTACAGTATACTGATTAGTATTTCCTAATACATGTGTGCCTTTCTTTCTAGGCGAGCAGTTCTGCGGAAGTGGAGAGCAAAGTATGGTCCAACAGCTACATATAGAAATCTTGCAACATGCTTTTACAATGGTGGCAAAGCAGAGATGGTGGAAAAAATATGTGAGGTTCTTCAGTCTACGCCTCAACCAGGTGCAGAATACCGGCCACAGACACAATACCGGCCACAGACACAATACCAGCCACAGACACAATACCAGCCACAGGCGCAATACCAGCCACAGACACAATACCAGCCACAGGCGCAATACCAGCCACAGGCGCAATACCAGCCACAGACACAATACCAGCCACAGGCGCAATACCAGCCACAGGCGCAATTCCAGCCACAGGCGCAATTCCAGCCACAGGCACAATATCAGCCACAGGCACAATACCAGCCACAGGCTCAGTACCAGCCACAGGCTCAGTACCAGCCACAGACACAGTACCAGCCACAGACACAATATCAGCCACAGACACATTACCAGCCACAGACACATTACCAGCCACAGACACATTACCAATCAACTCCACCATACCCACCACCTGGAGGGTACTACCCACCACACTCTGGGTCAACATGTCAGCAATCTCCACCTCCTGGTCAACAGTACTATGCTCCCAACCCTCAGACTCAGCAGCCACACCATACAACAACTATTGGACAAAACCAAGGTATATAGAGCTAGCATTTTTGTTGTGCCTACATGTACCCCCTTTTGTTTTTCGGTTTGTATCGGCCATAATACCGTGTGCAGAGTTTTATACAGGGTTTTTTTCCTGGGAGGGGGGGGGGGGGGGGATGTAGATCCATGCAAAGGATGCATGTGCACATTAGTGCACCCGGTAGATTTTAATGAAGTTCTGGACATTTTTAGGACAAGAAACTTCTAATTCAGCTAATGATGTCATAATTGCCTCAAAAGTTACAATAGGAAGCATAATTATAGACTCTAATTTTTATTTGAGTGAGTGGGAATCACAGTGATCCCCCCCCCCCCCACCTCCCCCCCACCTCCACCCACCCACCCTCTGGATGACACCCTGGTGTGGAAGCAGAAATGCAGGGAAAATGTTTTAATAGCATGTTTCATCCTGTGGGCCTTCATCAGCTACCATAGCACAGCTACTGATGAATCAGAGCAAGGCTAATATTGACCCCCAGAGAGTACACTGACATTCATTGATAATTGTGTATGTTTATTACAATGTCTACATAAAACTTTCTCTTCCTGTCTATAGGCACACTGAAACCAACCGATAAGCAGTTGATGATTGAGCTACGTAATACTGTAGCTGACAGATGGCGTGCCATAGGCACATTTCTGGAAATTCCTATTGGAGAATTAAATACAATTGCAGATCGTCAGCGTGGTGACCCCCAGAGGTGCCTTATGGAGATGCTGGGTGTGTGGTTGCATCAATTGAACCCACCAGCTAACTGGCCTGATATTGCTGAGGCAGTGGAATTTACTGGAAGACCTGATATTGCACAGCAGATTAGGCAGAAGTACTGTAAGTTAGCTGCTACATTTGCAGCTAGTGTAGCTGTATTATGTTAGCTCTGTTCACTCACATTCTCAGTCCAGATAGCAGATATAAACTAGAGCCAAATTGTAATATGATCTCTACACATGTATATATCCTTATTTCCAACTGCTTCAAACAGCCTGGGAATGAGGCTGTTTACTTTGGTCAGTCCTTATATTTGAGCTATGCTCATACCCAGGTGGTTAGTCCTACAGCTAGGCTCATACCCAGGTGCTGTTAGGCCTGGGTACAAGGCTAAATTTGACCATCTGATTTCCTCCTTGTGTACAGTGTAACCTGATACTACATTCTGATTGCAATTATTTGTAGGTATGCAGCCACAACCTGCTGGACTGGTTTACAACCAACCAACAATGTATTCAGCACCACAACCCACATCACAACCACAGCCGTATGCTCAAACACAAGGGCAGCCATTTCCTCCGCCACAATTCTCTGCATCTACAACTTACCCGCAACAGCAACAGCCAGGGCAACAAGGGTATGGCATGCCACAGCAAAATGTCACCATGCAAGCAACCCAACAAATGCAACCTACAGCCCAGCCACAAATTCCACAGTTCTGTCCCCAGCCTGCAGCTCAGGTGCCCATGCAACAGCAACAGCAAGCAGGGAACTACCCCATCCCTCAGCAGCAGCAGAATGTGCCACATGCACAACAACCATTTCCAGGTTCAGCGCAGGCGGGGCACCTACCTCAACAACCTCCTCAGTCCCAAACACAACAAGTGTCTCTTCCACTACAGTCCAGTACCAGTCAAACATCACCACCTGATACCCGAGTTATGGTGGCAGCCCAAGACTCTGCAGGTAAACACAATGTATACTCTACCACAACACTCAGTGATTTAAACTGTAAAAAATTTGCATGTTTGCTATAGTCACTTTTGTACAGCTGATATAGTCAGTTGAAATCTCGCAATTCAATCAAGAAAATAAAAATTATGCTCCTGGGAACATTCCTTGGGGTGTGTATGTGTGTTGGGGGGGATTTGTTATTTACACACACACAGATCAAATCCTAGTAACTGTTGTCCTTGTCTTCTACCTCACTTGCAAGCGAAGTGGTCAGATTTGTGGGTAGATAGCTAATCCATCCACATGCATCTGAATAAACTGAGTTGCGGTACTATGGTCTGCTATAGGTTGTTGTTTACAAAGTCCCACCTGCATATTTGCTGAAGTCATAATTGTATAAAAGCCCTAATACATGCATCAACATTAGAAATCTGTATTCATGTGCATGGTAATCACTATCATAATCTCATTGTACTGTATCGTTGTTCTTCTTTCAGCAGATGTTCAAGAGTCCAGCAGTGGTTCTGAGGAGGAGTTAGAAGGAAGTTACTTCTCATCAGAGACAGTGACCACTGACTCCTGGGGTAGGAAACGCTTCGTGGTTAAGAAGGCATACGATGATCGTCGCTCCAGAACAAACATGAAACTGACCTTTGCTACATTTGTACCAGAGGACTGTGAAAGACCTTTTAGCATCAATCCACCCTATGACATGAAGCACCACCCACATGGCATTGCTGTCATCATCAATAACAAGAAGTTTGAGCCTCCGACCTCCAATCCTGCCCTTACACTAGACAAACGTGTAGCTACTGACACAGATGAAAAGAACTTGTCTAGAACATTTAGATTCTTGGGTTACAATGTTGAGATGTATCGGGAGCCTAAAGCTGAAGAAATGTTGAAGATATTTGAAAACATTACCTCTGTACGATCAGCTGAACTTGCAACCCATGACAGCTTCGTTTGCTGTATTCTATCTCATGGAAAAGAGGGCAAGATATATGCCTCCGATAGCGAACTTGTGGATCTGGACAATATTGCTTCAGTGCTCAAACGCTGCAAAAACCTACAAGGAAAACCCAAAATGTTTTTCATTCAGGCTTGCCGAGGGAAGGAGGGGGAAGCAACAAAAAAGGATCGTGGTGTTACGGCTCGTGTGGTCACAGATTCAGAGTCGAAAATCCCATCAGAGGCTGACTTCTTCTTTAGCTATGCTACTCCACCTGGCTACTTTGCATATCGCCCTGCTAACAAGGATGATAAGAAGGGTTCTCCTTACATCAAGACACTTTGCCAGACTTTCTGCAAGCATGCAAAGCACTCGAAACTGTTAGACATGCATACCACGATTAACAATGAAGTTTCGCAGTATGAAACAGACACTGGATACAAGCAAGCTCCAGAACTTCAACATCGGCTTCGAGCAGATGTTTACTTTTTTTAGAACAGATATGGTAGCTTATACGTGGTGTTGTTTTATTATAGGTGTTAACTGACTTTTTACTTGCTAAATTATGGGCTTCAAATTTTAAAGCTACAAAAAATTAAACATGGAGGCGTGGCTCGTTCCGGAATTTTGCCGGACAAACTCGGACTGCTTGAACAATATGGAGGCGATGCAAGAAGCCTCCCTCGACCAGATGCTGGCCACCATTCCACCGCAAGGTCAGCAAACGTTGGATCAAAAGATAAGCGACATTCACTTGGCGGAGATCGCGAGGGCATTGACCAACTGGGAGTCGGTGTGTTCTAATCTGGGGATTACCGAGCCGGAGGAGGAGGCGATTAAAGAAGAGAATAGAAGAGCAGATGCGCGGAGGTATGTGAAACAGCTGAGGATATCCACGGTTTGTCTCTACTGTAATTTAAGACTCTTTGTACGAGCCACTGGCCGCAGGTAGGAAGAAGATAGATCAAGGTAGCTAAGTCTGTCCATGGTTGAAAGAGTCTGAGAAGCTTACAGGTAGAAAACTCATCGGTTAAAGTTTGAAAACTGGACATATAAATTACTGAAACTACACATGCTGAACTGTCACAGTTCGACATGTACGGCCAAACAAGTTATGAGTTCATGAGACTCAAATGATAACAGTGTATCTGACACAATTATATTTGAGTGTCATGAGGAAGGTAAAACCAGAGCTATTCTGATGGCAGTTTAGGTACTGGAATAATTTGGATGCTGAAGAGTAGATCATGCATAGCAACACTAGTACTAAATGTCTGAGCATATAGTAGCCTAATAGTTCCACTGTGACCATTAATCAGTTTAGTTAACTCCACAATACACTGAAGAAACTGAAGATAGTGAGGATGATAAAGGATATAGGTGTGTCTTATGTGGAAGGTTAATGAACTGTGCATGGGTGTCTCGTGGAAGGTAAAATGAACTGTGGATGGGTCTCACATGGAAGGTAAAGTGGATTGCGCATGTGTGTGTCTCATGTGGAGAGTAAAGGATATGGATGTGCTGTCTCACTTACACATTCCACATACGTGCCATGCACTGTAGTTATTGGAAGACGACCCTAAATAGCAGGGCTATTATATAGGCTTGCATTGAGGAATAGAGAATGTAGTTAGCTTTAACTTTAAACTCACTATGATGGCGGCATGACGTGCTATGAATTGATGGGTTATTAATTAGTAAACGCAGTTCTCTATAATACTTTACATGATAGTTTGTGGTGTTATGTATCCATCCATACTCAGAACAATAATTTATGTGATTCTTTAGACGAGCTGTGTTGCGGAAATGGAGGTCAAAGTACGGTCGGATAGCCACGTACAGAAAGCTTGCTGACTGCTTCTACCGTGCTGACAGGTCTGAGATGGTGGAAGCAATATGTAAAGTCTTGGGAGCATCCAGTGGTTCCGTTGTGGGACAGCAGCAAGGTACTATGGTAGCTATATAGGAATGTTGTTAATTGGTATGTTTATGTGCACCAAAAAGGAGCAATGACATTATGGCTTCCACAGATAGTGAACTTTCATACGTATAGTTGGTATTTATATTGGCCTCGTTCCCAGGCTTTCTGACCTCCAGTTTGTGATTGCTGGAAGTTGCAATGCAACACTGGAGGTGGAGGAAGGCTGGGAATGATAGCTAGTGGAATTTCATGAACCAGTCTTGCATAAATGTTTTTGCAGCTATTAAGATAGTGGTTGGTGCAGTTTGTAGAAGAACAGAGCATTGGTGTCTTAAATGCCACAATTTCTGTTGCTTTTGAGATATGGTGTGATGAGGAGAGTATTAGTATGTGTATGTTTGTACAAGTACGTGTGTGTACTTGTGTGCACTGACTGTTGGTGCTTCATGCTTGCACTCATTTAAAGTGAGGCAAATCAACAGTAGGTGGGATAGTAACAGATCTTCAGTAATTGTTCTTAGATGCCACTGAAAACTGAGCCTGTTTCCTTGCTGTACCATAGAAAGTCACTTATGCAAATTCAGTTATCTGAATCGGCACTTAGTTATGCGAACCCACAATATAATGATATTCATAGATACCTTGCTGTGCATCAAATGGAAATTGATCCACTTTGTATTGTTCCACCTATCCAGATATTTCAGTTTTCTTAACACCCTCTGGTTTCAATTGGTTTGGAGAAGTGGCTTTCTAGGTAGTAGCTACCCTCGATTGAGCAAGATCTGTACATCCTATAATCTTGGGGCATACTGCTCTGCTTAAAACTACCTGCTAATACAAAAATAGTTGTGCATGGTACCTGTTTTCTAAACTTTAGCTAAATCTGTGCTGCAGCTGCATTTTAATGTTTTCTGATTACCATCATGCACTTCTTCAGACATGCATGGCTTTCAGCAAGGTGCACAACTTCCTCAGTATCAGCATCAACCACAATCCCAGATTCCGGTAACTCCAGGCCAGCAACCACTTGGGTACCCTCAACAATCATATGGTTTTCAACAACCACCACCAGGCCAGCAACCACCTGGGTACCCTCAACAACCATATGATTTTCAGCAGCCACCACCAGGCCAGCAACAACCTGGGTACCCTCAACAACTATATAGCTTGCAGCAGCCACCACCAGGCCAGCAACAACCTGGGTACCCTCAACACGAACCATATAGTGTGCAGCAGCCACCACCAGGCCAGCAACCACCATATTATGGTATTCAACAGCCACCTCCAGGTCAGTACTACTGCCTCAGTACACAACCATAGCTGCTCTATCATCCCCATCATATGTATGTGCAGTTGAGACATGCATGAGTGACAAACAGAAGTGATCATACTGTGACACTTCATAGCAATTGTATGAACCATGATCTATCATACTGGTAGTGACATCGCGTAGCAACATATTTCTCTGTTACACAGATGTATTGAAACCAACTGAGAGGCAGTTGATGATTGAGCTACATAATACTGTAGCCAACAACTGGCGTGCCATAGGTACATACCTAGATATCCCTGGGGAGCAATTGAACATTATTTCAGATCGTCAGCGTGGTGACCCCCAGAGGTGCCTCATGGACATGCTGAGTGGATGGCTACAACGTACCCACCAGCCAGCTAGCTGGCCTGATATTGCTGACGCAGTTGAATTCACTGGAAGACCTGATATTGCACAGATTATTAGGCAGAAGTATTGTAGTGTTGCTCAAGCTAGTTATCAACCACGACCACCACATCAGCTACCTACTCCAACTACGATACCACAGCCCCACCCAGTCCAGGTAGCCACCCCTTCAGCACCCGGGTACTGGCATGGCACACCAGGCACTCAACTGCAGCGGCAACCTCCATTTCAGTCCAGTAGCACCGCTCCGAATATCATCACTCCAGATTCTAGTCAACCTCACCAGAGCTCTAGTGTTGATGCTCCACAACGGCTCCCAGCAGCGAGTGGTCACCCTCACTTCCCTACACAAGACAGGAAGCCGATAGTACCAGATGGTGGTAGAGAACCTTTTGAGCGCTACGAAGCATACCCACCAGGAGCCATAACGGAAGTGAAGTTGAGCTTTGCTGCTGTTCAGCCTGACAAAAGTAACAAGCAGTCTGACAATCAGCACAGGGAACAATATGAAATGAGAAGCAGACCACATGGGATTGCTGTTATCATCAACAATGAAGAGTTTGAGGATTTGTCACCACGTGAAGGAACACACATCGATGAGAAAAATCTTATTCAAACTTTCCGCTATCTCGGTTACTCTGTTGAAGTACATCGTGAAAAATCGTCACAACAAATTGTTGACATTTTTGAAGACACAAGGAAACGGGATCATTCCAAGTATGACAGTTTTGTGTGCTGTGTCCTGACTCATGGCAAAGGTAAAGGGATATTTGGTTGTGATGACAAGCTGGTTCAGATTGAAACCATTTCGTCTAAGATGAATGGAAAAGCATGCCCAACTCTGGCTGGAAAACCAAAAATGTTTTTTATACAAGCATGTCGAGGGAAGAAAAGGGACCGTGTAATGACAGACTCAGGTGAAAATGAACATGACCCATTTTTCAGTCATGTGGTGACCGATTCAGATGAAAAGATCCCAATTGAAAGTGACTTCTTCTTCGGCTATGCTACACCATTGAACTATGTATCTTTCCGTGATATGGATAATGGGTCTTGGTATGTTACCGAGTTGTGTCGTGTCCTGTGCACGTATAGTACAAGAGCTACACTTGGGGACATGCACAAGCGAGTAAATAACGAAGTCAGTAGCCGTTATCGGCTGGGCAGTAACAAACAGATATCAGAAGTTCGGCAAACGCTCAATAAAGCTGTGTACTTTCTTTGTTGACTAGTTATCTGTTTTTGAAAGACTTAGAAGAAAAAATAGGCTGAAGTTCCTTAAGTGCGATTATTTAAAGTGGTTCTGGAATGCTACATAATTTTTCCACTTCTGCTGTTTCATGATTCTTTGTAACTTGCTAAAAAAAACGTTTATGTAGTACTGTTGCTAATATGTTAATTATATGCTACATAGCTATATAGGTCTCTAAAGCAGTAGTAAAGCATGCTCAATTAGGTGCTGGGAGTTAATATTTGGCTTCTGTAGAATACTACACATTGACTTGTTATTATGCTTTTTCATGAACATGAGAGGTCCACCTGTGTTACAGTCCGCAGTGTTTTTATGTTCTCTTGACGGAATGTACCTGAGCTGCACAATGAGAGATTGGTCCAGTTCACAATCATCTTAATTACAACAATGTGTATGGACACATGTCTGTATACCGGTAGTAGCAGCTGTAAGGCTATCTATACATTTAAGCCACTATGGTGGCAACAGTTGATAGAAGGACTAAAGGGTCAAATTATTGCAAGGAATCAAAGCAGATCAAGTATTATTGTAGCTAGAACTTAATGATAGGCTATGAAATTTGCATGTAAGCAGCTATTTAAATTAGGGTCAAAATGATTAGAGGGTGGCATGAAATATTGGTGGGCATCTGAAAGAAACCGAAAGCCTTTTGAGAGCCTTCTAATTACCATAGTAATGTGTAAACTCAGTAATCTCCTTCCTATTTCCCAGACTCCATGCACAAGTGACTGGGAATGAGCATCCTTATCCACACATGAATGTTTTGGTAGCTAGCTACATGTATTATGATAGTGGGTTGGTGCAGTTTATAGAGAAACAGGACGTTAGTAACCACTGCTTCCTTTTTTGTACATAAGTAAAATAAGACTGTAGCTATAGTTACAGACATATGTCTGTGTATTTGTACTTTCAGTGACTGGGTCTATTGTTCTTGTGCCACTGAAAGTGGGGTCAATTTCCTTTGTGCATTTTGTCATAACATGCTTACTGAATTGATGCAGACCAGCTGCTTCACATGTAGCTAGCTACAGTGGAGGTCATTGCTTTTGATCATATATGATAAATGAAATTTCCGTGTGGATCATAGTTTGACCACACTGCTGCATTTTAGGAAAAGGAAACACACTTGGTTTGTATGTCACTCCCATTCTGAAACATTACACATGCAACCCGTACTGCAGTATGAGTGTCAGGCAAGCACAACCGCAGTAGGCACAATCTCCTAGCATATGTGTACATGCTGGTAACACTGGTCACTCCAACAACCAAGGTGCTAGTGTATATATAGAGACGCCAAACATGCCAGAAGTTGATTGTGCTACTTATGGTATAGCTATGTACATATGGCATGTTTAGAGTGTTCGTTTTTACTTCATAAATTTGGAGCCAAAACCTCGATCATTGAAGCTGGCATATATACTATCCTAGCTGTGATAGTAATCATAGTATGTCGAACACTCTATTGCACATATCACAAATCATGGCTATCTGCAGAGCTCCTCTAGTTACAGTCTTTGTTCGGATAGTTATTGTATGCCAGCAGCACATTGAAATACATCACGTGGCTACTTGGGTCTGGCGCCGGCATGGCGTGTATTTGGACGTGCATCAAAAATCATCTATGCGGAAATGACGTTGTTGCATGCCTATTCCACCGCCTGACTGCGCTGAGTCTGTATCGATCGAACCTTGGTAAGTTCACTTTGTCCCTTTTACCTGTAACGGTCTCCACGTAGTTATAAACCAGGCGAGGCATTACGACGATTGCTTACAATAAGTATAAAGTATGCTGTATTACTGCCTGCCCGAGAGACATTGACCAATGGCGCTGTTTAAAATGCTTCAACTGTGCATCAATTGCCAGACATCTAGCGCAAATTTGGATACTCGTGTGTCAAGACCAAAGACCGTCACAAATCTAGTGTGTAGTCTAACCCAGCTAGTATCATCGTCTGTCGGCAGTGACCAAACTGCGTCATCAAAAATCATGCTGTAACGTCAAGTGACCTACGATTAAAACTTCGAGTCACTGTCTGCCACTTGCCTTTTTGATTAGAGGTTTGGTATGAAGATTCTGAAGTAGGTATATTATTGTTTATGTGAAATTTTTTAGCAGAAATGACACTATAGCTGAAGAGCCGTACACCATTTAGCTACTATATAGCTACTTTTGCAGCATTATATTGTCTACGCATGCAGTATGAAACTGTGGAAATATAGTGTACCGGTAATCACCAAACCTTCATCATAAAGATAGGAATTCAAGTTTGATGTGAAAGAATAGGTACCTCGTTGTAGGTAGAAATGACGTCATTGTGTGTACAATTTTTTGGTTGTTATCTCCTTGCATTCTATCATCTACATAGGTCAAGATGAGTGGGACAGATACTGCAGAGTACCAAACATTTTTTCGCAACCAAGCCGAAATTGCTGACACGATAGGCGACATTAATGGCTTGATAGATAGGATTGTAGCAAACTTGTATGCTAAGAGAATAGTTGGGAAAGCCGTCAGAGATGCAGCTGATATTCGTGGTCCACATGTCACCGAAATACTGAGGGTCCGACCAGTGCTCAAAGCAATATTAGCAAGGATTGATTTAGACAAAGACATGTACTACAAAATGCGTACTGTGCTGCTGTCAGACGACATCACTGCGGATGCACCTGGACTAAAACGATATTTACCAGAAGGTAATGGTTTCATAAAATAATTTCATTGAGATTGCACAATGTTCAGTTACAGTGTTCTATCTAGGATTTTGGGTTTGGGGAGGAAACTGTATAAAATGTTGTCTAGGGAGGTCTGGGGGCATGCCCCTCAAGAAAAAATTTGGGGTTTTAGGTCCTACGATATTGATTCTGATGCAATCAAGAGCTCGAGGTAAAATCATGCATAGAACTATTCTTTGTAAACTTTTTAGGTAGTCAAAATTTTTAGAATTTTTTTTTTTGGGGGGGGGGGGGGGAGGGGGGGGGGGGGAGGCGGGGAGTTAGATTGCTTGGGGGGGAAGCTTTGAAAGACAATGTTTGCAAATCTTGGTATGTGAATTTTTCTGAGAGTAGCATCATTCCACCCAGCTATCTGTCGCTTTGTACTGCAAGTGATGGGAAGGAGGAGCTATGAACAAGGCTAAGAAACAGTTCTAAATGAAACACCCCCTGAACAGCATTGATCCCATGGCCCCATTCAACAGCATTTAGAAGTTCTCTTATCACGGCATGTAACCATGGAAATCCTCACTGACAGAGTAGTGGTCTTCAACCTAAAGCAATGTAGTGCCAATGTATTCATAGGGTAGAATGCGAGTTTCAATTAACTAACTGGTAACTTTATATTGAAAAAGTTGTTATTCTGGGATTAAGATAAAAACTCCTTTGATGTTTTTTAAGTGCGATTGAAGCCTGGAAAATTGTTGCCATGCAACTGTTTGAAGTCTTCACAAGCCTTGTACTAACTCCTTCCTCATGTCATGATGTTACATTGCAATACTTCTGCTGTGCAACGTGACTAATACAGTGATAGTGCATGCAGATGTACTTGTGACAATTAGTGCGTATGGTTACAGTGCAGTAATCTTGTTTTGATTTCTCTACAATCAGTTCCTACTAAGGATCCCGAACCTATGAGTTGAGACTGTAATGCAAGCAAGTGAAGTTGTAACTGCCTTGTGAGGCTATCATCTGTATAGCTAACGTTGCTATAATTATACACTTAAAAATAGACCTTTCATTTTCTGTGAACAGAGTACAAGATTTTTTTTTGTTTGTACATGCACGATGCGAACTAAAATTTTATAAAGCTTGCTTCCTTTTTTGTTTTTGTACATGCAAACTATTTTTATTTTGTACTATATATAAAAGCTGGTGATTTTGGGTCGGTCCGTCTTGCATGGAGGTGTGGTTATCCCGTGGCAGGAATTCGGTTGCGATCGCTTGAGGTATGGAACAGTTATCCCTCGATCAACTGCTGGCGTCTGTCCCGCCACACTTACTAGACCAGAAGATCACGAACAACGTCCACTTGGAGGACATAGCACGGTCGCTGGGAAACTGGAGGGCAGCAGTAGCGTACCTCGGTCTCAGTGAGGCGGACGAGGAGGAGATCGAGGAAGAAAACTCAAGAGTGGACGCCCGGAGGTTGGTGCTCTTTGCCACAGTATCGCAGATAGCATGTGCATGCACCAATACATCCATGGATTCTTGAAGTCCGGGCCACTGGGAATCTGTAGGGCAGTAGACTAAACACGACCATATCGTGTTGGGAGCGACTCCAAAATCTTCGTCATTTTTTGTGCTGTGCATGTAGCCTAGTCTCGAGCTCCAGGCTGTACTGAAAGTATGGGGAGGCTGGGGGAGGCCTGGGAATCAGAGGTTATACTAGTATCAATCTCATATTAATTAAATCAACATGTCATTGAACCTTGGTCATGGTTCTACACCTGGTACAGTGGCTGAGGTTCACTCAGACCTACTCAGACACAGGCCCCTTACAATAGGGGCTTTCCAAAACCCACCCACTTTTGGGGAGTACTTCTGATTGTCCTGAATTTTAGATATGGCTTAGTACTCATTAGGAAGAGACTAAGTTAAAAATTTGAGCTGGATAGCATGTTTAGTTTCTGAGATCTGCACACTTAAAATTTCAGTTTTCCCATACATTTTAATAGCTAGGACCCAATCTGGCCCCAATCTCCATCTAAATATACACAAACTTGAAGCCTGCATATCCAATGAATGAAACATGGTATAAAGCTGAAATTTGCAAGTCAGTCTGCAGTCATAGAGTACTAACTATGGTAGGTAGATCAAGATGCTGGGAGAAAATTTAATGGAGGGGGCGTGGTTTTGGAAAGCCCCTATTCAGCTCTATCCAACTGGCACATCACTGTCCCTATTTTTCTACTTGAACTCACAGATTAAGTCCCACTTTGTGGGTAGCTGAATTGGGTTGGGCATTTGTAGCTGAATGGGTAAGGTAGTTGCAGCTAAATTGAGAGGGGAGGGGGGCTGAATTGTAGCAGAATGGTGGGTAGTTACAGCTAATGGGTGGTATTTGTAGCTAAATGGGTGGGGTAGTTATGGCTAAAGCACCCTGGTCAACTAACATTAATTTTACCAACTCTACACATGATTAGAGGGAGTTTGTTTGTTTGACACCCAGGAGCGGATCCCAATTTCCTAGCTGGGACGGAAGGCGTTTTATTGTCCACTAGCCTGTAAAGTTAAAACCTCCTTGATTTTGAAGGAGGGATGAGTGCACCCTGACCTCTGCTGCTACTCAGTGAATGTGGCCAGAATCTGAAGAACTATTGGTCCACACACCAGTTTGGTTTAGTCGCTTTTACCACATTATCAGATTTAAGCACTCATGGTGCATACCTTGATCTGCCCAGCTATCTTATACCATACAGCCTGACTGATAACCACTCCACCATGGCCACATAACATTTGTGAGTGGTTCAAGTAACATTCAAATATTAATGATATTCATAGAACCACGTGCCAATTAAGGTGGGTGTCGCTAACACCCACTGGGTTATATGTATGCTAGTTAATAATATATCTGCACATTTGTAGATGAAGAAAAGCAACTTTAATTCTTTCCATTGCTGTAAACCTCAATTTTGATAGAACTTGAGTCATGTGACATAAAGTTTTGAATTTTACTTGAACCGCCCACATTTACTGATTCAAAAGTGGTCATGTGATGCTGTATGGTTACATAATTATGTCCTAATTGCGTCTGCATGTTAGCCTATGCACTCATTTTTTCTTCCCCAGACGAGCACTTCTGCGGAAATGGAGGGCTAAATATGGCCCAAATGCCACATATAGAAATCTCGCAAAGTGCTTTTACAAGGGTGAAAAAATAGAGATGGTTGAAACCATATGTAAGATTCTTCAGCCTGTGTCTCAATCAGCAGCACAATACCAGCCACAGGCTCCACCATACCCACCAGCTGGAGGTTACTACCCTCCACACTCTGGGTCAACATATCAGCAACCTCCACCTCCTGGTAAGCAGTACTACGCTCCCAATCCTCAGACTCAGCAGCCAAGTAAGAAGGTAGCCTCGTCCCCAGGCCCCTCAGGGGGGAGGGGCCTGGGGACGAGGCTAGTAAGAATGGTACATGTGATGAATAAATCAGGCAGCAAGATCATAGACATCAGAAAATATATTGTCAAACTTACTCGAATGAGTGTTGATATACTTCTAGTAAGGACTGCCATTATAAAATCAGTTAGGCACATCTTATGAAAACGAAGCATCTTCCTAGTCGAGTAGTGAAATGGCATCCAATTTATGGCTCTTTTCTTGATCCGTATATCAAAGGTGGTGGAATATACTTTGTACCATTAGATCTAAACTCAAGAGAGCTTAGTGTTAGTTGTATGTACTGTAAAGAGGGTGTATATTTGAGAAGGTGTTGAGAGTCAAGGTTTGGATTCACTGAACAATAAGGTCTGCCATTTGTTATGGTAACTCACTGTGGCGGCGCCAGCCGGTATAAGTGCAACACCTAAGTGGATGAGTTGGTAGACAAAAGGCTTTCTAGAGTGTAACCTGACACTACTCATGTTTGGAATGCAGTTACAAGGAAACTAATAGCCATCTCAACAAGATTATTGCTGTGGGCTTACTGGCGTCTCAGTAAAGTTCATGAGTACATTCACAGTACGCCATCAATTTCTATAACTATTCTCTTTATATGAATAGTTATAGTGTGCACACAGCTTAAGCTTGACTGAAGTAGCTTCTATACTCAGTGGCACATCTACTAGGGCATACCCGGGCTTGTGCCCACGTAAAATTCGCTGGTGCCCGGGTAAAAATGATGTGGAAAGTTAAGGTCATGCAAAGATCAGGTGTTAGCATGTGCGAGATCACAAGTTTCATGTGGATGTGAAGCGAGCATACATACAGGTAAGACTGAATGAATGGTATTTGTGGCCAAAAACGGCCTCAGAAGCGATTTCAGAGTGTATAATTTTCATAGCAGGAGCGTGGCCCAAATTTCCTAGCAGATGTGTGTTACGCACGCACTGCGTATGCCCATGCTGTGTCCATGTAACTTGCTCATCTTGGCTACGCCACTGTCTATACTCTGGCACAAAGTTTATAGCTACTTGAATTACAAATGTATTTTTTAGCACTTATGATGGTGATACAAGCCCTTGCAATCTTTGAATGGTCTGGGGATATCTGTTTGTGTGCACAAAGCATGCATAAAGTGGCGGTGGGCAGGTTAGCCTCGTACCCAGGCCGCATGCAGGCTGGATACCAGGCTACATCCCCCTAGGAAGGTTTGAGGAATTAAATGGTCTGATACCATTTCTGAGGTAAACTTGGTGCCAATGAATTTAACGAGTTGTTGTAGATGTTCTTCATCTTTCTTGTGTTCATTGCCATGGGTGTCAGAATGCAGGGTCACCATAGTGAAGCCAACACCATGCACTTCTTGAACCAGCGATTCAGTCTGTCCAAAATTCAGTTTGGTGGCTGTTTCACCTCCTTCTACAGCTTACCCTGTGTGTGGCTGTAGTAATGTTAACAGGGACACTGTGGTTAAGTTGATTTGCATTGACTGGTGGGCTGGATATACAGTACAGTCCTTGATATGACCCTTTCACACCTGCCAAATGCACCAGCTACTGAGAGTTCATAGTAAATATGGCAGCCACACACAGTGGCGTAGCTAGAAGCTGACAGTTGGTAGGGCACAAGTACAGACAGGGAACGAGACATGTACTTGGGTAGGCGTGGTTTGTAGACACATGTCTGTCGTACTCAGTAGACGAAGAGAAGCCCAGCGTGCCTGGCGGTTGCTCGAATGAAGCTACGTACGACGGTACGTACAGCACTGTTACACTGGCGGTTGTGTAGCTCCAGTAAGTGAGAAAGCCGGACGGTAGGGCTCCAGTTGGTATAGGGCACTTGCAGCAGTTGGTAGGGCCTAGGCCCTACCAGGCCCTACCTTAGCTACGCCACTGGCCACACATGCAGACCACCATTACATAGTTGTTAGTGTTATAACAGCCTTTTGAGGTGTTTCACTTGGCTTGTACCCTAGTAGAACCTGTGCACAGGTGGTAATGATGGTACATTCACTATATCACTCAAGCCATACTGTGTTGGCAATGATTACTTCCTCCAACCTTGGTAGTTCCAATTTCCTGCAAGAACACTGGTTATTGAAAGTAAACATTGGTGAATGTTTGGAAAGTAAGCCAGTGCTACAGCATGGAATAAGACTACACTAATTCTATAAAACATGCAGACTGAAACTCTGAGTGCCCAGTGTTGACTATAGCCAAACTTTAGGCATATTTAATTATAGCTTTAGTCCTGTGAAGGCATTGCATCTTTTCGCGTCTTTTTTTTTGGCTCAAAGTCTGGTTTTCAACAAGTCGTAGGCACAGCACAACGGTCTGGAAGGCCAGTGATAGCTTGAATAAATAACGAAATCACAACTACTACTCAAATGACAGCAGGCATAAGGGCAGAGTAGGGGTACAGACCTTCCGCTTTCACCTTATTGGCCTCAGAAACCATCTCAGAGCATCTAATTTGGCATGGTACCAGACACCCTACAAGTGTTTGTTTGTGCACATTTCACAAGCTAGAAACCTACGAATGCATTTTTTCCATGCTATATACTCACATACTCACCGTTACACCCCTGAGTTTGCACAAGTACAGACTTGTATGATAGAATCTTCCTCAAAATGTAATAGCAATGCCACATGTGGGTAGTTCAGTAAACAAATTGCTTTATTGTCAAGTATGTACACTAACAGTACTATTCTTAATATTCTACAGGTGCCACACAAGATAGTATGTCAGCAAAGATGTCTAGCACACAGACTCCTGAGTACCAGAAACTTCGAGAGAACTTTGCTACAATTATCCACCAACTTGGTGCTGCCCAGGCTGCAGGGGAACTGGCTGATAAACTCTTTACAAAGAAGCTGATCACAAGTGAAATGCAAGAGAAAGCCAGTTTAGCCACTCTAACCAGTGCTGAGAAAATGCGGGTTCTCATTTCTACTGTTATGGCTCGTGTCGAAATTGATCCAGCAGAGTACTACACGTTTTTAACAGTCCTCAGAGCTATAAGTGGAGCAGAACATATGGCAGATTACTTAGAACGAAAGATATAGGAGAACTTTTAAGTTTTTTTTTTTATACAAAAGTATATGGCATTTGTTGTTGGAGATGAGTGAGTGGGTGAGGGGGGGGGGGCATACTTGTGGTATTATTATACCACATCTACAATGTACTTGTGTTTAACTACTTAACTTTCTTGAACCCACTCTCACTGCTGCATGACATTTTAAGTGACTCTGTTGCTTCCCAACTACGTACATCAAGGACCCTGCACAGTGGATAGCATCTAGGCCTGCCTTTTTATCCAGAGACATGTGATTCATTGCTCGATTCTGCAGGCACAAATTTGTAGCTTGATACTGATACAATCTATTCCCAGGCTTTGCCACCATGTAGTTTTTTCGACCACTATAATGGCATGCAAGTGATCAAAAACTGGAGCCATGCAGACAGACAATTATGGTATGAAAATTAAGCCTACATATGTTACCATTTGTAGACATGGGACTGGCTCAGTAAAAGGTTTTCATTGGGTGCTAATTTTTCTTCTTTGGACTCTAACATCATATTCATATGGCATTGATAAGATCCCCCATGTGATGTGAGGTCACAACAATAATGAATAAACTGTACAGCTTCACACTTTACTACACAAATGCTAAATCAGGAATCCTTTGTCTTTAAATTCCTGACCTCAAACATGACCGCAGTTATATATAGTACTATCAAGTTCAGAAAATATATACTGATACAAAACTACATGACAACACTAAAGTTTGGAGAACTTCCTCATCTTGACTATAAATGTAACCTTCATGTATGATACGGACAGAAACAGAACTTGGTCCCAGCTATAGTGTCAACTAACTGTTCTCCATTTTCCTAACTTCCTCTGCCAACTTGGGGTTAGCAACCACACCTACAGCTTCTGCCATTGCTTCCCAAGTGGGAGGAGGGTTGAGTCTCGTAAGCCAGACATCAAAGAGATCTAGGAGACACTTTTGAGGATTACTGTTTTCATTTTCACCAATGATGTTGAGTGTCTCAGTAGGGATTTCAAGGAAGGTTCCCAGTGCCTTCCACCTGTCTGCAACCTTGTTGTACAGCAGTTTCATGAGTTCCTTTTTAGTTGGCTTTTCTAACAATCAGAGAGGACAAGGCAAAAGCTACGTAAAACTGGATCAACTGTACAATATAGAGTGAAGCAGAAGTAGCCTTTTCCCGGCCTACCCCGTTTTTTGTTCTTTAATTTGCGTCTAGAATAATACACAGAAGCGGAAAAGTGACGAAAAACGTCCTCCATGGAAACACTTATCGAGTGAATGACATCAGGTGGATGCAAGGTGGATCGTAGTCTTGTCCCCAGACCTAATTTTTCGCGCGCGCGCGCGCGCCCTGCGGACTCGTCGAAAAATAGGGTCTGGACACTTTCACTACGAAAACTGGGGCATGTTTACATACGGCGGTCAGTAAATTAGGTAATTGTAGGTGTTAATCACATTATCAGCTACCAGCAGCGTTTGCTTTGGTGCCCAAAAATTTGCAAGCTGGCTATTTGTGATGACGCATAACGCAATTTACTTTACCTAAGCAATCTGATTGGTGCGACAACATGCCAATACGCTTGTATGATTACGCCCCAGTTTTACCAGTGAACGTGTCCAGACCCTATTTTTCGACAAGGCCACAGGGCGCGCGCGCGAAAAATTTGGTGTCTGGGGACGAGACTAGGTGATCGTGGTGTAGGAGGGGGAGGGGTCCACATTCAAATAACGACATAATAGTCTTCATCCTCGTGTGGTCCATCGCTGGGCAGGACCCCAGACATTCATCAGACCGAGAGTACTCGACTTGAACAGTATGAAACTCTAGGCTGGTTTTCTTGCCTTATGTCACAATTGACCTCCATTACCAAACAATGTAAAGCTACATACACATGACTTAGCATAAATTAAGTGATTGACTGATGGAGTTACTTGTGCTACACTACCCTCTATGACAACCATGTGCACAGTGACAGCTAAACAGAAATGAAACTTACTGGCAGGTTTAGCGGGTGTAGTCACTGCTGTGGCAGCTCTAGATCCACCATTTTGTGTACCTAGTAAGACAAAAAAAATGTAAACTAGTCTCATTCTTTGGTATATCCTGCAAGCCGATAATTATTGTGGGAAGTTCCAGGATCACGATACAACACTATAGACAACACAATCGACCATTTGCATTTATTCTGCATACAGGAAGATGTTTGATGTTGTATACGTATACATCTGATTAATGATTACGCAGAGAGGTGAATTACTGCTTGTTGCAAATATTCTGCAATGCGCTGTACCAAGAGTTTAACACACTCTTGGCTGTACTGAATAGAGTAGCAGTGCAGAAGATGTGGGTCATTTGCACTTATTACTATAGTTTCAGTTGCAGGAAATCAATATGGTTGATGGATGAGAAGGAAGAAAAGAATTTCCCTAATAAGTAGTATCTCTTGTAAATTTACTTTTGTAGCCAGGTATATATGTTTCCCGAATCTTCTCAGCCAGTGTGTTATTCCCCATCTCCTCCAAAGCGCTGGCTAGCTTGCTCCACGATGCCTGTGTGTCATATGCAAGCCATCTGCTAATCATCTCATGTCTCTGACGATCAATTCCATAGACACTGTGGTCAATCCGGATTGCCCCAAGCATACCATCTGGTAAGCCAAGTTTTGTTCCCAGAGTGTGCCAGTCCAGCACATCTGTGAGCATCTGACCAATGTTTTTTAGCGTAAAAGAAGGATCTGTATAATCAAAATAACATCACTGATCACAGTGGTACCATTCAAGTTGTTGCTGAAGTCAGCTTTACATCTATGCACAGATTTACAAGCTATTGACATGGATGTAGTGTGAATAAGGAAATCCCCGATAGCACTTTAGGCTAATTTTAAGGGGTTCCCCGAGACCGACGGCTTAACGTCACCTCTGAAGGACGCGAAGGAAAACTTTCTACTCAATTTATGAGGTAGGACTGAGTGCACCCAGAAGAGAAATAAATCTTGGACCTTTCAATCTGCAGTCTAACCACTAGGCCACCAGCAACATTTTTACCTATCAACCCTCCTTGAAATGTCATCTGGGCTGATCATGATCGGTATGGCCTTGCTTACACTGATGACTGGTGGTCACTAGACACTGTTACGAATATCCACACTATTCTCACTTCTCAAGGTAGTACCCAGGAGGAGATCAATTAACAAACCTTTGCAGCAGGAACACACAAACTGAGCATGCAGGTGTTGTGCCTCAAGGCGATAATACCCACTTAACACCCACTTATGCTCGATTGGCTTGACAACAGTTCTCACTTAAGCTTTAATTGGGTGTTAACGGAAGCCTTGTCGTAACAGTGAAGTGACAGTCACAACATCACCTCATCAAAACAAAGCAACACGGTATTATACCTAATTCCTCACCTTTTGCACTCATGGCAGGAAAATACACACTACCATCAACTAGAAACTGGCAAGATGCGGGGAGAGGCATCTAGGGGATTCCCCCGGGATCTACCCCCCCCCCCTCCTTCTTCTTCAACAACTTGATTAGTGTTAGTCCCGTGCCCAGACTAATTTTCTGCACGCGTGCGCAAAAAGTCTGGGAACGAGACTAGCAATAGCCTCGTTCCCAGGCTCCTCCGCTCCGGAACGCGAAATTGAAGTTGTACATGTACACGCGTGTACAATTCGCGTTCTGGAGAGCCTGGGAACGAGGCTAACTAGCAAAGGGTGTGGCTTGCGTGACTGTATGTCGAGTTTACGGACTCGTAAACTCGCCATAAACGACATCCTTCCACGTGGTAGCTCCAAGGAAGTACCTGCGCGAGGAGAATCATGGTCACATGGAGAGACCTCGCTCACGAAGCCAGCTACCTAGCAACTTGCCGCAGTTGCAGAATCTCATCAAACGAGACCCCCTCGCTTACAAGGATGAGGTACTGTGTGTTAGCTTGGTTCCCTGATGGGAGGAATAAGGAAAGGTCTCGATCGTACCGGATAAGGCCACTAGTTGTTGTATATTAGTTTCTCATCAGAGACTTTCTTTAAAAGTTATGTGGGCGGGTGGGCATTACCATTATGCGCCTATCAATGTTACGCCCCACTACCTCCTAGTATCGTGCCCAGACTACTTTTCGCCTAGCGGGAAAATGGTCTGGTGAACTGCCTATACCGTTTTGGTTCCAACATTTTGAAATCACCGTGACATCACGTCAACTGGATTCTGAATTCAAAAGCGCTCTAGTAAACTAGATTGTTGGCACGCAATGTGGAATGCAATCTTCGATGACGTCAAGCATTAAATTAGAAAAGAACAATGCGCCAGCATTCCGGCGCACTTGAACAAAAACGGAATAGGCAGTTCACCAGACCCTTTTTTCCGACGGGCGCGAAAAATGCGGTCTGGGAACGAGACTAACTACTCCCTGTACGGGCTATAGTGGGGGAAGGTGGGGATTTGACTAATTTAAATATCAATTGCCCCAATATATGGGACATACCCTATAATCAAATCCCCTTGCAGAAGGTGGGGGATTACTGGGGATTTGACACACGCAGTGTAACTGTGCAGTATACCGAGACCATTACCGTATTCAGGATGTCTTCAGAGGTAATCAAATGCCCGACTATAGGGGCAGCCTCCTTCAGTCAAAGCCCCTATATTGCCCGCCATCTGCCCGTACGGGGGATAGTGGGGCATAATATTGATAAGCGCATTATACGTTGACCTTAATAATAGTTCGGCTCCTGGACTCGAGAGGCCACACCCTAGTTGGGTGTAACCCGACCCTTCGCGAGAAATGGAGGGTCGGGTGCCAGCCCTATACCCGGATTTGTTCTGAACTGTTATGTAATAGTTATGAATACTGGTATATGTTATGTAATAGTTATGATTGTGATGTAATTTGCGCATAGTGCATGCTTGTGGCGGTTGAAATACTGCAATCTGATTGGACTGCAATATTTTTGCAGCAAAACAAATCCAGGTATAGGGCTGGTACCCGACCCTCCGTTTTTTGCGGAGGGTCGGGTTACACCCGACTAGCCACACCCCCTGTGAAGAAGCACGAGATGTGTGGAGTGAGCGCTCCGATGTTCTAGCTGACTTACAGTGCGCTGAGTAGTTCCAAACCCACATTCAACTCAGCGTTGCAAATGCAAACAAAGCGCAAGATCGAAAAGTACACAATAATGGTGAAAGGGCTAGTGAAGTGGGTCCCTAAAAAACCGTGCGGACAGTATACTGTATAGCAGGAAATTTTCAATGGGTGCAAATTTTCATGATTTTCGTGGACTGACCTGCTTTCGCATAAATAAAAACCTCGAAAAATGAACCAATCTCACGAGGTGGCAATTAATGACATTATGTTGGCCACTCTTGTGTGCATGGATTGACACGAACAAGCACCCATGTGAACGTGACAGGCTGCTCTAGAGCTGAATCAGCCTACTACTCTATTGGGTGTCAACAAAGCCCTAAGAGAAGGTCCGAAGCTGTTGGAGTCAAGATCAACAACACTGACTTCTCAGTTCAGCAAGCCCACGGCGGTAGTCCTTATACTTTCACAATTGCGGTGGCCGCCACACAAAAGACCCAACCGTTGTTATGCAAGCTTGCTTCTTCACTTTGTCATTTCTTTGTGTTCAGAAGCATGTGGGACGTGGCAATCAACTAGTAGGGACGTGGTCCAAGGGTCGCACATTTGTTCCACGCAAATAAAAGCCGCAAAAATTTCTTCTGAAGGGTATTGAGGCATTTCTGCGAAATTTTGCACCATTGTAAATTTCCTGCTATACGATACACATACACTCTTGCACCCCGTTTGCCCACGTTTTTGGTAAATTACACACACTTACACTCCCTTCACACACACACACACACACACACGCACAACACACACACACACACAGTTTCTCCAACAACACCACCATTACAAGGCATTGCTACAGTTGTTTCTCCTGAACCCGTCACAACAATCCAGAAAACTAGAGGAACTTGTCATGTTCCTCAGCCAGGTAATTCCGCAACTGTTTAGAAGTTTCTGTACTGGTATGAGCTACGTACACTGTATGTTGTACGCTGCTTTTGTAACATCCAATTTCTTTAGCATTAACCTTTCCAGATATCTTCACTACTCTCTCCTCTCCTCTCCTCTCCTCTCCTCTCCTCTCCTCTCCTCTCCTCTCCTCTCCTCTCCTCTCCTCCCCTCCCCTCCCCTCCCCTCCCCTCCCCTCCCCTCCCCTCCCCTCCCCTCCCCTCCCCACTCCTCCCCACTCCTCCCCACTCCTCCCCTCCCATCCCATCCCCTCCCCTCCCCACTCCCCACTCCTCCCCTCCCATCCCCTCCCATCCCCTCCCCTCCCCTCCCCTCCCCTCCCCTCCCCTCCCCTCCCCTCCCCTCCCCTCCCCTCCCCTCCCCTCCCCTCCCCTCCCCTCCCCTCCCCTCCCCACTCCTCCCCTCCTCTCCTCTTCCCCCTCTCTTGTTCATGTGTAGGTTGCACAGTGCTATCCAGATGAGATGTCTGGTTTTCCAGCTGAACTGCAGACCCTCCTGAGAAGACACTCCACCCTCCTGGACCCAGACGTCAGGATGGTAGGAGAGTGGGTGGGAGTATGAGCATCATGGTGTACATGTACACGGTGAACCATACACACTATTACTTCCAAACAATACCTACTGGTTTCCAGCCTGTCATCTTTCTTAGGATTGTCGTGCACGTCATTATCGGTCCTTTGAGAATTTGGTGAGGCTACTCTTCACGATACTCACGCTGATTCGCTCCGAGAAAGGTAAAACTGCTTTGACGCGTCGTCCGTGACAGGCTTTGATCGACGCGTGGCTGTTTGGATACCAAAATTGTAGCCGTAAATTTTACTACTACGCACCATACTACCCTACGCGCGGAGCGTAATGATTGCATAGATCTGGTGTACTTTTTATTCCATACTAGCGTACTGTGATTGAAAGTATGACTACAGGATGGGAAAGTTTTATTGACGACTACCCTTCTCCTAGTTTACTCCCAACTTACACTAACGAGTGAAGAGGTGTATTTTCTCTCTACATGTACATGTATAGGCTTATTAAGGGGGCATATGGAAAAGTGGGAAATGGAAATGAAATGGAAAATGGAAATGGTAACAGAAATGGGAACAGAAATGGAAATGCAACCTCTAGCTAGTCCTAGAAAGTATTGCGTGTTGTTGGCTTTGTTCCTAGACATCCCAGAGCTCTCCTCCGTTTGTTGATCACTTCCTTTTTTGATTGCTTGCTTTGTTCCCGGGTAGTCTCATGCCCAGATTTTTCTGAAAGGGGGTCTGGGCATGAGACTGCTTCCCAAGCCTTTGCCCCACCCCCCACCACTACCCAAGTATTTGTGTATTAGTATTAGCAAATGCTGGGGGCAGCAATGGTTGGGACTGAGGCTATCATACAAGGCGCTTGTGTAAAATAGTGCCTGGGTATGAAGCTATCATTTTTTTCACATACTGCAAGTGTTCAAAACTGGAAGCGGGGGAAGGCTGAATGAGAATGCTGACCGTGTTCCACGACCAAGTGAAATTATTCTCATGGTCAGATTGCAACTAGTCTCGTGCCCAGACCCCCTCACATGTGAACCAGACTAGATTGCAACATCGCTTGCCACATGAGTAAAGGCAAAGCACATGACTTATAAAGCCAGTGCTATAACCATTGCAAAGTAGAATACAAACGTAATGACAAAGCACACTACTCATGAGTCTGTGAAGACACTGTACCTATGATTGGTACATTTTTTGTTTCCATTTCCAGTTTCTGTTTCCATTTCCTGCTTTTCCATATGCCCCCAATGAATGGGCAGGTATGTTACTATCCTTGTTACTATCCTTGTCCCTATCCCTCTGTCCATGTCCCTGTCCCTGTCCCCGTCCCCTCCCTGTCCCTCTGTCCCTGTCCCCGTCCCTGTCCCTGTCCCTGTCCCCGTCCCTGTCCCTGTCCCTGTCCCCGTCCCTGTCCCTCTATCCCTGTCCCTGTCCCTGTCCCCGTCCCTGTCCCTCTGTCCCTGTCCCCGTCCCTGTCCCTGTCCCTGTACCCTGTCCCCGTCCCTGTCCCTCTATCCCTGTCCCCGTCCCTGTCCCCGTCCCTGTCCCTCTGTCCCTGTCCCCGTCCCTGTCCCCGTCCCCATCCCTGTCCCTCTGTCCCTGTCCCCGTCCCTGTCCCCGTCCCTGTACCCTGTCCCTGTACCCTGTCCCCGTCCCTGTCCCTCTATCCCTGTCCCCGTCCCTGTCCCCGTCCCCGTCCCTGTCCCTCTGTCCCTGTCCCTCTATCCCTGTCCCCGTCCCTGTCCCCGTCCCTGTACCCTGTCCCCGTCCCTGTCCCTCTATCCCTGTCCCTGTCCCTGTACCCTGTCCCCGTCCCCGTCCCCGTCCCTGTCCCTGTCCCCGTCCCTGTCCCTGTCCCCGTCCCTGTCCCTCTGTCCCTGTCCCCATCCCTGTCCCCGTCCCTGTACCCTGTCCCCGTCCCTGTCCCTCTGTCCCTGTCCCCGTCCCTGTACCCTGTCCCCGTCCCTGTCCCTCTGTCCCTGTCCCCGTCCCTGTCCCTGTCCCCGTCCCTGTACCCTGTACCCTGTCCCCGTCCCCGTCCCTGTACCCTGTCCCCATCCCTGTCCCTCTGTCCCTTTCCCCGTCTCTGTACCCTGTCTCTGTTCCTCTATCCTTGCTGTCTCTTTGTCTCTATTTCTATGGCCCTGTCCATTTCCTGCCCCCCCTGTCCCTGTTCCTGTCCACCTGTCCCTCTGTCCCTATCTCTTTGTACCTGTGCCTCTGTTCATATCCCACTGTCCCTGTTGCTGTCCACCTGTCCCTCTGTCCCTGTCCCCGTCCCTGTACCCTGTCCCTGTTCCTCTATCCTTGCTGTCTCTTTGTCTCTATTTCTATGTCCCTGTCCATTTCCTGCCCCCCTGTCCCTGTTCCTGTCCACCTGTCCCTCTGTCCCTATCTCTTTGTACCTCTGCCTCTGTTCATATCCCACTGTCCCCTGTTCCTGTCCACCTGTCCCTCTGTCCCTGTTCCTGTCCACCTGTCCACCTGTCCCTCTGTCCCTCTGTCCCTGTTCCTGTCCGCCTGTCCTTGTTTGTGGAGTATGCATGCTACATGTATTGTGTTAAAGTGTAGCTGTATATGTGAAGTGATGTGACGGATGTATTTAAGTCCTTCCACTGCTGTAAGTTAGGGAGTAAGCAATTCTTTTGTAAAACATGTATGTAATTTTTTCTTTTCCAGACTCTTTGCAAGGGATTGATTTTAATGAGAAACAGAAACTTCATTGAATCTCAGAGGTGAGTTGTAGGAAAGAGGGAGGAAGTGAGGCATGGAGGGAGGAGAGGGGAGAAGGGCTGCCTGGGGGGGGTTAGGGTTAGAGAGGCAGGGGAGAAAGGGAGGGAATTCAAAGAAAGAATGAAGTGAGGGAGGAGGGAGGGAGACAGACATGGAGGGAGGAAGGGAGGGAGGGAGGGAGGAGAGGGGAGAAGGGCTGGAGGAGGGGGGGGGGGGAGGATGAAGACAGAGAGGCGGGGGAGAAAGGGAGGGAATTCAAAGAAAGAATGAAGTGAGAGAGGAGGGAGGGAGACGGATAGAGGGAAGGGAGAAGAAGAGCAACTGAGATTAAGGAGATAAACAGACAGAAAAGATTGAAGAAGGGGGGAGGTATAATATTTTACTTGGAAGAACAGAAAGCTTACAGAACAGGAGTAGCAGTTAACTTGTCTTGTGAGTGACATGTCTTCACTATAGTTTGCTGGAGCTGTTTTTCGAACTGTTTCGATGTCAAGACAAGACACTGAGAACAGTAAGCTGTTTGCTGTCATTAGCTAATCAGCATCTATTCGTGCATTTATAGTGCATCATCTCTGTTGCTATGGTGTTCTGTCTCTACACAGTCATTGTACAATCACATTGTGTCTGATATCCGGAGGCTGAACGCTAAGCACAGAAACAACAAAGTCAATCGAGTGAGTCTTACTCATATCCTCTTACCTTCGTCTTACCTTCCACTGCCTTGCTACCCTCATCACTCGGTCTACCTGCATCTTCAGCACTGTCTATTCCACCTGTTACGTTACGAAAGCCAAATATGTACCTCTTATGTACAGTTACTGTAGCCTCGTTCTCAGGCCTCCCCCGTTTTTGTTCTTCAGCTTGCGTTCAGTATAATACGTGGAAGCGGAAGAGTGGCGAAAAACAGGAAAGGCCTGGGAACACTTGTCACGTGAATGACGTCTGGTAGACGCGAGGTGGGCATATGGTGGGAGAGGCCCACGTTCAGGTAACATACTAGACTTCATCATCGAGCACTCCAACGATAGCCAGGACCCCAGACATTCATGAGATCGACAGTACTCGACTTCACCTGTAAGAAACTCGCTCTATCATTTATTGCACGCAAGTTTGTAGACGGGCACCGCCCCCCCCTCCGCCTCTATGTCCACCTCGCGTCCACCAGACATCGTTCACGTGATAGGTGTTCCCGGCCCCTGTTTTTTTCCGCTCTTCCGCTTCTGTGTATTATATTGAACGCAAACCAAAGAACAAAAATGGGGGAGGCCTGGGAATGAGGCTACAGCTACTGCATGTACAACACAACTTAGGTGCGGTTTCATACGGTGTCTTTTCATTGAGAAACAATTATGTTTTTGCATCAGCACCAGCAAGTATATGCACGGTTTACATTTTTTTAAGCCTGGAGTGTCTGTAACTGCCAATTCTTGCCCCATGTTTGTATCTACTCGAGACACATTTTGGGATAGATTGATCACTGCTCAATGATGGTAGAAAGAGGTAGATCCCAGTTATGGCTTTAATAGATCCAGAGCAATTCACTTCAGTGTTCCACAGAGCACTTTTGCTTGCATTTCCGACTAGAACAAAGTGGTTGTGACTGAAAGGCTACTGAAGACAAAGGCATACGTACCAGTAATTTTCTAAACAAACTGTGACAAACTAAAAACTCTCCATGGGGCACTGCCGTAACGTCTAACTCATAATGTATGGGAGTCAATGGGGAAGCCTTGCAGCTGCGCACAGTTTATAAAAAGCCGTATTTTTTACTACAAGTCATGTGACAATCCATATCAGTACTACAAGTCACACGAGAATCCGTATCAGGTACTACAAGTTACGGGAGAATCCATATCAGGTACTACAAGTCACGTGCGCTGCGTCTGAATGTGCAATGAAATCGAAGGTTCGCATGATAAAATCATTATCACCATAGTACCAAGCTATACCGGAAAAAAACATCACTCGTTTGTTGCCATTGGCATTGTTACTCGTGCTGCGCACTCATAACAATACAGACGGCAACAAACTCGTGATATTTCCAGTATAGCTTCGTACTATGGTGCAATCTTGCACAATGATGCAAACTAACTGACAGAAGTTTAATGTATCTGTACCTCACAAAACAGTCACTTGTTCTCCCTCAACTCTGTACTGTAGCGAAGTTAATGTTTCTTGTATGAACTATTCTACTGGTAAGTATTATATTTGTTACAGCCGGATTTCTAACCTTTGACCAGTTGAGTGTTCAAGGAATGGGTAATGCAGGTCTGACTCCCATTTCACGGGGACTCTTCACATCGCGACAACTCCCAGTGAGTGACAATTGGCTACTAATTAACGCTACTGTCTGACAAAGGTCGGTGGCTAGTAGGAGAAGGGACCATGGTCATCCTTGGTTGACTACCCCTCGCTCTTCCTTCCCCTCTTCGACCAGAGGACATGCTGCTAGTACTCTCTTATGGTCTCCCAGAATCTGTATTGGGTGTACGCGGTGAAACAAGATCCTCTTCCAGGGTTTTATCAAACACTTGTAGTCACTCACTCAAAATCCTCTCTCTGCATCAATCATACACAGCTTATATCTCCACGTGGGCCCTACAAGTGTTTGTGGTTACATGAACTCATTAACACCTATATGTGTATATATAGCTACAATGTAAACATAGTACACAACTCAAGAATGATGCACAAGGTATGTCTAACCAGGGTCCTACATTCGCCCCATCTTGCTTGAAGCTCGTCCTCGAGATTCAGACTGAAAAACGATCCGGAGGGCGCCGATCTCGCAGAGGATATCGCCGGTTAGGTGCGGGGATGTCTGGTGGGGCATACACGTGGTGATCAACTTGTGGGGGGTCCCATCGCTTGGGCACCCTGTCGCTTTGGTGCTCATGGTGTTTTGGCTGAATACGGTGCTGTAGGCGATTGATATGAACGACCTTGTTTCGTCTTCCATCTGTTATTTCCATGTTAATTTGGCTTAGCACAGTTTTGACTGTCCACTTCCCCTCCCACCGAGGACTCAGCTTTCCTGCTGTGGGGACTGATAACCACACAGCATCACCAACCATGAAGGAGCGGGGTGCAGAGTGCCGATCATATGCTGTTTTCTGCTCACAAGCAGCTTCAGCAATATTCAACTCCACCAGATCTTGGAGTTCAGCCAGCTTTGCGTGCAGCTGTGCCTGGTAGGATGCAGGATCAAATGCGGTTACATTGGAGAGTTCAGCCATGTTGAGGGTAGGTTGTCTCCCAAACATGAGTTCAAAGGGGGAGACACCTGTGGTTGAGTGGACTGCTGTTCGATATGCATACAAGACCAGAGGGAGGTAGCGTTCCCAGTCTGCTTCCTTGTTGACATATGTGCGCAACAATTGCAACAGTGATCGGTTGAGCCTCTCAACCATGCCGTCACCCTGGGGGTGGTATGCTGAAGTCCGAGATTTGTTCACCCCAAAGGTGTTCAGGGTCTGTTGCAGGATGAGGCTTTCAAAATTCCGACCCTGATCCGAGTGAAGGATGTCCGGTATCCCAATGGTCGAAAAGATCTTCACAAGTTCCCAAGTGATACGAGCTGCTGTCTGATCTGGTATCGGGATTGCCTCAGGCCACTTTGTGAAGTAATCTTGGACAACGAGTAGGTATCGGTTGTTGTTGTACGATATAGGTACCTCCAGTATATCTACTGCAATCATCTGCCAGGGTCTCCCGATTGGTATACTTGTCATTGGCGCTCTGGTAGGGGCTGGTAACTTTGATCGCTGACATTCAACACAGGTGTGGCAGTGTTGGTAAACATCACTCGCCATGTTTACCCAGTAGGCTTCTTGCCTCAGGCGATGGAGTGTTTTATCAGCCCCTTGGTGTCCTGCACTGGGGATGTCATGGTTACGACGAAGGGCCTGCTCACGAAGGCCGGTTGGTAGCACAGGTACAGTTATAACATCACTACTTGGACCTGGTGTATACTGTCGGCAAACAATCCCATCCACAAGTGTTAGTTGGGACCATAATTGGCCATAGCGCCGTAGTGGGGCTTTTCGCCATGCTTGAGTCCTTGGCCGATGATGAGATTCCGACAATGCCTTGCTGATCTGTTTGGTTACTGCATCTTCCTGTTGGGCAGAGCGCAATTCCCCTGGTAAATGTGATGCAAGTGTGATCGCCACCTGATCTATCTCTCCTTCTGCGTGTTCTCGTCGGGAGAGGGCATCAGCATTGCTGTTCAGCAGGCCCTTTCGGTAAACGATGTCAAAGTCGTACTCTTGGAGTGCCAGAGCCCATCGGCACAGTAACCCTTCCATTTTCTGACTGGAGAGCCACTGGAGTGGGGCATGGTCGGTCATTAGCTGAAAGTGTCTCCCAAGCAGATAGTGACGGAACTGTTTCGTTGCATACACAGCAGCTAGGCACTCCTTCTGAATGACACTGTATTGTCGCTCAGAGTTGGTCAAGGCACGGCTCGCAAAGGCAACCACATGGCCATCTTGCTCCAGTACTGCCCCAATTCCTGTTGCACTTGCATCGCTCTGTAAGACAAACATCTTTGCCTCTGGGTCAAATCGGGGATATGCCAGCACTGGGGCCTGCACAAGCTTGGACTTCAGCTGAGAAAAAGCATCTGCACAATCTGTTGTCCAGTGGAATGGTACACCCTTCTGTGTCAGCTTGTGGAGTGGGTTTGCAATCTCTGCAAAGCAGGGAATATATCGGCGGTAATATGATGCCAGGCCCAAAAATTGGCGTACGGCTTTGACATCTGCTGGTGGTGGCCAGTCTTGGACAGCTTTGATCTTCTTTGGGTCGGGACTCATCCCAGAACCTGAGAAGATATGACCGAGAAAGGATACTTCCGATAACCCAATGTGGCACTTACATCCTCGTAGTGTCAACCCGGTCTCTTGCAGACGCTGGAAGACCTGGCGCAGATGCTGCTTGTGCACCTCTTCATTCGGCGAGTGGATAAGCACATCATCAATGTAGGTTGTTACAAATGGCAGGCCTCAGAAAATCTTGTCCATCACCCGTTGGAACGAGCTTGGTGCACCTGTCAGCCCAAAGGGCATTCGCCAAAACTGATAGAGACCCATACCCGGTCCTGGGCAGAATGCTGTCTTTGCCATGTCATCAGGGTTTACTGGTACCTGCCAATACCCACTTTGGAGGTCCAGTGTTGAGAAGACAGTAGAGGATGATAGCCGATCTTGAACTTCGTCAGGCAATGGCAGAGGGTAGGCATCCTTTGTTGTCTGTTTGTTCAGTTCACGATAGTCCACACACAAACGGATTTCCCCAGATTTCTTCCGTGCAAACACAGCCGGAGCCATCCACGGGCTGCTACTCTCCTCAATGATCCCCAGGCTCAACATGTCCTGAATCTGTCTCTCAACCTCTTCCCTGTAGTGAGCAGGGATACGTCGTGGTGGTACGCGTATGGGGGAACCCTTGGTTGGTATATAGTGGAGTGCAGCTGACGTCATGCCTGGTTGTGTTCTGAAGAGATCCTTGTATTCCTCCACTATGGGTGCGAGACTGGGTCTGGGGCATTCTGGAAACTCAAAGTGTGGTGGTCCACCGAACTGCGGAATGGCACATTCGTCAATGGCATCCCTTGCCGTTGTATCGTCGATTGCTGCAGCAGCACACATTTTGGTTTTAGCTCGGCGTTCAGATTCCATAACTGCTAGGAATGCTACTTGGTCATCTCCATTCCCTTCCAGTTTGGGTGGGGGCTTTCTCATATTTGGTGTAATACTAACAGGGCTTGTAGCAAAGTCTAGAACCAATTTGTGCCGTTGTAAGAAGTCAACCCCAAGGATTGCTGGGGTGACCAGGTTGCTGACAACCACAAACTCGTGTGATACACTCTGTTGCCCAATCCTCACCGGGGCCATGATATGGTCCAGAACCTGTAATGGTTCTCCCGAGGCCGTTATGAGTTGTAACTGTGGTGCTGGACGTATCTTGGTAATTCCTTGGGATTGATCCAACACCTCTTTTCACACTATCGATACGGACGACCCAGAATCCACCATCATTTCCGTCGCCACGCCTCCCACCTTACCCTTGATGACCGCCGCCTTTGTCCTGACGGCTGCCACTGTTACAATGTTGGTGTTCTGGGGGCTCACTGATAGCGGGGGCGCCTGCTGCCCAGTACAGGCGCCCCGTTGTCGTTTCCCTGACGACAGTCCCTTGCCAGGTGCCCGGGCTGGCCGCACACGAAACAACGGCGGTCGTCTCTTACTCGCCGACGATTGGGACAATCACGCTGGAAATGTCCGAGTCGATTGCACCTGAAACATCGCGTTGCTACAGAGCGTTGCTGACTTGCTTCGTAACGTCTAGTTGTCAGTGCTGCCACCTGCTCGGTGAGCTCCGTCACCTGCTCCTTCAGCTCCTTCAGCTGACCGTACTCGGTCGTCACCGCCGCGGCGTGCTCCTGGTCGTCTAACGCCATCAGTAGTCGCGCCCGTTCCACCGTCTTTTCGAGCTCTTTCGTCTCGCCGCTCGCCCGCAACTGTCTGCTCACTGCCGTTGGTAGACCTGCCAGGAACTGATGCAGAAGAAGTTGTCCTCTGGCGGTGGCATCAACGTCGGGCATGGCCCGATCCAGCAATTTCTTCAGGTCGTGAATGAATAGCAGCAGTGCTTCACCAGGGCGCAGTTTTCGCTGGTGGAATTCCTCTAGCGTTACAAAATTCATAGGTGTCATTTTCTCGAGCATCCTTGTCTTTGCTCTCCCATAGTTGGCTTGCTCCTCCTCGCTCAAATCCAACCATGTTGCTAGGGCCTCTCCTTCCAGCAAAGTCGGAAGCTTCAGCGCCTTCGTTTTGTCGCTCCACTCATTGGCCCTGCTGCAGATATCGAATCGCTTGAACCACTCCGACGCATCCCCATTGGCGAACGATTTCGGTACGCTGATGTGGCGGTTAGCCATCTGTGGAATCGATGCACAATTGTTCTGCTAACCGTCCTCTGCTACCAATGTAGTCACTCACTCAAAATCCTCTCTCTGCATCAATCATACACAGCTTATATCAATCAGTAGTCCCAAGAATGTTCTAGAAGGTCCACGTGGGCCCTACAAGTGTTTGTGGTTACATGAACTCATTAACACCTATATGTGTATATATAGCTACAATGTAAACATAGTACACAACTCAAAAATGATGCACAAGGTATGTCTAACCAGGGTCCTACACACTATATACCTCTACCTCTGCGGCACTTAATGTTTGCGTTCTGCACTTTTCAAGCCAATTGCATATTTAATTACTGCATTTGATGCCAGTTGGGGTGGGCTACTAATAGAACAATTCAGTACTTGACATCAAGTGACATGTGACAGCACAGAGAGCTAGAGAAGTTGGGAATCGTGCCCAAGATGTACTGCCTAAAGAGTGTTGTTCATGGCCATCATATTTGAAAATGAGTATGGACCCCTTTGGTGGGAGAAAAACTACATTGTACCTGTACATATCGAATAAGACGATGCTAGCGATAATGCTCGTCACAGTGCAAAGTTTGTCGTACAGTGCTGTCAGCCACTGGGCCCCAACCTCCTTCATAACCGGCATTCCCATGTTTACCTTGGCTCCACTCTCCACCACACCAGCTTGAAACTGCTTCTCAACCTACTTTGCGTACCACTGTTGAAACTTAATTTTCTCTCAAAAAGTCTTTTGCTGCTTTGTTGCTACTCACATCCAGAGGTTGTAGCCTCGCTCCCCGGAACGTGAAATGTACATGCGTGGAGAGCCTGGTATCTTTTCTCATGTGATCATGACGTAATCGAAACAGGACCAGAGTTTTTAGAACAGAAAGGCAACGTTTTGCACGTTATTCAACCAACTTTGCATTCAACGCTCGGTGTGTATGATATTCGCCCCCCAATAGCTAGATACGTGTAGTAAGTTGCCCGCTACCTTCGCTCATTTCCCTGTTCTGAGTCTTTGGGTACGCCCACGCACAATTGAGGTCTTTCTACCCCCTTGAGGGTTCTCACATGAGAAAAAATCCCAGGCTCTCTCCGCATGCACAACTTCAATATCGCGTTCCGGAGCGGAGAAGCCTGGGAACGAGGCTACAGAGGTTGTAATCGGTCGGTTTTTCCAGCCGGAACCATCACCACAACAATTCCATGCTCCTCCAACTTTTCCATGAGTGAAGTGGTCGTTTGGCTGCTGAAGTTGTCGATCAGGACTAGGATGGTGCATCCATGTCTTCTTTTACTTGCTTGATGTATGGGAAGATGATCTTCTCAAAAAAGCGAAGACAAGTTTGTCATTGGCCCAATGATTGGGAGAGTGGAAAATATCAAACCCATCTGGAAATGGGTGCTTTGGATGCGAACGCTCCGTCTTTCCCTGATAGAGAATCTGCATTGGCAGGAAAGTGCCATCAAGAGAGGCTGCAAACGTAGCTGTAATTTGTCGCTTGTCACCTAGCCCACTCTTCTGCTTCCCTCAGCTGCCACAGTCCAGTCGCCAGTAGGAACGAGCTTTATACGTACCTGTCTGATCCAGATTGATGATGAGGCTGTTGGGGATATTTCTGAGCTTAACCATTCTGCCAATTTGCTTCAGAAAACCTATCTTCACTAGACAGGCTTTGTTGTGGCTTTGCGGTTAATGTAGCCCATCCTCTTCAGCAATGACATAGCCCAGGGCTTGGTGATTTCAATGTGACCTCCATGTTGTACCAGGAGGGTTCTGTCATGAGCCCTGATCATTCACTCACCAGCAGCCATCACGACACTTGAGCCAATCGGTGTTCCAGCAATGTGTCTATGTAGTTCTGCACTTTGTCATCAAGTTGCTCTCCCAGCATCACCTTCCATCCACGCTTGCATACAGGTACACTTCTCACCTCGACCGCTGTATCTGGGCGTTGACTCTGTTGCTTCTTTATCTCTTCTAAGTACTTCAATCTTACAGTGCTCTCTCCAACGCTGTGAGTCGCCTTGAACTTCTTGACAGTTGCTGCATTGCCATTTTCAGCGGCGTACCTTCCAATTGCAGCACAATCCTCAGGTGTTTGCCTGGGCTTGCTGCTCCAACGTAGTTGCCACTGCCTGGTTCACTTCTTTAGGTACATTCGCTGGCAGTCCTGCTTGATCAACTGTTGGTAGCTTACTCACTGGCTTCAAGTATCGACGAAGACTCATGATGACAGGTTAACGTTCACAACACAATAATGCTAGCCACGTGCTCGCGTACCGGTATACCCTTGTATACTCATTGATTACGTAAGAACTGAACTAAAACTCGTAATTCGCAATTATTAGAGCATCGCCCGGTCCTACGGTACAATGATTTGTATGTTCCTTGCTACCATTTTAATGATTTTGTCCAGAATGCATATGGACCTTCACCCCCTAAGTAGTAATAATCTTATTGAAAGTTATCTTTGCATAAATTTTCACTATTGGAACTTGTGAAGTCTAATTATGTCACTGTACATGTTTTACCAGGCCTTCTCTCACTTCAGTATGAAAAGTGTACGGACAACTCCGAGTGGTTAAGGCATGCCTCAAAATTTTTGCCAGAACCTGGACTCTCTTTCCAAGCTTTGAAGGAGATGCCATCACCATGACTGTACTTGTACAAAAACTTCAATGGAACTGTTCTATACTGTTGCTGTGGGTAAAGATCGGTTTCCGTCATTTGCAATGTTCCATTCACTACTGATGATTTGTCATCATTCATGACTTTCACCAGAAACATGTTCTCTGGCAATGCCTGGTTGCTTTGGACACAGTTTCCCCATGTCTCAAACCCTTTCTTGTAAATGTGTATGGGAAGACAACCCTAAGTAGTAATAATCTTATTTGAAGTTATCTTTGCATAAAATTTCACTCTAATTTGGAACGTCTGAAGTCCAATTATGGCCTTCTCTCACTTCGGTGTGAGAAGTGTACGGACAACTCCGAGTGGTTAAGGCATGCCTCAAAATTTTTGCCAGAACCTGGACTCTCTTTCCAAGCTTTGAAGGAGAAAATGCCATCACCATGACTGTACTTGTACAAAAACTTCAGCGGCCACTGAAACTGTTCTATTGTTGCTGTGGGTAAAGATCGGTTTCCGTCATTTGCAAGGTTCCGTTCACCACTGATGATTTGTCATCATTCATGACATTCACCAGAAACATGCTGTTCTCTGGCATTACCTGGTTGCTTTGGACGTAGTTTCCCATGTCTCAACCCCTTTCTTGTAAATCTGTATGGGAAGACAACCCTAAGTAGTAATAATCTTATTGAAAGTTATTTTTGCATAAATTTTCACTATAATTTGGAACTTCTGAAGTCCAATTATGTCACTGTACAAGTTTTGCAAGGCCCTACACACTTCATTTTCCTCAATTGGGCGCCTTGTCTCCATTCCTTTGCTGTCATCCTCTTTGCTGTCCTCCCCCTCACTTAGTGACTGCTTCAGTCCAAGGGTTGTGGCGAAATACAACACAGCCATTTCTTCCTCGCACGACGTTTCTCCTTCCCGCTATTTTTGCGTCCTTCGCAACAATGGGAGCCCTCCTTTCCCCCCCCGTTCACCCCTCCTGCACCCCCACCCGGACCCCATCCTCAGGAATGTCTTCAGTAGCCCTAGAGTCTTTGCAGATGGAGAGGGACCAGCTTGAGCGGGAGGTTCGCTGACTGCACAGAGATATCAAGGAGTGGAAGGTAACAGCAGAGGAAATTCGGGAGATTAAGGCATACCCCAAATTTTAGCTCAATTTTTGCTTCACCCTTCGTACTTGGAGCAAGTACTGAAGACAAAGTACGTGTTGTAACTGAATAATCATTGATTAACCAAGTGGAGAATTGATTGTAGTTTACTATAAACCAGCGTCACCATGGCAACATGCTAATAATCACAAAGTCAGGTGGGATCAAAGTTTAATTGCCTCAATAATATTTTGCTATATGCAGAGCGTCAAGCGCCTTTCAATCCCAACACAATGGATATTGAGCAAAAGCTCCTTGCTTTAGCTATCTGAATCTGGGTAGGGACACTGTACCAGATACAACCTGAAGCTCCAAGAAGCAAATATAGGTGTTTTCACGCCTCAAGTCGGCGTTCATTTCTGTTATCAAAGCTCACCTTTCCACTAACACCAACAACAGCCTCTGTCCCCAGGTCCAGTATGTTAGTACAACTAATCCGCTACACACTCTCAAAGTTTTAGCCACAAATCTAGCCTCCCAGGGAAAAATTTTATGCCAGAGAGTCAGCTCTGGAGACTCCTTTCTCTACCCCCCAAAAATAAACAACAGAATCTATCTTTTCTAAGTGGTAGACTGATGTCCAGTGACTTGGCAAAATCTTGTAGCTCTTCAGTACAAAGGTCATTCTTCTGTGGTGATGTAATTGCAATTACGTCATGGGCACCAGATGTTGTGAACTTAGTGTGGCCCATGGTGGGAAGGCCTGGGAACGAGACTACTGTGTAGTTCATTATCAGTAGACTTGTGTTTATTGTCTCAAAATATTGACCTCACCTGTCTTGTGTAGGATAGCTTTTCGGTAGTGGAGAAGAGGTAGGGAGAAGAAAGGGTAAGCAACGCCTTGGCCCTACCAACCACACTAGCAACCTGCAGCTGGACCGCTGTGATGAGAAGGCAGGGAGGGAGGAGCAATCCTCACCGACCATTGACCTCCAATGATGTGTATCCTCAGTAGTGCATGGCTATAAATAGCAACATTTGTTCGCACCTCTTCACTTTCGACCTGATGACGACTGGAGTGTTCAGTCGAAACGTCGGCAAGTTATTTTCCGAGCTAAAGTTGGTACCAGATAACAATTCTCTTCATTTGGCAACCTGCATGCACTTGAACAAACGCATTCATGTACTCCTTTTCATCGAATTCCTGGCAGGAGACAGGGTGTTGTACAGTTTTCATCAAATTCCTGGCAGAAGACAGGGTATTGTACAGTTGCGGTCAATAAAAAGTTTACGTACTGTACCAGTAGTACTTACATAGTTCGCGTTGACTCTGGTCCGTACTGTGGGCGTACACTTATTGTGTACTAATAGATTAGCGCCACGTGGACGGTATGTGCATACTGATAGGTGTTAATACGGTTACCTCTGACAAGTGTGAAAGTGTTCAAGGAAGAATGGTTTACAGTGATAACAAGTTGTAACGAGTACGCTACCACAGCCTCCAGGGCTTCAAGCCGCCTACAATATGTCGTTTACTGGAGGAGGAAGGACTTCGTGCAACCCGAGTAGGGATTGCCAAGTTCCTGAAAAAGTATCAGGAAACTGGTAGCATTGCCAGAAGACCTGGCTCAGCCCACCCCTCCAAAATAGCGGCTGAAATCAAGGTGTTGGTTGAACAGAAGATGTGTGAGGACGACGAAACCGCTGCTGTTCAACTACATGCCATGCTGAAAGAACACGGGTGCACCATTTCCCTGCGTACAATTCTTCGCTGTCGGACATCACTGGGTTGGACCTTTAGAGGCAGCAAATACTGTCAGCTTATTCGCAAAGTAAATAAGGCTAAGCACCTCGAGTGGGCATGGCAGTATATAACAGAATCGTTCGAGCCAGCTGAAGTTTTCAACGATGTCATATGGACTAACGAGTGCTCCGTGCAACTTGAAAGCCACCGGCGATTCTGTTGCGACATCCTGGGGGAGTGGACTTGACATTAACCGAACTTTTTTTTGTGAAATACACACTGAAAAGCTAGGCGTTATATGCTGCAGGCCCGTAAAAACTGTGAAGCACGTGCTTCTGTTTGTCTTACGATGAAAAGCATTGGGCCAACCGGTTTAAAAACTGGATGACCAGTTTATAAACCGTTGGCCCGTTTACAAACTGGTCAAGTTTGCAATCAGTTTGCAACATATTCATGACCCTGCACCTGTAACCTTAATTGTAGTGAGCATAAAATTCATACATGCAAGAATGAAATAGTAATTCAAGTAAAACTGTTTTTAATTTAATGTCACAAACAAAATGATTGAGGCAAACATCTTGTTCCTGAGGTGCTGTCAGTGGTGGGAATACAAGACATTCAATTAACATTTGGATTACTATGGTTACATGTGTATGTGTGTATGAGCCCTTGTGTCCTGGTGTATGAGGCAGTTGTAGGCTGCTAGATTGGAGCCATCCAATGTGTCATTCCTGGAGACAATAGCAAATGAAGAACAGCAGTTCTGTACCACGGTTGGAGCCTTGTAACGATGGTATCTTCTGACCATCCATCTTCTTACTGTTAGCAGTATTGGCATCAGACATGTTAGCAGTGATCTGACCCAGCCTGTGTGTGTGTGTTTGTGTGTGTGTGCATGCATGTGTATTCATGTGTGTGTATGTGTGTGTGCGTGTGTGTGTGTGCATGTGTGTGTGCATGCACGTGATCATGTGTGTGCATGTGTGTGCATAAAAGCTGAAATATGCCTGCATATACAGAAGCTCTGGAAGTGCTCATGGATAAAGTGAGATTCTACAGTAATTTATAGTTACTGATTTGCTCACCTTCCATTTGTTCTGACACTGTAAGACTTCCAGTGCTTTAGAGTTGAACTGGTACACGTGTGTAGGTAGCAACTGCACACAACAGAAACTTTCTTGCCACTTGTTGAATTGCTTTTGCTCATAGCTGATTTTGTACCATTTTGGCGGGCTTTTTGGTGGTGTTATTTGTAGAGTGTTGTTTCGTTTGGCGGGATCTGTGAGCTGTCAATTTGATTGGTGAATAGAATAGTAATACAATGTAAACAGCTATTGTGAACGTGCATGTGCGACAAAATGTGCTATACCATTTTTGGCTTAAGTCATATTGCACATGATCGCACTTGTAAATTCCATTCGTATCATGCACATTTACAGCTGTTAAGTACGTACATGACTTGATATACACTATAGCAAGGGCGTAGCTAGGATTTATTGAGTGAGCAGGCAATACCTTACCGCACGCGAAGCGCACAGCGAAAATTTTTGCTAATTAATTATTCATAACTTAATTAATATAAACAAGGCGCACTTTGTTAAACGTCCGTAAATGTACAAAATATCTACAAAATGTAAGTACCTTTCCTTCCACGCTTTGTAAAGAAAGTTGTCAATGCTGCTGCTCTTTTCCCAACCAGGAGGCCTCTATAGTGCGGGTGAGTTCTGTCATGTGATGTAATTTACTTTGTGCAAGCGCTAGTTGTTTATAGGATATTGCCAATGCGTGCGCGCATTCTTGCACAGAAAAGCGAGGAGGCAACTGCCTCCTCTGCCTCATTGCTAGCTACGCCCCTGTATAGCCTTTGACCTTTGTTTACCGTATGACAGTGAATATGGGTAAATGCATAATGCAATATTGTTTTAGGCTTAGAGGGTCTCCTTTAATCCATGATTTATGCTTGTAGCTTTCCAAGAACCAGATGTGATTGTTGCCAAAACCTTGATCACCCAAGTTATGATGTGCTCAAAATATGCTACGGAATTATATTAGGTTTCTATCCGGAACTGCTACACATGTATGTTGACAGATTGCTAGATAGAATATTTAATTTTTCGGATCTTGCAGGGTCTTCAGAATTTCATGTACACCATGTTGAAAGACAGTTCTCCAGTGGCTGCAAAAATGTCCCTGGTAAGAAGGACTCTCAAAATCTCAAGCAGTCTTATTTTAATTAACTGTCACTGTACAACATGGCATTAATGTCAACTATGTCCCTCCTGTCAGGATGTCATGGTAGAACTCTACAGGAGAAAGATTTGGTGAGTTTCACGCGTCAACCATTCAAGCTTCACCCATGTTGTACCCAGTAAATTCACAACCAAGTAAAGATGCTATTCGTTTACCTTCACTACTTACACCTGAATGGTAAAAGAGGAGAGTAGATGCAAACTGCATGTGTGGCAGTCCTGGGTAGAAATTGAACATTATCCTGTTGCGTACTTTGAACGCATTAATGCATTCAAAGCACTGTAGCGCAGAACTTCAGTTAAGTGCTGCGCTCATACATGGTGCATAGGCGTATGAATACCTGACGTCTATGCAGCATGTATGAGCCCCGCTCTTAGCAGAAGTTTTGTGTTACAGCACTTCAAATGTGGTAATGTGTTTAAAAGAAGCGACAGAATAGTGTTCGCTTTCTACCCAGGCCTGCCTCATGTATTCGAGGGCTTGAGATTGTGTTAGTCTGTCAGCCTTTCCAAGTATTGTTTGCGAACAGAACAGAAACTTCTCAAACATTGTAAAAAATCTCGTGAAGTTTGTGTTACCTTGTTTCTGTTGTATACCCTCACTGGTAGTCTAGCCCTGTTATTTGTTACAGGTTTTACCAGCATTCCTCTGTGTTAGAATGTTTACACTCACATTCTCTAGGAATGATGCAAGGACTGTGAATGTCATGGCAACAGCATGTGTTTCACCTGTTACCAAGGTGAGGTGGTGTCACATGCCCATGTGATGACATTTTATGGTTCTCTACAGTTAAAATTTGGTAGGAATCTGTTGAGGGAAGCTAGGTGAAGGGAAACAGGTGGGGTGAATTGCATGCGAGAGTCACGCTGCAGAGAGTGCCTGAGAACATCTTTCCTTTCCTCAGGAGGTTCTTAGATTCTATTTCTGGAGATGGCATCTAGTAGCTGCCGAGACTCCTCTTAACCCTTTAACCACTAGACTCCTCTTGACCCTTTAACCACTAGACTCCTCTAACCCTTTAACCACTAGACTCCTCCTGACCCTTTAACCACTAGACTCCTCTAACCCTTTAACCACTAGACTCCTCTTGACCCTTTAACCACTAGACTCCTCTTGACCCTTTAACCACTAGACTCCTCTTGACCCTTTAACCACTAGACTCCTCTTAACCCTTTAACCACTAGACTCCTCTTAACCCTTTAACCACTAGACTCCTCTTGACCCTTTAACCACTAGACTCCTCTTGACCCTTTAACCACTAGACTCCTCTTGACCCTTTAACCACTAGACTCCTCTTAACCCTTTAACCACTAGACTCCTCTTAACCCTTTAACCACTAGACTCCTCTTGACCCTTTAACCACTAGACTCCTCTTAACCCTTTAACCACTGGACTCCTCTTAACCCTTTAACCATTGATGATGAATATACTCATCATGCAACCTTGGCCGCATGTTTTCAGTTGGTGCAATCTGTTTGAAGATAGGTTTGCGCTAGGTGGGATGGGAGGAGGTGAGTGTCACCCTCCATGTGATAGCACATGGTGGCTGTCTTGGCTGGCTGTAGAAAGGTCTTGGTCAGCACTGGCTGGGCTGTTTCTCTCCTTTACACCACAAAGGGACGTAGAAACTGCTCCTCTGCCTAGAGCCCTGACCATTGTAAGCTTGCTAATGAGTGGGTGTGGCAGAGGTCATGAACCCCAGGAGAATTGATGGAAGAACCCTTAGCTCAAGTTTCCAGTGCTAGCTTGCAGCAGAAGTGGAAATACGGGTCATACAAGGTATCAATAGCTTCAGAAAGACTTCTAGAAAATGAATGTCAGTGTCTAAAGGGTTTTAAGCTAGTAACCATTACTTGTGATACAGAGATTTTATGAAGGATGAATCATGACAGTCCTCTAAATAATCTCACCTTACCTCACATTAACACCCACACATTTCCACATGCTGATAGATTGCAGTGGCAGCCGTGAAGTTTTTTCTAACAGGAGATGAGAAGGAGGGTAGTGAAGATGAGGAGTCTAGCAGTGACAGTGAGGTGAGTGTCTGACCGTCAGTTGGTTCTACTGACAAATGTGGCAGTCCCGGGTAGAAATCCATTACATATTTCGACCGCATTACCGCGTTCAAAGCGCTGTAGCACAAAACTTCCGTTAAGGGTGGGGCTCATACATGCAGCAAAGATGCATGAATACCTGATAAGTCTATGTAGCACATATGAGCCCCGCCCTTAACGGAAGTTCTGCACTACAGCACTTTGAATGCAGTTGAAATATGCAACAGAATAATGTTCGATTTCTACTCAGGACTGCCACAACTGTATAGTCCAAATGCAAAGTTCAGCTGCTTTTAATTAAGTACTGGCTACTATTATGTAAGATTGTGGCTTGTGATATTAGGCACGTAACAAGAAGTGACTAGCTTCGTGTTAACCCTTTAACTACCGATGACATATATACATCAGCTGACTTTGGCCACATGTTATCAGTTCGTTTGGAAGATATTTTTTGCGCTAGCAAAAAAGGTAGGTAGGGGGAGATGGGTGGCCATAGTCATGACATGCCGTACACCTGGCACTGCCTTGGCTGGCCATAGCCACTGGCTGGACCATTTCTCACCTTGTTAGCTCAAACGGTGTAGAAACCACTTCTCTTCTTTTGTAGGGGCACCATTCTGGTACTGTAGGTAGTTTTTCATCAGCAAACAACTTCAAAACTCAACGCCATTTTTGGGGCAACGTGTTTGAAATTAATTCTGCGTAGGGGCATACCCGCACATGCGTAATGATCGCGTGCAAAGAGTTAAGGAAGCTGGGCTCTCAGGGAACTACACTAACCATTCACTAACCTTGGGCAACCGCAGTAACTTGCCTATTTGAAGCAGGTGTCGATGAGCAGTTGATTATGTCACGCACTAGTCTTTCCAGCACTATGGGAGTTAGATCGGCCAAGGACTTCAGGAAATGACATCCAATGTTCTGAATGGATTGTCACCAGAGAAAAACTTAAAATTGAAGATTCTGAGCATGTTACTTTCATGGTTAAGCAGGCTGAAATTCCTCAACTGCCTGAGAAAGAGAACATTTGTGAAGATGAGTAAAATGGCCAGTGGTATGTTATTTCAAGGAGCATCACACTTCACAAAATGTTTTTGTGTATGTCAAACTGTCAACACTGTAGATTCTACCTTGTAACTGTACATATCTCCTTTACCACTAATTGCATACCTAGTGTTTCCTTCTTACTTTGTGGTTTCCTAATTAGAGTAGTAAGTAACCTCATACTTCGATATTACTTTGTGGTTTCCTAATTAGAGTAGTAAGTAACCTCATACTTCGATATTACTTTGTGGTTTCCTAATTAGAGTAGTAAGTAACCTGGCAAGTTAGACACCTGCTACTGGGAATTATGGGATTTAGTTACCTCATCACATCAAATGGAATTATTCATAGAGTGGTCTAAATATAAATAACGCACACATCATCGTTGTGTTGCCAAGGCATCATGTGGCCTGAGGGCCCATGCAATAACCTTGTACAGTACAGTATCATCTGATGTTACATGGAGGAAATACTGCTGTAGAATATCAACTGGATAACAAATGTGGCAGTCCTGGGTAGAAATTGAACATTCCGTTGCGTATTTTGTCCGTTTTACTGTGTTTAAAGCGCTGTAGTGCAGTACTTCCACTAAGGGCGGGGCTCATACGCGCTATGTAGACTTATCAGGTATTTATGCATCTTCACTGTGCGTATGAGCCCCACCCTTAACGGAAGTTTAGTGCTACAGCGCTTCGAACGCAATAACGCGGTCGAATTACACAATGGAATAATGTTTGATTTCTACCCAGGACTGCCACAAGTATGTTTATACCCCCCTCCCCCCCCCTCCCCCCCCTCCCCCCCCCCCCCCCCCCCCCCCACACACACACACACAAGGCGGAGATGAGAGCAGTCAGGAGTATGATCATATCAAAACAGACCAAGAAGGGGAGGAAGAGGGAGAGGAAGATAGCCAGAGCACGGGCTGTGCTGAAGGTACATGTACTTGTATGCACGTGTCTGCACAATCAGTTAACCACAGAAAAAAAATGGTATGCAAAGTCACCCACTGTACAGGTAGTCTCCTCCCTAGACCAAATTTTTCACCCATACCTTGCGTCCTTGTCGAAAAATAGGGTCTGGACTTACCCGTTGCTAGTAGCATAAGTCTTGGCGCCTAAAAGTCTGCAGCAGGCTATCTGTAATGACGCATAACTTCCCTGAGCAATCTGATTGGTGTCGATATGCTTTGTAATTAGGCCCCGGTTTTCCCAGTGAATGTGTCCAGACCCTATGTTTTGTTGAGGCCGCAGGGCGCACATGGAAGTTTGGTCGAGACGAGACTACTGCACAGGATGAGATGGCAGTCCCCCTTCCATGTGCAGCTGATGAGGCCTAGTATTGGCCGAGACAAAAGCAGTCAAGTGGCTGGCTCTCTCCATATAGTGTGGTAGTAGTCTCTTTGTGTAGCTGTCCTCATGTAGGTTTAGGTTAGCCTCATTCCCAGACCTTCTCCGCCTCCAGTTTTTGATCGCTTGCAGTATGCAAAAACTGAGGGAGAAAGCCTGGTGAATCTTACCATGTGACCCGCGGCATTTGCTATTGCTGGCACATTGTCTCGTCTTGTCACCACAGAAACAGAAAAGAAAACGCAAGGCCCCACCTGAAGCCATGTTCTCTGCACTCCATTTAATTCACGACCCTCAGGATTTTGCTGAGAAGTTGTTCAAAAAGTTGGAGAAATCGACGGAGAAGTTTGAAGTGCGACTGATGTTGATGGCACTGATATCACGACTCATTGGTGTGCATCAGGTGTGTCTTTTGTGGGTGGCACTTTTCCTCTCGGATGCCACAACTACTATTTATTTTTGTGTGGCCACTATTGAGGTCAACATATACATGTTTAGAAACCATGAACATCTTGATTTACATCCATTTCGTCTAATCCCATTTCGTCTAAAAGTGATACAAGTTAGCAGTGGTTACAGTACAACACAGTGCAGCTAAAATGACACCCAATGGCTGTAAGCCTTTACAAGTTCACTGAGGGTGTAATCACCCGCCTCATACTTCTCGGCAACTTCTTGCAAACTGTCGTGGTAAATGCGTGGAATCGGAGTTGTCTCTTCCTTTGCTCCCTTCTTCATCCTCTCTTTCACAACCTCCGCAGCTCTTTCAGCTGTGTTGGGGGGGGGGGGGGGGGGGGGGGGGAATCCCTTATATATACTCCAGCCTACGCTTGACGTTGATTGATCTGAGTGTAAACAACCCTAACCTTTAGTACCAAAGAGCTGACACCAAAGAGCTGACACCAAAGAGCTAAAAAAATGTTTTTGGATTTTAGACGAAATGGGACACGTGTCCATTTTTTAGACGAAATGAGATTAGACAAAATGGGATTAGATGAAATGAGCTGACACCCTATGTATATATAAATGGGTCTACCGTAGATTGAGATGTTTGTCATGAAATAAAAAATTTTTTGGTGGCTTACAATGCTGAAAATTAAACACAAATTTAATTATCAATGCCGGAAAAGTTTTCAGTGCTAATTACTAAGATAGCTAGATGAATTATTGACACCTCACGTACTGTGAAGAAGGAACAATTGCTGTTTTTTTGGGATGTGGGATTTATTTTGAAGTGTTTTTTTCTCTGTAGCTGTTTCTCTTCAATTTCTACCCATTTCTACAGAGGTATCTTCAACCACACCAGAAAGGTTGGCAACTTAACCACTGTGGCATGTGACCCTTGACAGTACTGACCCTCCTATCTCTCCATTTTTCAGTTTTTGCCCTCCCGCTATCTCCATTTGTCCTTTGTTTGGTCTTTCCTTTTTCACCCCTTGGCTTCCCTCCATGCTTCCCTTTTCCCTTTCCTCATTTCTGTTCTGTCATATCATTCCTCTGCTTCAAACCTTTATCCTCCCATTTGCTTTTTTGCCCTCCCGTCCCATTTCACCCTCCCTTGCTACGTATCTTCTCCCACTCCCTCTCACTTCCATCTTTCTTTTCTCTCCCTCCTCACCACTCTGCACTCACACATTTACATTCAGACGTTACCAAGGTTCTGACCTACCTAGCTCAAGCTAGTCATGAGCTGGTGCCACCAGAAGTGAGTCGCTTCAGGTGACATACCGTAGCTAGTCATGAGCTGGTGCCACCAGAAGTGAGTCGCTTCAGGAAACATACCGTAGCTAGTCATGAGCTGGTGCCACCAGAAGTGAGTCGCTTCAGGAAACATACCGTAGCTAGTCATGAGCTGGTGCCACCAGAAGTGAGTCGCTTCAGGAGACATACCGTAGCTAGTCATGAGCTGGTGCCACCAGAAGTGAGTCGCTTCAGGTGACATACCGTAGCTAGTCATGAGCTGGTGCCACCAGAAGTGAGTCGCTTCAGGAAACATACCGTAGCTAGTCATGAGCTGGTGCCACCAGAAGTGAGTCGCTTCAGGAAACATACCGTAGCTAGTCATGAGCTGGTGCCACCAGAAGTGAGTCGCTTCAGGAGACATACCGTAGCTAGTCATGAGCTGGTGCCACCAGAAGTGAGTCGCTTCAGGTGACATACCGTAGCTAGTCATGAGCTGGTGCCACCAGAAGTGAGTCGCTTCAGGAAACATACCGTAGCTAGTCATGAGCTGGTGCCACCAGAAGTGAGTCGCTTCAGGAAACATACCGTAGCTAGTCATGAGCTGGTGCCACCAGAAGTGAGTCGCTTCAGGAGACATACCGTAGCTAGTCATGAGCTGGTGCCACCAGAAGTGAGTCACTTCAGGAAACATACCGTAGCTAGTCATGAGCTGGTGCCACCAGAAGTGAGTCGCTTCAGGAAACATACCGTAGCTAGTCATGAGCTGGTGCCACCAGAAGTGAGTCGCTTCAGGTGACATACCGTAGCTAGTCATGAGCTGGTGCCACCAGAAGTGAGTCACTTCAGGAAACATACCGTAGCTAGTCATGAGCTGGTGCCACCAGAAGTGAGTCACTTCAGTTATTGTAGAGATAGTTTTGCCAAGAGAAAAAATTCAGATCTAATGCAAACAAAAAGTATTCACTGTCCCTGCTGCTTGTCGCTGGTCATCTATTAGGTCATTGAACCTGCAGTGCGAACTGTTGCAAACAACCTCATTTCTGAGAGAAATTCTAGTGATGTCATGGCAGTTGGGTGAGTAACTGGTCAGGTCAGTTGGTGTTCATGAATCTGTATGATTGGGGGTGAGCCTAGCTACAGATGTATGTGAGTTGTAATCTGGTAGTTCACTGATGAAGCCTCAGCTAGCTAAACAATGCTGGCATGCAATGTTCACTGAGGCTTGCCCCACAAAATTTTAGGTTTGTGCAACAATTGTGCCTGCTCCATTTGTTCTCCAATTCTTCCCTGTTATTGCATTGCCCTCAGCTCTTTCTTTTCTCGTCCTTTCCCTCCCTTGACCTCCTGTCCTCCATCTCCTCTCTCACTCTCCTTTCCCCAGCCTCAACACAGTTCGTGAGGTGTGTACAAGATGTCCTCTCGCAATGAATGCTGACCTCCTACAAGACCTGGCCGGCTACAAGAACTATCGAGACAAGAGTGTTGTCATGGCAGCCAGGTCACTTATACAGCTGTTTAGGAGTGTCCGTCCTGAGCTACTGAGCAGGAAGGACAGGGTAGGGAAACAAACTTGTTGTATAACTAAAATCAGGAACTAATGAGCTGCCACTCGTAAGCTCCTGCTAGAATCAAATTGAGCCTGTACTGTGTCACACAGTACATAAAATCATATTTCCCCTTTGCATTGTTGACATCTTTCTCCCTTTTCCATTATACACATATACCGTAAACGTCGAAATATTGGCGATACATTTAATTTTGCGGTTTGGTGATGAGCAACTATATCGCCAAATTTAAAACCGACAATATTTTGTGCACGCACAATCTAATAATTACGTGTTAACAATTACGTCACGATGAGTTTGAGATCTCCGAGTTGTGAAATCGTGTTTATTGTTAGCAGCTGGTTTAAGCGAGATGGCTCTACTCAAGTTTTTGGTGAAAAAGGAGCGATAGCAGTGAACAGGCAGCAGGCAGCAGAAATCCTTCGTACAATATAGCCAACAACGCTGTCGTGCCTTAGCACAGCAATGGCGTATCTGTCTTTATCGTTGCCTTCTTCCCATTTACATTCGAGGTGTTCCGTCAGAAAAGGAGTCCAAGTTTCCTTGTAAATATGGTATCCCCTCACTACGCTTGATACTTCAAACTTTTCCATCTTCATTAGGTTTCGAACAGCCAAGTAGCTCGTTTTCTCTCCTTTACACACTTAGCTTAGGTATTAAGTAATTGTAATCGTACCGTACCTATACCGTATGTATACGCATGATGTCATACGCATGACGTCATCACGATTGGCCATGACAAAACCGCCAAATTTAAATTCGCCAGTATTTTAGTATTACGGTTTTCAGACAAAATCGCCAAATATTTTGGCGTTTACGGTATATACATGTACACATGCACGCATGTGCACACACCATACATGCACACACGCATACACACACATGCACACACATGCATACACACATGCACACACATACACACGCACACACATACACACGCACACACACATGCACACACACACTCACACATGCACACACACATGCACACACACGCACACACACATGCACACACACACTCACACATGCACACAAATGCACACACACACACATACACTCACACATGCACACAAATGCACACACACGCACACACACACACACATGCACACACACACACACACACCACCAGGGTATTCCTCAGCAGGAGACCCAGAAACCGAAGGCGTATGGAGAGACTGTAACCTTGGAGTACATTCCTGGCACAGAGGTATTGGTCTTGTGTAACCATGGAAACCCCTGCACAAAAGTAGTAACTAGGGATGGAGTGAGCTTCAAACTGTGGATATGTGCTTTCATTTTAATAGCCTTATAAAACTTTAGAATGACCACAAGGCCGTTTCAGGGTTCATTGTACAGGTGGGTAGTAGTATGGTTAAAGGAATTCCAAACACAATTATCATCCATCAACCCATCACAATTCCATCTAGCTTCAAAGAGCTAGCACAGACATTGGTCTGCCAGCGAACACATATCAGCATCCATCTGCTGGCTATTGAAGCTTGGTGGACTTTGAGGGGGTTGATGGATGATAATTGTGTTTTGGATTTCCTGTTCAATGAACCCAGTAACCATGCACTCAAGGTCATCTTAACCAAGTAGTGCAGGCTGTCTCCTCAAAAATGGGGGTAGGAGAGAGCCTGGTAACATTTGCAGAAAACGCTGTTGACTTGTAGCATATTGTTATTCATGTGGTCAGTAAACTGCCACCCTATATCTAATAGCAGCACAAGTAGCCTTGTTCCCAGGCTCTTGTGCGAGGGAGGAGGAAAGAGAGCCTGGTACACACTGTTCACCCATGCACCAAGTTCCCTTAGTAATCTGCATACTACTCCGCTACACTAAAATTACGGTCAATTTCTGTTTACCGTATTCTGTCTAAAATAGTGGACACTCTAATTGTCCGGACACCTCAATCATGAATTTTTCGTCTCTCTAATCAGCAGAAAAATTGAGGCATTTTCCCTCTCTAATACACGTGGACACTAGCGATGCTGAAATCGTTTGTTGGAGTGTTGGCTAGTCAACGAAGCTCTGCGGAGTAAAACAAGGAAGGGAGAGAGGTTATTGAAACAAACGGTATGCTTTTCTGAAATGATTTGTCATCTGTTTTATATCTTTACAGAGAACGCTTATCTGCTGTATGTCTTGTGTGCTGTCTTTTGTTGATAGCAAGGCGCAACTCCGATATTTAGGAAGCCCAAATACCGCTGTACTTCCGTAGTTAGTGTTGTGATTCTGCTTATCAGCGTTGAAACATCCCCAATAAGTTGTTTTTACAATCGAGGCGATCGACAGCGACCGTGGCTGTGGTCACTACGCTTCGCCACTTCAAAACGTGATGCTGAGTATGTGTCTTCGTGGGTCCTGACCAGCGCACATGCAATAATTGGACATGGTTACTCACAAAAAACACATGATGAAACTGGTGCTATAAAACTCTCTATTTCACACCGGACACTTTGGTTCAATAATTGATAACTCTCTAAAATTTTCCGGACACTCCCATTTTGAATTATTTTTTGCTGTCCGATATTTTAGAGAGAATACGGTACGTACTGGAAGACCACAAACACACACACAAACATACACACACACACACACACACACCCACACACACACACACCCACACACACACACACACACACAGCTTCTTGATTTTCCATCGGATGAACCCCAGGATGAAGGTACGTACATCAATAGATGTACCCCCACAGTATCACGGGCTTTGGTAATCATATTCTCTTGATAATGTGTTTCCAGATTCTGACGCTGCGTCAGGTGATGAGTGGATTAGTATTGCAGACACAGAAAGTGTCACCAATACAGAACATGTTCCCAATGATATTAACAATGCTGATGATGAGATTGATTACAATCTTGAATCAGAGGCTGAGGGATATGAAACTGACAGTGAAGATAATGATATTCATAGTGAAAATAGTGGTGATGAATTGGAGGAGCATACAACTGAGAGCAGTGATTCAGACAATGATATTCATGACTCTGATATTGGTGAGAACCCGCAATTTACAGAAGATAGAAAAGGAAACTTCACTGCAGCAAGCTGTACAGACCGTGACAGTTTGAACAGGAGATTTCCAGGCTCATCAGACGACACTGGAGCTACGTGTAAGAAAAAGTACAAAAAACATTCAAAGCGTGGAGAGGGAGGAGGAGAGAGGGGGGAAGACAAGATGTCTAAAGATGAGTTGGCACAACTTATGAAACAGCGGAAGGAGCGTGCTGCCATTATTGGACAAACTAGGGTGTGTGTGTGTATGATTGTGATGTGTGTTTTGGTGGGAGGGGAGTGAGGTGGTAGGGTGTCGTGTGGTGTGTGTATGGTGTTTTGTGTGTGATATGTTTGAAGCAGAAACTGTAGTGGTAGTACATACCATATACAGTGTACATGTGTATCAACCAGTAATCATTTGGACTGTAGTTTTCACAGTTCTTTCAAAATCTGACCAATCGGAGGGTAGTGTTAGCCATCTAGACAGGAAATGGTTGTATATATTTGTGGTATACAGTCTAATGGCCTCACTGGTTGCACAAATTGAATAATGGTGTACATGTGCCATGATGTACTTCTGTTTGTCTGCATGTGGTTGTAGTTTCTGACACAGGAGGAGTTCAGGCAGGTTCATCTCAAGAGTGTGTCGGCCCAGCTGGAGCCAGTGAGGGGGAGGAAGAGGAGGATCCAGGAACTGCAAGATCATGGGTCAGTGTGTGTGTGTGTTGTGTGTGTGTGTGTGTGTGTGTGTGTGTGTGTGTGTGTGTGTGTGTGTGTGTGTGTGTGTGTGTGTGTGTGTGTGTGTGTGTGTGTGTGTGTGTGTGTGTGTGTGTGTGTGTGTGTGTGTGTGTGTGTGTGTGTGTGTGTGTGTGCTGGAGAAGGGCAGTGGGTTAGCCAGGACACAACTGATGCCAGGGCACAGCATGGGTACACTACGAACTTCTGCACAAAGTCCACAAGCAATTAGGGGGGCTGGGGGTATCCTTCCACAGACAATTTAGAGCCTCTCAGTTGGTTCTGAGGCTGTTTTTAGGTCATACTGTCGTCTTGAACTAGAAGTATTTTCAACTATGCTTTTGGTACAGATGTGTGCGCACAGTATAGGTGAGTCTCGTGCCCCGCCCGCGCGCGCCTCCCGGCGAGAAACGGTCTGGTGAACGAAGTCGAATTTCTTGGGCTCATTCCCCAAAAGTAGTAATGAGATTGCGAGATCGGTAATTATTACGTAACACTTCCCTTACAACAGTAAAATTTGTTAATCTCCATTCGAGTATCTGTACCTTTTTTGAGCGGGTTGGCCGCAAAATGTTTTGATCGTTGCTAGGTTACATTGTCGCAAAAGTGTGCGCTAGCCCAAGAAATTCGACTTGGTTCACCAGACCGTTTCTCCTCGGGAGAGGGTGGGGTCTGGGGACGAGACTAAGTATAGATGTCCACCAGTTTCAGTAAACTCAACTTCAGTGAGGTCTCGAGAGCATATGAAACCTCGTTTTGATAACTACAGTGGAACCTGCTTAACAGACACCCCTCAACAGCGGACACCCACGATGTAACGAACAGTTCTAAAAGTCCCGACTGTCTTTCCGTTCACTTCAATACTTAAGCAACCCCTAAACAGCGGACACCCCGCTACTCTGTATAACGGACAGTTTTCGCGGTCCCAAATGTACACCAACAATACTTAACGACCTCAATTTAGCGTGACACATCGACAAGATTGTCCAGCATCGCTGCTGTAGTTAACAACTTGACATTAGATTAGCGCTGTTACTCATAGTACTAGCTTCCACTTAGCCTTCCCTGCCATACAGCAATTTGAAAACGTAGCCACGTTGTGGTCAACAGCCCGGTTACGCAGTACCACACCTACCGGAAATATACCAGAAGCCCCTGAGTTAGGGACACCTCGCTGTAAAGGACAAAATGTTGGTTCCCAATGGTGTCCACTTAGAGGGGTTCCACTAGCTGTATACTGCGTGTTCAATTTCAAGACCTCATGGTTTTTTGGTACCTGATTAATAACTGACAACAGTAGTATCAGGCGTCAATAATTCACAGGGGCACCTGCACTGGTGGGACACACCTCCTAAGTTACCAAGGTGCATACCCCAGTGTGTCCCAGCTTGGCTACACCACTGGAGGTGGGAGGTCGTGGGGATATGGTGAGATGGTAGGAGATGGATGGGAGAGGCAAGGCCAATCGCATGTTCTCTTCCCAATGAGTACGTCATGAAAACTACTCATTCATTTTGTCAAGTTATGCCAGCTAGGAGCTAGTGAAAGTCTATGTAAAATGGCTGGGAAGTAGTTGCCGTATAAGGTCATGTCTAATGATTGCAGAGTAAAAGACTGTGCGAGAAATCAAAACTCACAGTTCACATTGTTAAAACACATTCACTTACCATTGAACGGTAATTTTCCTCCTCTGAGTCCTCTCACTCCTTTCTGAATAGCCAAGGAGGTGAGCTGCTGTCTGAGAGTATCATCGAGACTGTTCACGGAAGGCCAAGAGCAGACAAGCAGGCTAGGATGGCTACCATTCAGGTACAGAGCTGCTCATTGTTTTGGATGAAGAACACATTAATGTGTTCTTTCAGTTGGGAGGTAGCCTCTCTCCCTTTGTCTACCTAGGTAGACAATGATGTGATTAAGGGTCCCAGGCCTTCCCTCTTTATTTTTGCACACTGTAAGCAAATCAAAATCTGAATGGTGGAGAGGACTGGGAATTAGGGTAAGAGATTTCTCTGCCAGACCACTCAAATTACTGCTTGCTACATCCCGGGCACACATGGGAACATTTATCCTAAAGACGTGGTGTAATGGGACCTAATGAGATGTCATGTGATCCCCCTCCTCCCCTCCCTTCAGGCTGGTAGGGAGGGAAGGAAGAAGTATGGGTTCAAGAAGAGGAAGCTGAACGCCAGCAGCAGCACCACCAACAAGGAGAAGAGAAAGAGAAAGACATTCATGATGATACGAAAGAAGAAGACTGTCAGAGCAAAAGGGATGAAATCATTCCGGGAAAAACAGGTCAGCACTTTTGGCTGCTATATTCATTGCGTGATAGAATGAAGTTCATGATGGTGCTGCATGAGGAAGTGGCCTGAGCTATCTTCATTTTGTGATGGTTACCAAAGTAGTGGGACAGGTCATCCAAACACATCAGGACCAAACAGTAACTGACGAATGCAAAGTGGAGTGCCTTACAGTGTATGAGTATTTGTATGATGCCACCACAGGGTGCAATTATCCATGTACACAAAGCCTGCAGGTATATCCATGTATCCCAGGGTACAGTGAGGCTTTTATGACAATTGTGGTTTTGTCAAAACTAATTATGATACAAGTCAACTGGCTTCTGCATTTGTATGGGTTGTACCTTTTGTGTAGTTTCCTTTGCCAACAGCTGCAGACTTCACAAGTACCAAGTTGCTAACAAATGATGTGTAGACATGGAAGGCATTATGGGTTAAGTCAACTGAAAGGGATCGGGAAAGCAGCATGCTGAGGGCAAGTACGTCGCTCAGTGTCCAAACAAGTGTCTGGACTCGGCCCACTATCATCAAGGAGGCTCAGAGCCAGGGCTAGAACGGCTTAGATAACTTGTACATACCTACAAGTAGCCTTGCCATCTGTTTCTCCGTCCTAGATGATAGTGGCCCGAGACTTGTTTTTACTTGACACAAAGCGACCCACTTGCCCTCAGCCTGCTGCTTTCCTCAGTCGACGTACACGCATAATGCCTTCCACTTATAAATGTCTATACATCCTTCGTTAGTATACTTGTGAAGTCCATAGCTGTTGGCAAAGTATCTAAGCAAACTTGACTGTTTGATCGCTTGCTGTACTGGCCACATATTGCATGGCACGTTGCCATCATTACGAAACCAAGTCCACATTACGTACTAACCGAGTCCACCATTTCCGGTCCGTGACATAGTGTTGGTACCAGGCCTTCTCCCGAGTTTTTTCCATAGCTGTGAGATAAAATCTGGGAGTGGCCTGGGAACGAGGCTAATATTCCCTCTGGCTTTGCCCTTGATATTAAACTGCACTCAGATACAAATCCCATACACCTTTGAAGTCCAGTCTTGTTCCCAGATCAGGGTCTGGTTCTGAGACTACTTAAAGCCCTTGGTAGCACTACATGTTCCTGAGTGCATCCAATAGTACAACCCAGAGTTACCACCATTGTCTGGCACACAATTGCAAAATGAATGCAGTTAAGATACTAGGTGGGCCATAGGCTAGGCAGAATGAAACTGAGCTACAACTGAGGGAACCCTTCCCGAGTTGAATGAACCACAAATACATTGCCTATAGCAGTGAGCAAGATTCATTGACTCCCACTTGCCAAATATGGTAATGTGTGGCAGACCTATATGATATTTCATTTGCCAGGTATCACATTTCCCCACACACTACCTGATGTGGTTTATGTAGCGTGGAACTGGAATGATACTGTGGTCTTGTGGTCTTGACATCTACATACTCTAGCATGCTAGCCTCGTTCCCAGGCTCCCCTTCTCCAGAATGCAAACATCGCTAGGCAGGGAGAACCTGGTATATATCTTTCCTCACATAAGCATGACATAATCGGAAAAAGCCAGAGTTTTCAAAACAAGAAAAGAACGTTTTGCATGTTGAACTATTTCTATTTTCAACGCTTGGTGTGTAGATTCTAGAATATTCACCCCCACTAGCTAGATATGTGCAGTAAGTTGCCAAGTATCTTCACTCTTTTTGCTGTTCTGAGTCCCTAGGTACGTCCACATGCAAATAAACCCTTTCTATTACCTTTCTATCCTTGACGTCACTCACATGAGAAAAGATACCAGGCTCTCCCTGCATTCACGATTGCGAGGTTTGCTTTCCGGAGTGGGGGAGCCTGGGAATGACGCTACCAACTTGCTGCAGCTATAGTAACCATTTAGCAATGAAAACTGCTTTCATTTTTAATTAGAGTACAACTTACTGATTACATGGCTGGTGGAGTGTTTGCAAGTCACTCAGTGATAGTTTGTGTATTCTATTTCGCAGACTGCACTGAGAAAGACACTTTTGAAGAGGAAGAGCAGAAATCATTGAAGATTGTATATAGTTTCTGGAACTGCTCATGCTAAATCTGAACCCAGGAGACTTTGTGGTATAACATATCATTACTCATTCTCAAATCCATGTGTACTGTATATACTTCTCTGTGCTTCCAGATCCTTACCAAAACATCATTGTGAGACTGATGTTCGCAAATGGGTGCGGCTGCATGATAATTATTTGGGACATCATCTCATTAAGGATCCCAGACTGCACAGAGAACACTCCAGCTGATGTGTCATGAGTCCAGCAGGGCAAGCCATGTGATGATCAGGTGGATACTGTGAATATCTAGTTCTCATCACGTGATCTTCCACCAATCATGTGCATCTGGTATTGTAGGTCATAGCAATAGGGATCTGAGCATCACTGTTTTCCATTCCTTGGTACTTCACTGGTCCTATCTTCAGTCATTCCTTTCTGTGACAGTCTCTGTCTTCCCTGCTCTTTCCTCCTCTTCCCTTCTCTTCCTCTTCCCTCGTCTTCCTCCTCTCCCCTCAACTTCATATTTTCACTGTTCTTCACTTCTCTCCCTCCTTTCACCTCTCTTCTCCCTCCCTCTTCTCCCTTTTTCGGCATGTAAAAATTGGTAGGCACAAGGACTTAGTCACAACAGGCACGCCCATTATACCCATCGCAGCTTCATCCTTAGAGCCATTCTTGTAGCAGGTATCCACAATTCTTGACCTTAAAAATGTCAGTTAGTTGCCACTATCATGTGACCATGTCCTCCCTCCTCTGATACAGAATGACAGATGAATCATCAACTTTACTATGCACAGTGTAGCAGAAACAAGAACAATCAAAACATGTCTGACTCATGAACTTGTGAGGGGAGGTGAACTGAGGGTGTTGTGTGTGTGTGGGGGGTGGGGTTGTGGAGGAAGGGGGAGGAGGTATGTGGTATGTTTGATGATACTGAGTGATGTAGTAGATTCCCTGTGTGTGTGTGTGTGTGTGTGTGTGTGTGTGTGTGTGTGTGTGTGTGTGTGTGTGTGTGTGTGTGTGTGTGTGTGTAGGTAGGTATGTATGGGTGTGTAGGTGTGTGTGGGGATGTGTGTGGGTGTGTATGTGTAGGTGTGTATGTGTGGGTGTGTATGTGTGTAAAGGGAGAGATAACTAAAGGAGCTAGTGTTGGTCTAGGTAAAATGGGTGGTATGGAGGTGAAAGATGATGGGAGGTTGAAGGGATGGGGAAGAGGGCAGGTGGCTGGCTCAGTGCGACAAAGGTGAAGGGCATAGCATAACATTCTAAAAGTCTGGTGGTTTATAATACTTAAAGTGTACAGTGATAGATTTGTAATCTCTTCCTGTTGACATAGCCAGGGAGGTGAGTTGCTATCTGAGAGTGTCATTGAGACTAGGATAGTTACCATGCACCCAGTACTTGAAGTATTTACAGTGTGTGGTAAATACATGGTTGTTGTGGTGAGTAGTTGCTAGGTTACTAACTGATAGCTACTTCCAAGCTTGTGTAACAGCACTTTGGGGGTAGGTTGTCCAAGTGTATGGTAAACTTGTGTTTTGCCAGGTCAATCAATTATCACTGGGACTTTATAGGCTTCAAGGTGAATGCTGTCTGTTTCCTTGTTGGCAACCTACAGGTCTTGGCAGCTACTAAGCTTCAATTTTCCGTTTGAACGGAACAAAGCCATAGTACTGTAGTCTTTGAACAGAAGCAATTATCCTAGTCAAGCCTTACAAAGTCAATTATTGGTTTTGAGTACTACTGCCAAGGGAATTGAAAGAACAGCTGCTGAGCATCAAACCACTCGTGCAAGAGCTACAGCACTTGCCATAGATATGCATGAGTGATTTGCTACTCTGCAGCCATACCCTCAACCTACCTGCAAAGACATGTAACTGCAAAGCACGGTAACAGTACTGCCCATAACCTTAGAGTCATGAAAATATTCACACCTGAGTGCATCTAATAATGCAATCCAAAGTTCCACCCTTGTCTGGCACACTAAGATGCTACAAATTAAGGAATGCTGCATATACTTTGACTTTAAGGTAGCCAAGCCTTTGATTACAGAAATAGAGGGGGTGAGAGGAGTGGGAGGTGATGTCAATGCTATAGTGATGTCAATATATAGATGTACCTAGGTAGACAGAGTGGGAGGATGGGTCCAGTGCATAATATCATATGGGACTGGTTTTATGTACCACGTAACCTGTTACGTCATTTGCACACTTTTGTTAGAGTTCAGGTGGTCTACTGCATGTTCTCATAACCTTACTCTTGCATGCTCCCAGGTTCCAGCTCAGGTTTTCATCACTTGTACTGCATGGAAAACTAAGTGGGGGCTACAGGAGAACAAGTGTTGTATAACTGTAGTACAGACCCGAATTATCTTCGGTACAGGAGCGCCTACCAGCAAAGAACAAGCCTCCCAGACGTTCCACCAAGACGACACGATAGCGAGCCAGAATCCCGTACGTTAACCGTTCGCCCATCCCCGTAGTTATTATAAGCTAATATGATAACTCCACCCATTGAGCCCCACCCCCAATTTGTTTAGTAATTTGAATATTTATAGCACTGTGAATGCCCATAGCACTATGTGCCAACCAAAAGCTGGGCTCCTCAAAGCAAACCTTAGGCGGGGAGTGGTCCCGCCCTTTCTGTAGTAGGCCACGGGTCGGGAGTTCAAAGGGACCGAAACCCGTGGTCATGCGAGGACCGGAAAGGGTACTCCCCTGAAGACCAGTATTTTTTGAGCATATCTCCCAAAAACAGTAACTAACCGCCCCATCCATTTGAGCCATAAATGCCCCACCCATTTAAGTCATAAATACCACACCCATTTAAGCCATAAAATGCCCCACCCATTTAAGCCATAAATGCCCCACCCACCCATTTAAGCCATAAAATGCCCCATCCATCTAAGCCATAAATGCCCCATCCCCATCTCCCTTTATGTTTTAACTTCACACTTTATGTATGTGTGAAATTTTGAACATCGATGTGCCAGCGGTGTTGGTGCTCCCCCACTCGACATACAACTTCTGAACATGCAGGTACAGATAAAGTCTGTCAGCCTTGCCAAATGGGGAACCCGCAGCATCCTTCAATGGATCCACCCGAAGACGCACGTGTTCTAACAACCATAATACCTCAGGCATGCCTTAGACCTAAACAGCATGACAATAAGCAACAGGCTAGACTTCTCACTGTGCATGAAGGAATATCTCTCCAATAATAATTCCTTGTCCCAGCCCCATTCCCATTTCCCAAAGTTAACCATAGTATACCCCCTTGGTGAAGAGGTAATTGAGCCGGAGGCTGAGGTGGTGGATAGTGAGAGTATCCGCTCAGGCAATGTGCTTGTACAGTCAACCCACCCAGGCCCGCAACCCCGTCCGCAGGGGATCTCCACCTAGCTACCACAGTGTATTTAATTGCGAGAGGAAGGACAGCTGTAGTCAAAAAGACCCCGTCTTTATCCATCTCCACATAGATACATGTGCATAAAGTATAAAGCCCTTATCCTAACACAGCCTGACCCAGCCCGTAGAGAAACCTACAGCATGCACACAGAGAGGTTTTAGTATCTGAGCTTACTGTTGTAACTAGGTCACAAGCAAGCCTTCCACAGCTTAGTCGAATACATCTTTACAACCCCCAGCCCCATTCCCATTTTCCAAAGTTAACCATAGGATACCCCCTTGGTGAAGAGATAATTGAGCCGGAGGCTGAGGTGGTGGATAGTGAGAGTATCCGCTCAGGCAATGTGCTTGTACAGTCAACCCACCCAGGCCCGCAACCCCGTCCGCAGGGGATCTCCACCTAACTACCACAGTGTATTTAATTGCGAGAGGAAGGACAGCTGTAGTCAAAAAGACCCCGTTTTTATCCATCTCCACATAGATACATGTGTATAAAGTATAAAGCCCTCATCCTAACACACTCACACTCGTAATTTAAAATGCGAATGAGCTTCACACCCATAACGTAACTGTAGTAACTCAAGTGTGAATGAGCTTCAGACTCGTAACGTAACTGTGAGTGAACCTCACAGTAGTAACTCAAGTGTGAATGAGCTTCACACCCGTAGCGTAACTGTGAGTGAGCCTCACAGTAGTACATGTGACTGAAGTGTGAATGAGCTTCACACTCATAATTTAAAAATGTGAATGAACTTCACACTCGTAACATAACGGTGAATGAGCCTCACAGTGGTAACTCAAGTGTGAATGAGCTTCACACTCATAACGTAACTGTGAGTGAGCCTCACAGTAGTAACTGAAGTGTGAGTGAGCCTCACACTCGTAATTTTTAATGTGAATGAGCTTCACACTCGTAACGTAACAGTGAATGAGCCTCACAGTGGTAACTCAAGTGTGAATGAGCTTCACACCCGTAGCGTAACTGTGAGTGAGCCTCACAGTAGTAACTCAAGTGTGAGTGAGCCTCACACCCGTAGCGTAACTGTGAGTGAGCCTCACAGTAGTAACTCAAGTGTGAGTGAGCCTCACACTCGTAATTTTTAATGTGAATGAGCTTCACACTGTGAGTGAGCCTCGCAGATAACACAGAGCAGCCCCAACCCCTAGCTCAGCCTTATGGAACCGACTACAGCCCTAGGCGTACCGTTACTATAGTAAAGCACACGCCATAACTAGCGTAACAATGCCGTTACTAGGATAGGTACGCCGTTACTAAGAGAAGCACGCTCCCATTTAAAGCCCGTCGACCGAGTATCACACACAAACAACTAATAATACTCACCGTGAGATGGTCGCCGCAGTACAGACCCGAATTATCTTCGGTACAGGAGCGCCTACCAGCAAAGAACAAGCCTCCCAGACGTTCCACCAAGACGACACGATAGCGAGCCAGAATCCCGTACGTTAACCGTTCGCCCATCCCCGTAGTTATTATAAGCTAATATGATAACTCCACCCATTGAGCCCCACCCCCAATTTGTAGTGAGAGGAGTGGGAGGTGATGTCAATGCTATAGTGATGTCAATATATAGATGTACCTAGGTAGACAGAGTGGGAGGATGGGTCCAGTGCATAATATCATATGGGACTGGTTTTATGTACCACGTAACCTGTTACGTCATTTGCACACTTTTGTTAGAGTTCAGGTGGTCTACTGCATGTTCTCATAACCTTACTCTTGCATGCTCCCAGGTTCCAGCTCAGGTTTTCATCACTTGTACTGCATGGAAAACTAAGTGGGGGCTACAGGAGAACAAGTGTTGTATAACTGTACAAATACATACCACAGGTCATGTAGTCTAGACATGCAGATGTCCTGACATGATGTAGTAGGACTTCAATTCTTGAGCAGAGAGTGGAATTCCATCCTGTACATTATTTCATCACCAGTTGGCATCATTCTCTAGTATTGTATAAATAGCTCAGCTGTTTCCGTATTCACTACTCACTAGTTGTGTGCCCGAAGGTTATACTACCATCCCCGAGAAATATTTTGAAAAACTTCTTGAAATGAAGAGAACCCTCAGACCTGGCTATGTAGCTACTATGGGCCAACGAAAGAATATCAATGAACTTACATGCACTGGAAAAAAAGGTTGTTTTAGCTATTGAGTGGTTACCCTGGTTGCAGACTAGCTGAACAGACAGTGGTATATTTTGCTAATTGCATAAGAAAACCATAGAGGAAGCTTCCCACACAATCTTATAACCATGATATAGTAACCACTGGACATCGGGCTCACACCAAAGAGCATGCAATAACAACTGTGATGTTGCAGATATAGTAACCACTGAACATCTGTGAGAGTGTCACCACAAAAGCACCATGTGTTTGAAGTGTAGTTGTAGTGACTCCCTGACAGATGTTCTAAGGGTTGTCAGTTGTAAGGTATGATTTGGGCTCAGGTTGCTTATGCAATTAGCCTCCAATACCAAAGTAAACCACTGTCTCCTCAGCTTGTCTGCAACCAAGGTAACCACTCAGTGGTTAAAACAACCAATCTTTTATTTGAAATGTGGTTTGCTTGTTTGTTGTCATGCAAACAGAAATATGTCAGTATCAGGTGTTATCTTATTGATTGTACAGTTCTCCAATCAGACTACAGTTCATGGTTTGTAGGCATCACTGATAGCTTGTTCTGACATGAGCACTCCTACCAACTTCATAATGCCTTAATCTATGAAGGAATGCAATTTCTTCGATTCTGTGGTATTTCCGTGGTACCGTATAGCTCCAAATTTTCGTGGTTCAAAAATTTCGTGAATCTCTCCAAATTAGCGTTAAAGTAAATTTTCGTGATAAAAATTTCGTGATCACTTTAAATTTTCGTGATTCAATGTTGCCCTGCCCATTTTTCAGCGAGCGCGCTATATAGGCCACCTCGTGACACGCGTTCAAATTATTTCGTGAACAAAATTTTCGTGATCTCGAGGTTAATCACGAAATTCACGAAAATATTGTGCCACGAAAATTTGGAGCTATACGGTATGCCACTTCTATAAAAGAATTGTCTCCAGTTGTTGATTCAAAGCAAGTTGCCTACTGATCTGAACTGGAAAGGTGTGCTTACAGCAGAAGTTTCTCTTGGTCCTGGCCAGAAATATTTGTCAAACTGTGGAAGAGTTACAGCATTTGTACCCAGTCTGAGGAATTATTCGCACGGTTACTGGAGTGCAACAGTAAGGAGTTGCATGACAATTGTTGCATGCATGTACTCTGTTATCATAGGACTCTCAATATAATATGAAGCCTACTGAGGGTAAAATGTTTATTGGTTGCAACAAGACATAACACCTTTGTATACCGCTCACTATACTAGTATAAATACAACCTTGAACTGTTGTGCTACAATATACATTACATGTACAGTGACACTCACAGCATTAGTCCAGGTTAAAGACCTCTGCAGAGGTAGCTATGCCATTTACTATGTAGTAGTATAAGTTGATGATTGATGATCGTATTGAATGTCTATGTAAGATATATATATGTGTGTGTTTTTTTTTTGTTTTTTTTTTTGATAGTAACTGCATACTGAAGTTTTTGAAAATTTTCCACGAAAAAAGCAGCAAAGTTTCCCCAAACTATGGCAGGTACTATAAGGCATTGAAATAGAGATTTAAAAAATCATCTACTGTTCTACTGCTAAAAGATCAAAATGCTTCCTTCAAGTTTGCGGTGGCTTTCCTACCAAGGCGTTATTGATGACTTGGGTGAGTACTTGAAGAAGAAAATACCAGTAGGCCATAGCAACATAGTCCTGTTTGCACGTAACATTACTCAGATATTGACCTTCGTTCAACTTACCATAGACCTCCAATAGACCTAACACTCCTGTGTGAAACGCTAGAGGTACAGCCAAAAACCTGGTGGATTTTTGAAACCGGCAATAATAAGATTGACCTCTCGGCAGGTAAGAATGCGCCAGATTTGTGGTCATTTCATGACGAAAAGGGTGGAGCTGCCTCTCAGGGGAAGGCTGGATGTGCAGGAGGATCTATAGCAATATATGCTAAAATCAAAACAGGTGACGGAAAGGTTGATATTGACGTTCATGGGGGGGATGGAGACAAAGCGCAAGCCGGTTATGTTGGGAAGCCTGGTAAGAAAGTGGAAGATACTCCTTGGTACAACCCATTCACCACTAATGATGGTGGCCCTGGAGAAGATGGTGGAAATGGAGGTAAGGGAGGGAGAGGAGGTGATGCAGGAGATATTGACATTGTGTTTGTAAGGAGTGAAACTTCAGATCTTCTTGACAAATCTAGCATGAAAGGAGGACATGGTGGTCAGGGAGGTGCAAAAGGAAAAGGTGGTGTTGGGGGAGCAGGAGGAGGTTGGTGGTGGGGACAAGTAACTCAAGGTAAGAAAGGAAAAGATGGGGCCAATGGTCAAGATGGACCTGTTGGTGACAGTGGGAAAGATTCACAGCCTGAGTTACATCAAATGAATGATGTGAGAGCTTTTTATCAGTACTTGCCTCTTAGTGGTGCCTACTTGCAAAGAGCACTCGATTCAGAAATGTACCGCATAATGCATGCTAAAAGCCTAGAGGACAAAAGCAAGCTGCATGAGGCTGAAAGTAATGTCATCTGGATTAGGAAGATTGCTGAGAGTGCTGGTTACAGTGTCATAACACGGCGATGTAAGACAATGCTTGAGCTTTGCCACAAAGATATTGAAATATCTAAGGATGTAATCAACATTGAATCAGCTAAGGTAAGAGACCACCTTGAAGAGCTGAAACATGTAGGACAAAAATCTGTTGATTTGCACCCCACAGACTTGAATAAAATGATACACGATGATGAGCTTCTGAAGAAGCATGTGCATTATGCTCTGCTGTGCAACCGATTAGGTAGCCATTTTAAGGGTTACAAAGATTGATACAACAAAGCAAAAGATTTAGCAAAGGAAGTAAATGATGCTCCATCTATTGATACTGACACAGAAAAATTCTTAAGTACCCCTTTTGCACAGCAATTGTCAGAAAAGCTTAAGATAGCTGCAAGTGAAATGCCTTGTATAAAAGCTGCTAAGGCAGCAGGGGCTGAGGGAAATCTTGAGGGGATAGGGGGGACTATTCCAGCATCTTTCCCTGAATTATTAGAAGGGTTAGAACTTGCTGAAGTACTAGGGATGGCTGCAGCTGCTCTAGCTGAAGCTTTACCTTTAATAGCAGCAGGAGCAGTGGTAGTAGGAGTAACAGCACTAGCAGGATGTGCTGTCTGCAAACTTGTTGAGGACATAGGTTCCTTGTTTGAGGCAAATGAAGAAGAGCTTGAGAAGTATGAGGAGGCTGTACGTCAGCGAGCTAAACTTGAGAAGCAAAACAGGATTAACCTGAAACGAGATGAGGATCTACCAGATGCTCCCACAAGGCGACGACCTTATCTTCGGACTAGACGTCGAATGAGACCACCTAGAACACCTGAAGAGCCTCCAATACCAATTGAGGAATTTGAAACGGGCAAATTCATTGGTGTGCTTGACAAGTGTGAGCCAGTTGAAACGGAAGGTAGTGATCAGGTAGTAGCAACATTTGATGCTATTCCAATAGAGCTTACCACAATTGAGCCTGAAATGAAGGTTGATCTTAATGCACTTGATCCCATTCAAGAAGTTGAGTTTATGGCTCAACTAGAGTTGCAAAGCATACCATTTGGTATATTGCCAGCTTTCACTATCACTACAATATTGCCAAAAGAAGCAATGGGTCCAGATGCACTCGGACAGTGGTTTGAGTTTAATGCTCAGTTTGAGGGTGCAGGTAAGTCATTTGGTGCAGAGGTGACTCCCTTGGTCTCTTACATACTGGGTAAGCTATCCCACACTGCTGCAGCCATTGCAGATACTAACATGCCAGTGACTATTCAGGCAACAGAACGGCTCAGACCAAAAATACAGAAGACGATAATTGAAGGGTTGAGACTAACACCAGATGACAGTCCAGTTTTTGCAGAGAAAAGTGCTTCAGATATTGCCTCTAGCATTATAAACGTAGTGGGTGAGTCCATTTCTAGTACCCTAGATAAACGAGGTCAGTCCACTTCAAAGCAAGAATTGCCTTCAGCTGAGCAACCTGAAGACACCACCAAGGTAGTCCTGTCTACCTTATCCAAGGTTGGTGACATCATTTCTAGCGCAGTACAGGAGCACAGTGAGCCAAGTCCAGAGGTAGAAAGCAGTAGAAAAGCACAAACAGTATCAGATCTCTCCACTGCTATTGTACCACAAGCACCAGAAGTAGCTCATGTAGTGAATAAAGTATTAGTTGCTAAAGTTGGCCAGGGAAGTTGTAATGTTCTTTTTGATGGGCATAATCCCGTATTGGTGTATGATCTTGGGGGCAGTTCGGGACTTATCACCCTTGAGTCCCCTCTCATGAATGACATTAAAAATGCTCCAACATTTGTGATTTCCCACTGGGATCTAGATCATTACCGCATTCTACTTTCTGATCAAGATCTTGCTGAAAGTAAGACTGTTTATGCACCTGCATTTGGGTCACGAGGGGGTCCTTGTGTTAGGAGGGTTAGCTACGGTATTAGGAGTGTTGTTACTGTTTCTGATGGTGAGTATCACTCCTTCAACCGTAATGAGCAAGTCAATATACCAGAAATTTGCAATCTTGATCTACATATGACAACGTGTACAGACAGCTCTAAAAGCAAGAACAATTTTGGTGCCATCACTCTATGCGTTATGAACAGTCGTGGTCAGCCGTACTTCCTCATGCCTGGTGATGCTTCTTATTGTTATGTTGCCGATGTACAGAAATCCAGTCAAGGAACATCAACTCTGAAGTACCTGATAGCAACACATCATGGATCACGAAGCTATGGAGGAGAAACTACTATTCCAGCTCCAGGGAATCGGAACAACACAGTCTTCTATTCTTATGGAGAGAATAACTCATACGGCCATAGTATTGAGAATTCAGAATCCTTATATAGCAGCCAAGGATGGGCAAATTTCAGATCAACAGTAGATTCTACTGGGAAAGGTATCCATGTTCAGCTCAACTTAGGATTAGAGATGGAAAGCACTAACTAAATTGCACTCCTGCTTGAACTTGTCAGATATATCTATGCACTACACACAAGGCTTCTATAGATTTCTTTGTTTCTCAATCTTTTTTTCTCTTGTGCATATAGTGTGTATAGCTATTCCTCTCTCCGTTAGTCATATATGAAGAGTATGAAAATTGCTTATTTTTTATATCACAATGTAGTACAATAAATTTTGTTGATTCATATTTAATTTAAAAACAGCCCATAAACTTAATTTTAGATTTTTTTACCCATTAGTAAGGGTACACATGCAGTTATTCCTGTAGCATGAACTGGTCACAAGTGTCTTAGCATGTAGTGTGTGTGTGTGCAGATAACTGTTTTGTATCACAATGTAGCATATTAATTTTTGCTTCATATTTAATTTGAAAACAGCACGTAATCTTATAATTTAGAATTTATTTGAACATTTTTAGCTCAATGTTTTTCTTCAACCGCATTATGGTACTATTTTTAGACGTACAGAAAAAGCAAATGCTAAACCCTATGTTTTGTTATTGTCCTTAAACCTGTTATTGATGCCTTTTTATTACAGTTTTATAAAATATAGTTATATATATCTACTACATATATTCAGAGACCACTTCTTTCATAATTTCTTTTTTTATAATCCTCTTTAATATTTGCCCTTAACATCGCCAAGCTTATCTTCTTTCATAAGTAGGGATCCTTGTTGTCCTAGCGCTTTACTTTACTGTGTGTTCGTTCATTGCTTTGTTATTTGTTGACACTTGCAATAATACTAAAATACTGACAAGTTTTTGTTGATTTAAAATCCTTTTTGTGTACATGCACTCATCATCGTATATTTCTATTGTTGTTATGATTTCTTAATTGGCATTTGTCTTATGTGTAGGTTTCTTAACTCAGTAATCATCTTATCCTAAAGCTATTACCACCTTACCTGTCTTTTATAGACTCTTTACAGTTTATTAAAACCAAGAATTAATATACTGTTTCTACTGTAGCCTGCAATTTTGTATCTTCATAATAGTCTCTTAATTGTTTGTATCTACCTTCTGAATGCTCTTCAGCTGCTCATACTGAATCTTTATCTTAATAGATGTACTTATTTCTGTAATGAAAGATGATCCTGCTCTTCCATACTGCTCTTCATCTCGTATTTCATCTCTGATGTGGTTTTAGAGTATTGTTAATTCATATTATAACATTGCTGTTTTATACATTAGTACAATCTCCTGTTTCTATGTACATGCATGTGAACATATGTCAGATTCTCCTCATTTTCTAACCATTCTGATTCACTTTTTGTTATTTTTTGATCGAGATATTCATATACAATGCATACAATTTTTGTGTACAATCACTACATTTTTATTGTACAAGCACTCTTTGGAATATTACTCAAATTGTATTTTGTAGTTGTGCACTGTAATGTCATTACTTTATCGCACTGTTTGTACAACACTGTTCAAGAACACTCGTTCTAGTTTCATGTATTTATTTCTAATCTATAGTATGCATTATTAGTTTGTGTCAAAATGTAACCAAGAGTCACCATCAGTTGCAAAGGTATGCTGATTGCAGTCAAGGTGTATCTGCTGCAAAGGTATGCTGATTGCAGTCAAGGTGTATCTGCTCTACTTGGACTTGCATCTACAAACAAACGTATTCGGCTGTGATGTCAATTGACAGCTAATACAGAATTGTAGGTGTACGAAGAAAAGCGGTTACCACAATGCAATTTGTCACTATATAGTGACACTGGTTCTGTGGATTCACTGATACAACTAAAGGCTAACATGCAAAGACCATTTCACATCTGTCCCAAGGATACATTTTCTTGTACAGTACTGCATATATACGTGTGCTGTCAACTTGATCCCCACAAAATGTAAATGTTGTGTGTCTGCAATAGACATGATGTTCTTACGGTAGAATTTCATGAAGTTTCCTGAACTGATACACACCAACAAATCATTGCAAGTCCATGTGATGATGTGCCTGATGTTCTCAGATTGGATTCATGTATCGGTCTGAAGCCAACCTCACAAGTCCAGATGAATGTCAATGCAAACAGAAGTGTTTAAACTCATTGAGCAACTTCTTGCCTCTTCTTCAGCTCAGCTTTTCCAGCTGGATTAGTAACTTTGGTGTATGTATGTTTTGGAACAATGAAACAGAAGATGGTCTATAGTGTACAACTAGTTGCTATCGCCAGCCAGCTGAGAACCCTCCTCTTGGTAAACATTCTATCTTCGCTATGATGTGAACTTTCATTTGCTCCAAAGTTTCAGACACACAATGTGCATGATAAATTGGTTATGTATACAAAACATTATATTTGTTTAATTTGTCTGTATAAATTATATTAATGTGTGCATATCATGTTTACTTAATATTTCCCTTTTTGTTATACATATGTATATATAGTGTATTGCATGATAGTTGCCAGTTGCACAGTTATGACTGTACATATCTTGAAGTGTTATACATAATGTTCATTCCATTACCAATAAGTATCTGTTGTGATTCCATGTGCATATAATATTGTGATGAACAATTGATTATTAAATTTTATAACAGTCAACAGTCTGACTTTGTGTGAGTCCCACCTGACAAGAACATAGTTTCTGTGAAACCTCATGAGAATTTTGTACAGCACGGAAAATTTGAACACAACTAAAATTTGCTGTAAATCAACTTTATGCCAGTGCAGTAGTTACAGTGTGTGGGAAAACATGTTATGAGCAGTTGCTAGCTACTTCCAAGCTTGTGTAACAGCACTGCCAGTACCTTAGAGTGCATGAATATAAAGCATTCACCTGAGTGTATCCAATAATACAACCCAGAGTGTCCCACCCTTGTCTGGCACTCAAAGCTGCCACTTAATGGAGGAATACTGTATGTACTCTGAGTTGAAGGTAGCCAAGCCTTCCCAGTGTCCAGTTAGTTACTGATCACTTACAGAAATGGAGGGAGGGGGAGAGGGAGGTGATGTCAATACTAGTGATGTCAATGTATACATGCACCTAGGTAGATAGAGTGGGGGGTGGGTCCCCGACTGAAAGAGTGCACACATTCTTTGTCCTGAACAACAAGTGATAAGTTTCCCACTTTACAAGCATTCAGAATTCCAGTGCTTGCACAGACACTACTAAAAAGGGCCTCAAGGGCCTATATGGGTAGACAATGACATCACTCACATGGTAAATGCTCCCTGTCCTTCCCCTTCCATTTCTGCATACTGTAAGCTGCCAAAAACCGGATGGTAGGAAGGCCTGGGAATGGCTATAGTTGAGGTGGGACGAGGGCTGGGAGGATAAGGCCAAGCTGTAACCGAGGGAACCATCTTAGGTTTAATCAATTCCAATTTTGTACGTTATATTTCCTTACAGCAGTTGAGCAAGCCCATTTTATAGCCAGGCAGTTTGTAACTTACGTGGCAGTCTGCAGCAATCAAATTAAACCGCTACGTATGTGGCATCGTGTTGCCTGATTAGCCTCGTTCCCAGGCCTTCCGACTTGATGCTGGAAGCAATCAAAAACTGGACTGTGGAAAAGCCTTGAAATGAAGGTATTGCCAGGTATCATAATCCTCCACACATGCCACCTGATGTGGTTTATGTGGTGAGGAACTGGTATGCCACTGTGGTCTTGCCTCCTACACACTGTAACATTCTGTAACCATGGTAACCAATTAGCAATCAAAACTACTGATATTGTTTTGTAGTTGGAGTATTACTGATTGCATGGCTGGTGGAGTGTGCTCAGTGATATTGTATGTCTTGCATTTCACAGTCTGCAGTGAGAAAGATACTTTTGAAGGAGAGCAGGGAAATTCCAGTTTTAGAACTGTGTGCTAAATCTGTACCTATATAGGAGACAGTACTGAACTGTGGATTGTGGTACAACATGTCAGTACTCATTTTCACATTGTACATGTACTGCATACACCCACCTTTGTGTTTCAAAACCTTTGTACAAAAACACCAAATGCATATTGTGTGTATTCATGCACTTGAAGAACAAATGTTTTTTTTTTTTAAGCCTCGTTCCCAGGCCTCCCCTGTTTTTTGTTCTTCAGTTTGCGTTAAGCATAATACATGGAAGAGCAGCAACTGGGAGTGAGGCTATGTTAGTCATTATTCTCCAAACCAATAATTCTGTCATCATCATAGTTGGTTCATGCCATTGTTAATGATCCTCTGCACAGCTGATTCCCACACATACTTTCCGTGGTGTGAAAAGTGTGGAGCATCATTTCATAATATTGGACTGATTTTAGGTATTGCGTAACCTGTTGCATATTTTGCACGTTTCTTAAGGTTGACGTGGCCTACTGCATGTTCTCATGACCTTGCTCTTGTTCCCAGGCTCCAGCTCAGCTTTTCATCACTTGTACTGCATCAATAGCACATGATGATGTCATTTTTGAAAGATGATGTCATCATGCACTCTTGATGCATGCAAGCAGTTAAAAGCTGAGTTGGTGTTGCAGGAGAACAAGGCCAAAGGACAAAAACTGTATCATACATACTACAGGTCATGTAAACATTTATTTAGTCTAGACGTGCTGATGTCCTGATGTAGTAGGACTATACTACAGGTCATGTAAACATTTATTAAGTCTAGACGTACAGATGTCCTGATGTAGTAGGACTACACTACAGATCATGTGAACATTTATTTAGTCTAGACGTGCTGATGTCCTGATGTAGTAGGACTATACTACAGGTCATGTAAACATTTATTAAGTCTACACATGCAGATGTCCTGATGTAGTAGGACTATACTACAGGTCATGTCAACATTTATTTAGTCTAGACGTGCTGATGTCCTGATGTAGTAGGACTATACTACAGGTCATGTAAACATTTATTTAGTCTAGACGTGCAGATGTCCTGATGTAGTAGGACTTCTTGAGCAGAGAATGGCAGTGTTGCTTTAGTTAACTAAACGTAAAACTAAATGTATTTTAGTAAGGCATTTTTCATTTTAGTAATGAAAACTAAAACTCAAACTAATGATACCTTGCCTACTATAATTAAAAACTACAACTAAACTACTTCAAAATCTCACAAAAAATAGTAGTTAACTACAAGTAAAAGTGCCGATATTAACTTGGCATTCCATCCTGTACATTTCAAGCTTAGTACGTAGACACCTGGGAAGATGTGGGAAGTAGATGACTGCATTCTAAACTATGAGTGAAGATGGAAGAAGTTTTTAGTTGGGTCCTCTTTGATATCTGTGTTACAGTGGTATCATAATTCAGGGGTGTATATTAGTCCATATGACATTCAAAAGTGAGATGTAGCAGCTAACTTTCAAAAACAAATTAATGTGTGTGTGAGGGTGTGCTTGGAGTGGGACTAAATGTGTGTTAGTGTGTGCTTGTGCATCAAGGAACACTTTCTGATATATCAGTGTTAGTCTCGCAAGCCACACCCTTCGCAGGAGAGCTAGAGAGGAAGGGTCTGGTCACGCTGCAACCATCGAGTTGTCGCCACGACAGAAACTTGTCGTGACCAATCAGATCCACGCTCTTTTCGTAGATCGCATCCGTTGTCGATGTCATGGAGTACAATTACGTCACAATGTGTTTAGCGGATGTCAGCATCTTATTACCTAACCGCAGTGTTCGATAATTGCGTTCCTCGGCGACAACTCGGTAGTTGCAGACCCTTCCTCTCTCTGCGAAGGGTATGGCTTGCGAGACTAATATCAGTGTTACACTACCATGAATTTCATTGGAATCTCCATTACGTTCATAGTTGACTGATGAGCATTCTTGTACAATTATGTACACAAGTAATGAATTGCTTATTCCAGACCCTCCCTGGAATGGAGTCTGACAGGAGGGTAAACGAATGGAACTGATTTAGTATCATTTCTACTATCACCCTATGGCATATCAGAGAGTCGGTAGACTCTCTATGTAGGGATGGCGCCGACGCGCAATATATGCAATACTTAAGCAAAAGCCGTATAACTTCACCACAAACACGCTAAAAGCTTATTTAAGCGCCCAGACGTCCTCTTTGAGTGCCTTTGTGATCAGCAAGACTGATATAGTTGCCCAAAAGCCACACGGAAGATAGCTAAACGCAAAAGTGTGCGGTAGCAAAAGTGCCATTTTTCGTATTCTTCTTTCTTCGTTACGACTTTTGTTCAAACAACGATAACTCAAAAACGGTTCAAGCGCTCACCTTGATTTTAGCACAAAACAGATGCTCATCACAGCCCACAGCTTCCCAACCACTCGGCGTCTTCATAGCTTCAAATTCAGCCTGGTCAACAAAAGCCATTCACAACAGTCTGAGGCTGCTGTCCGTTGCTTAGGACGCCATTTTCTAATTTTGTACGCATGCGTACACGAAGTCTCGTTCCCAGACCAAAGACCACGGTCATTGGTCTGGAAGCGAGACTAGTACACAAGCGAAATAGCCAGCGGGCAGTACTCGTGGGGGGCACGGTCTTTTCCCCCCGCGGCATTGGGCAAGGCTTCTGAACACCACGTAGGTAAGGCGCTACCTACTTGTAGCTACACTAAAAACAGCCTACTCACAGCTTTAGTGAACTGTAAAGCTAGGATGGTCAGTTGTCAGTATGATAGTTTTCTGTGCTGCAGCTGGTCAGTCGTCATGACAACTGAATCATGAAATTTGTTTCACAAAGTTTGGTAGGGAGAGTGGTTGTCCCTTCATCAGGTTCTAGCTGGCTATATTACACATAATTATTACATGCCTGGAACCACTACTAAGCAGTGTGAACTGTGCCATTTCAAAAGTCCTGGTGTTGCGGTTACACTTGAAATATTCTTGTTAGGTCTAACTGTAACTGAGATTAACATCAAAAAAGTACAGAAACAAGACTTAAAAAGCATTAAAAATGTAAAAAGATGTAGGGATGGCATGCCAAAAAGTAGGCAAACAAGGGTAGGGATAATGCATGAAAGCAAAGGTTAACATATTGGCAAAGCCCCATCCCTACATCTTTTTCACACTACAGCTGATGCAATGCTGCTAGATCATATTAGCCTCGTTATGAGCCGGCATGTGGGAGAAGAAAAGGGCCTGGGGACGAGGCTAGAACCATGCCATATACTTTAAAGACAGTATCACAAGTCTGCAGTTAGCCTCGTTCCCAGGTCGAACAGGCCTGGGGACGAGGCTAGTCTGCAGTCTACTCCAACTAACTGCTTAAGTTGTTGAAGAGGTTCCGTATAACATAATGCTACCAACAAGGTCATACTAGCCTCGTTCCCAGACCTCGTGGGAGGAGGAAGTGGCCTGAGAATGAGGCTACAGCCATGAACTGCCAGTGAAGGTTGTGAACTTGTGGTATGTTTTAGGAAGACCCCATGCACTGTCTATTAACTGTAGTGTGAAAAAGATGTAGGGATGGGGCTTTGCCAATATGTTAACCTTTGCTTTCATGCATTATCCCTACCCTTGTTTGCCTACTTTTTGGCATGCCATCCCTACATCTTTTTACATTTTTAATGCTTTTTAAGTCTTGTTATCTATGCAGTAGTATAACTCGGTTCACTGTAACTTTTCACTGTCTGATATTCCATGAATCATTTCCACACTCAACTGTGAGGGGAGTTACACTCAGAGAAAACTGATCTGCTTCACTCTCTCTGCCGCATTTCAAGTTGCACTTTTCTGTGCCATTCCAGTATTGGTAACGGATCGGGATAACGTGTTTTTTCACATTTGATATTCACCAGTGATGTTGCTGTGAGCGCTAAGTTTGCTGATGTACCGACGATGGCTGCAGGAGGAGACGAGCGACCACTCCCACCCTGGCCTTTTACAGGTAAGACTGGGCGGCTGGGTGACAGCGGTAGTCGAGGCAGAGAGAGTCCAGAACAGCGCACGCATTTCTGTATACTGGTAGTTTCCATTGCAAACTGAGTCTTGGCGCTGTGATTTGTCCGACCTCCTGCCGCCGTAGCGCGCGTCATTTATTGCGTGAAGGTTGCAGCATAAATTGTGATGGAGTCTTATGCTGTAGGATGTTCCAGTATAGGCTTACTGGAAAGCCTGTTTAGGGTATACTGTCATATGAATGTTAGCGGACATTTGGTTACAATTTTCCCTGTTATCGGTGTGATCACATACAGAAAACATCAAAGAAATTTAACTTATTTCCAGAATAAGTATTTTCTATGACACTAAATTTAATACAACTGCTCCTCTGCTCCGAAATGCGAACATTGAAGTTGTGCAGGTGGAGAGAGCCTGGTATTTTTTCTCACATGAGCACTGCCGAAGGTAGAAAGACCTTAATTGCACATTGGCGTACCGAAGACTCAGAACAGGGAAAAGAGCAAAAGTAGTGAGCAATGTGTTACACATAGCTATCTAGTTATCGGGGGGACGATTATCATTGGTTGAATAACGCACAAAACATTGCCTTTGAGTTCTAACAAATCCGGTCCTATTTTGATTACGTCATGATCATGTTAGAAAAGATACCAGGCTCTCCATGCATGTACATTTCACGTTCTGGGGAGCCTGGGAATGAGGCTAGTCATATTCTACTCATAATCACCTTTCTTCTGATGCCAGTATTGGTATTATTGCTGGAGGTTAACCACTGTCATTTTGACATTGAAAGTTTTAAGGATTCCCGTAGTTTACGTATGGGGTAAAAATTCACTGGACCTATGTATGTACTTTGGACCATGCAACAGAATATCAATTGAAGTAGCTTTTTTTTTGTCTGTTTTGCCATGCATGAAAACAGAACTGTGCCGTGACAGTATACACAGTCATTTGGATACATGCATGTAGTAACTTCCCAAGAGGAACACTAAGTCTAAATAATAGTTGACTGAAGTATGTTTGACTGTTATACACTCGTGCTTGTGTCAGTCACTGTGATACTGGTATAGCCTCGTTCCCAGACTGTTCCCGCCTCCAGTTTTTGATCGCTTGCAGTATAAAAATGAAGGGGAAGGCCTGGGAGAAAGAGTCACGTGCGTGATGTCAGGTAGACGTGAGGGTAGACGCGAGGGGGGCGGTGCCCAACAAAGAATCTCGAGGTCCTTCTTGTAATATCTTGTCCAAGAACTTGAGACTGTAATGTTTGAAAGACACCGTCAATACAGCTCGTTGTTTGGTAGACTCGAGTCTGATCAACGCAAAGTTTGTGAGTTACAACGATCGGGCACCGCCCCCCTCACGTCTACCTGGCGTCACGCACGTGACTCTTTCTCCCAGGCCTTCCCCCACCGTTTTTATACTGCAAACGATCAAAAACTGGAGGCGGGAACAGCCTGGGAACGAGGCTAATACTGGTATATTAACTTGTCTCTGAGTCCCAGCCCAAGGGCAGCTGTGACCAGAGGTGGTTATCATAGTGATTGTCTCCAATCAGGCTACAGTCCATGGTTTGTAGTAAAGATGGTCACTGATAACATTGACTCCCCGCTACAGTGTATTTCCTCCTTGACATGTGTAAACTGTAGTGCACTGTGCAGACAATTGACTGTGACAGGTGACAGCTGTACAAACCATGAACTGTCTCAGGGGACTTAAGGCCTGGCTCCAGTGCTTTTATCATGTGTTTTGAGCTGATTCATGGCTGTTGTTGGACAAGAAGATACAAGTAAAACCACAGAGAGTTTACTTTACATGTCAGCCCCACCCAGCTACTTGTTCCGTGCCGACACCCAGACCACACCCCCTGCTCCTGCATAGGAGGGGGCGTGTTCTACCAAGCTTCGCTAAGCACCCTCGGTACAGAAGTCTTAGCGGTGTGCATGTGGTGTACGTGATGTATGCTGACATTTCATCCGATGGCTTCTCAATATGACCTTCCTAACCATACAAACCGGCAATTTCTGCAGGTGTGGAAGCCATGGTTAATCAACTTCAAACACTATAACTCGGCTTGTAGACACTATTTTCAAAAGCCACCCAGCACAATAGTACATCTTTCCAACCTCTACAGCGCTACGAGAACAGACCTTGCATACGGTAGCGTTTTGTACTCCGCCTGTATTCAACTCTCTGAATTTCTCTTTCGTGCTGCCATTTACTGGTTCAGTCACGCCATTGTCACGCACATGCGGCCATTAGATCACGTGCCTTATGCAGCTTGGGCTTCAAACTGGCTGATATATTATGTGGGTACCTAGCTGGTCTGCTTACAATTCTAGGGGCACTGAATAAACCATCTCGAGGAGTCAGCAAACTCAATACGGAAAGAAGTCAGCAGCATCATTTGTCATTCGTTTGGTATTGGCCAGCCTTCTGTTTGTACTACAGTCGCTTAACATAGGTTTCGACAATTTCACTGTCAGTATCGCTTCACCAGTCGCTGAGAAGGAGCAACAAAGCAGTCATGTGATTATTACGCAAACCTCAAAACTGCATGCGGCATGCACACCCAATCTCGGTGCGCGTGGGTCAAAACCGGACCCAGGCCTCAAGTCCCCTAGGTGGAGTCAAGAGACATCTGCCTCAATCATAGCTATGCCTAAACAACATAGTCTTGCATAGCTACACCCTGTTCCGCAAGGGGGTGTGGCCATGTGAGACTAAGCATCGTCCTGGCACCAGATGGATGCTCTGAAACCATAGCAACATGAGCAACTGTAGCTGAGACAAGAAACCTGTGGTCAGTCAAGTCTTCAGATATACCTGACTGCTACTTATACACTTGAACTGTGCAAGGCATGGAGCGCTTGACTGCTTGTGTCAGTCACAACATCTCAAGTGTTTCCACTTCTGAGATGATGTCTGAAGAAGATAAGAATAACCCAAGTCATATGAATACCTCCTTGACTCAGCCTGCCTGAGTCTCTATTTGTGATCAAAACCAGGTTGTCAAAAAAGCTCCATTCTAGGCTTCTAGCTATCAGTGTGTACCTTGAAAGGTGGTGCTTGGAGTGGCACGAAGTGTGTGTGTGCCTGTGCACCAATGTCACCTGATATTTTAGTGTTGCACTAGCATAAAATATTCATTGATCTTGACTACGTTTATAGTTGACTGATGAGCATTCTTGCACAATTAGGTAAACAAGTAATGAATCTCATTACCTTCATTCCAGACCTCCCTGGAATGGAATCTGACAGGAGAGTATAGGAATGGAACTGATCTAATATCATTTTCACTCTGCATATCATAGATAATATACCCTATATATGTTATCTATGCCATAACAAAACTCACTTCACTGTAACTTCACTGACTGATATTCCATGAATCTCATAGATGTATGCATGCACAGATGAAGCTTTGCACCACCCATGTATTATTGTACACATGGTGTTTGTGAAAGATGGCACTACGTTTACATAGCTAAAGAGACTCCTGCTTACAGGCCCCCCTCGAACCCCCTTGCCTACGGGCCTGGCGTAAAGCCTCTGCTTTTGTTCCTGTCTCATAACTGAAAGACACTGGGATGGAAGTATGCTCGTTTCATGTTGACACAAATTCCTCCTCTCTTTCTCAACCTTCTTTCCTCAATTCCATTTACTTGGGAGGGTTTTGTAAGGGTGAAGAGGGCCATTCAGGTGTTGGTGTAATTCTGACAACAGACCTAATACTTCAGCTGTAGTGTAGTTTAATAGCCATGCAGTATGAGTCAGCTGGCCTGCTACATCTACGTAAATGCACAGCAATTTTCAGCTTTGTATCTTCTCTTGCACACAATCTGTACTGGCATTTAGCCCCACGTTACCTCACCTCTGTATGTACACTCAGCTGAGTTGCCTCCTGTGCTCTGAATCAGATCCCTGTAAACTCTGTTTCATGTGTTCAGAATTTTGCCTTTATGTATGTCATAAATCTGAATATAGATTTCTCAGCGTCATAGTAAATCTGACATAACTTACTTATGCTTGCTCAATTTCATCCATTACATACTTGCCTACTTGACAAGGAAGAAAAAGTGGGTGCTGAGGTAATAAAATCTACTTTGAAAGGATTTCCACAATAGGGTTGCAGATATATATAAATTAGATCTCTTGTGCCCTGTGCTCGTCAACTGACTAATAAGCTTGCAGCGCCCCACACATGTCTCAGTAAAGTTGCTACGGTAATGGCTACCAAATGAGAGTAGGAGGAAGTACAGCAAGAAGAGTTTGTATGAACACTAAATGAGTGAAGATACCATTACTATAGTAATTCAATCTTGGGTGGAAAGGGGTTCTATTGTGCTGTCTTAGATCATTCAGACTGTGCCTCTGTTCTGTGATGGTATGGTGGAGCTGGATAAGCAACTCACTGCTGTAATATCAAATGACTGTCACATGACCAGTAACAATCCTCTCCTCTCCCTCACACAAATTCTCTTGCTCCACTGTTTTACCCTACCTCTTATGTCTCCTCTCCCTCTTCCCTTGCTCCCTCCCTCCCACTTCTTCCTCCCCTTCCTTCCACTTTCTCCTGTTGCTTGTTCCCTTTTACAGAAGCAACTGTAGTAATCAACTGTACAAAAGAAGATTATGATGGTTTTGAGAGCTGGACAGAGTGGAGCAAGGAACAAACTATAGTCCTTACATTTGGAGACATCATCACAGACGTGAAACTGGTATGTTCAAGTCAGTGCACCACATGTTCATTAAGACCACCAAACAGACAGTGCAACATGTTGCTGGTAGACACTACACACCACACTGATCTGTGTATGATCGAATGTTGCACACAACATGCAGCAAGTATAGCAGGAAATTTTGGGAGGTGCAAATTTTCTTATAAATGGCCGTAAGGCCTTCAGAAGAAAATTTTGTATTTTATTTTCGTATGCGCCTGCACATTGCCATGCTCCCTAGCTAGCTTTCCAAGTCTGAACCGAAGTAACCGTTCATCTCAACTCCGAACGTCTTTGAAAAATGACGAATAGCCACCTGGTTGCCGTGCAGTGAGGCATACTCGCCAATCGCCGCCTGCTGCTCGGGTGTGAACTTGGCATATTTCCCTCTTGGCTTGCTTCGTGTCGCACTTCTCACAGCCTTGTTGGCATCTTTTATTGCCGCAGGGCTAACAGATGCAGACAGAGGTCCACTGGGATCTGGAAGGCCATCCAAAGGCTGGAAATGTAGTACAACGCCATTGCTTTATCACCACTTCCACGTGTTAGAATTGCCCGTTCAAAATTTGACGTTTCTAAAATTTTGCACATTAACATTTCATAGTTTTTATTTTCGTATCGCCAGGAAATATACGAATATATTCACCATTTGAAAATTTCCCGCTATACAGTAGAATGTTGCACACAACATGCAGCAACATAGGCGTAGGAAAGAAGTTTTGATTGGGGGGGCACTCTTGAAACTACACATAGAGTAGTGAGCAATTTATATAACAATTTATGAAAACTTGGGGGGGCACATGCCCCCAGTGCCCCCTCCGGTTCCTACGCCTATGAGCAAGTGACCATAGTTGTTGGGTTGCAAATTTATTGGTCTAGTAGATAAGGTGCTACTCACAGAATTTACCATTCTGCACTGTAAGCATGCAGTTATGTCAAATTTTCCCTCCTGCATCTCAATGACAGTGCCTTCAATTTATGCATTGTTCCTTGTGTTATGGTCAATGAAGTCAAAGAGAACTGCATAAAGTGAAGTAGAGACACAAGTGGACCACCCCTAAAAGCACAGCTGGCCAATAACAGAAGTATGGTTGTCATTGCTGTGTTGCCGTAGTAGCTCTTTTCCAACATTGGCCTCAGATATGTTGTTTAAACAAAACCACATATACCGTAAGTTCTCGAAAATACATTGCCTTCAAGCAAATGCCCTCCCTCCTCCTTAAGCCCTAATTTCATACATAGGTATTGTAAATGCCCCATAGCGAGTGTCTTCTAGATCTGGGTGTGTTTTTAAACATGGTATAGTTCCATCGTAGAGTGTGTTGATAAACATGTACACACAAAATCCATACAACCGCATTTGCTGGCCATCACCAAGGTTTTTATTGCTCACAGTATGAGCTTACGTGAGGTCATCCCCTCATAGGCGTAGGAACCGGTGGGGTCATCCCCTGTCAACATTGACAATGCAAGTTGCTTCCATGCCTCTTTGCTTAGTATCCACACAAGTGCCTCTAACATATCGTAGTATTCATTCAACGAAGCTGCCATTCTTCTAGAAAGCATGGTAGTCGTTGTGATTGTTGACCCTGCATGAGGAACCAGATGGGTGGGGGCTGAATGCATGAGACTAATTAAATATTTGAGCAATGCCCCCTCCCCACTTTACCTCAAAGTAGTGTGCAAAGAGGGGTGTGAGTTCACGGAACTACATATAGATTCCAGTGTCAAACATCGTTCATCATTAAATTACCATGGCCAGTACCACAAAATTTAGAACAATGGAGATATATTCTAATTACGTTCCTAAAGTTTTTGTGTAAATAAAACTCCGTGCCCATGAAAATAACCTGCTATAGTAATCCCACTGCAACATGTTGCATTGTAGATTGGGAAATTTTCATGTTACAAATAATTCTAATAAAAAATTATCGTAGTGTTAAATTTTCGCAGTTTGTCCGATCAACGAAATTTTAATGGTTGACGGTTACAATATGGACGAGCGCCTGGAGCGTTCCTAGTGTTTACCAGGTATCGGGAGAGCCAAGTATCGCTGGCTGTAATGCTGTGGCTGTCAAGAGTAGTCGTCGGTCGGACATTTACCTTGGGTGATGTGGACGTGCGCACATGCTTATTCTTTGATCATCGCCACATAAATGTTTTTATTCGCGAGTTACATTTTCGCGGTTGGTCTCCACTGTGAAATTGTTTTAACAGCAAAAATTTTCCGATCTACAGTAGTTGCTCTGTGTATAGCTAATACACACTACACAGCATTGCCAAGTTGGTTGTGAGAAATGTTGTTTGATTTGTTGCAAAGAGGTGTCATTTTGACTAGCCAGTTGTTAGTAATACCTGAGTTGCAGGTACAGTATGGATAGTGAAGGTCAGGATAGTTTCTCATCAGTGCCTGCATCATCTGGAAATATCCCACTTCAGACTAATTTTATGTATCAGTAATCACATGGTCTATTTCACAGCAAGCAGTTCCAACTTTGGTGGCTACCTGTCAAAGTGTGTTTGTGATTCAGATTGTACATAGAGTGCTCGTGTTGTGACCAGTAGCCACAGCTTTCAACCTCAGGATGGATACTTTAAGCCATGTGTATATGTCGCTAGTCTCGTTCTCAGACCATCATGCTGAGGGTCTGAGAACGAGACTAATACGTTGGCCTGCTCACCTGCCTGTAAATTCAGGAAGTGGGTGATATGAAACTGTATGTCAAGTTTGCTTACCTTGTTTAGTTTAGTGACTGCCAAAGATCATTATAGAAGTCCATCCAGGCCTGATGTTCACTGATGTTGGTTAGTATGTAGGTTTGAACCCAGCCTGTCACATCACAGGTGCTTGAATTGCTCTTTTACCCCCCTCCCCTGGGTGTCAAGTACCATAGTGTCCCGTTAATACGCCCCCCCATTTTGTACACTACATCCCGCCTAAAGTGGGGGGGGGGGCTTATATTCGAGGATGCAATTAGTCTCGACTATAAGCCCCCCCCCCCAAAAGATTTTACGCAAGTGCTATGTACGCAATTGGGACACTTCCAACTAACTATGGCGACGACTTTCAGGATCGAGAGTACTGTTCGCGGACATCACGTTTACAAAGCTGCGTGGTCTCCCTACATCGGAGAAGAGCTGCCAGTTCAACACGAGGTCAATAACATTCACGACGACTTCGCTGTAGCTGTCCTCAAGAACGGCAACACTGTCGGTCATGTACCACGGGAAATTTCCAGAGTCTGCTGGTATTTCTTGCACAAGAGTGGCAGCCACAAAAGTTACAAAAGATTCACCGATTACTATAGTCTTACTGAACGCACTTGCAACGTATAGTAAGCATGTGTAGTTTTGACGTTCCAGAAGACGCTCACCGGGGGGCGTTATAACGAGTCAAACTACCCTGTGCAGGAACTTTGGCGGAGAAGAGGGGGGGGGCGTATTTTCGAAGGGGGCGTATTAGCGGGACACTACGGTACATGCGTGGACAGTTGATTGTGCAGTTCAGTGAATAAAAAAAACTCATTACAACAATCCATTCACTCATCTGCATCTAAATGCCAACACAGTTACAGTTATGTGTCAGCCAAGCTGCTTGCTTGTTATTGAGATGCAGATGGATAAATTTCAAGATTGCATGGAAAGATGATTGGTTTTGCATTGTTACCAATCTAATCAACTGTCCAATACTAAGTATGCACATGTGCAGATGAAGCCTCCCATCATCCACATACTATTGTTTCACTTGTGCCACCATTTGAGAGTATACAATGGTGTACGACAGTGAAGAAGAAAGGGCTTAAAGGAAGCACATAGAAGCAAAGAGAATAAGTGCATGTCACAATTATGTGTAGTGTGGGGTCCAATTAGACCACAACATTCCTCTGTCAGAGACACTCCTGTGTGCACTTCTCCCTTTCTCCCTGCCTAATAGTGAGAATATGTTGAGCTAGAACCTCTTGAGATGAATGAGTGGTAGTCCCTTGGTGATGCACCCCCTTCTCCTTCTTGCCTCTACATGTCTCCCTTTGTTCTTCACTTTGGTAACCCCTGTACCTCTGTGTGCACTCTGCTGAGCCACCTCCTACAATCTAAAAAATCATTTCACTTTGTATTCTTGCTGGTGCACGTGTGTGCAAAGTCTGTATAGATGTATGTCATAATACTGACATGGCAATTAACTTCCTAAGTACAGTAAAACCTCTAATAACGGACGGAGCCTCCGAAAAGCAGACTACCTCGGTCTCTACAGTGGACAGATCACTTACACCTGATTGACTTCACCATAAAACTAATACATTTTGAACCTCCGAGAAGTGGACACCTCTCAATTCCGTACAACGGACACTCACTAGCCCCAGATGTAGCTTAACTATCCAAAATTACCTCCAAAACAGACAGTGAAACTACACCCACCGATGAAGCGAATGCTCGTTGATCGCTTTCATAGGATTGTGTGCCACCACGGCTAGATTCAAAGACCGGGTGTTATATTAGCTCTGTCGCTCATCGTGCTAGCCTTTCTCACCATCGTATGGCAACGGAGAGGTCCGTAAATGCTAGCTCATCAGGCTCATCAGCCCGAGCGCATGTACATTACCATGCCTGCCAGAAGTATACCAAAATGGATGCCTCCATATTCCTGACACGCAGTGGTAGTCTGTTAGAGGGGTAACTACCACTGTACTCGTAAATGAAAAATTTCATCTACAAAACAACAATCGAGCATTCACTTGGGTAATGTATAACTATGTCGTAACTGTAATCAATCATTATACATTTTGTACACAATTAATTTTGTTCTTGCTATTGAAAAAAAAAACATCAAAATTAAATATGTATGTAGGATATATTGTTTCAAAGACTTTAAGTGTTATTTTTTGTCTTTAAGGACTTTCTGGTAGGTTTAAGGGAAAACCTCTGAGAAAAGGACAACCTCTCTACAAGGGACAAATGGCCTTTTCCCCAATGTGTCCTTTGTTCGGAGGTTTTACTGTATTACGAACACACGCATATAATATACACATGCAAGAATTAAAATACATTAAAAATTGAAAAGGGTATAGGGATGGCGTGCCAAAAGTATTAAAGCGTATGTAACTGCCCCACAGCATGCCATCCTATGCTGTGGGGCAGTTACATTTTAATACTGTTTAGTGTTTCCCTCCAAATTTGCAGGTTTGTGATTACACTGTGCTTGAAAACCATCCTGACTTCACATTGCAACTGAGGAAGACAGTCAAAAAAGTTCAGAACAAGAATTAAAAAACGTTAAAAAAAATGTAAAAAGAAATAGGGATGGCATGACAAAAAGTATACACAGCATAGGTTGTCTGGACCAGACTTAGTCACTTAAGCCAAAGCGACAACAAACATTTGTGAGGCTAGGACAGATCCTCTAGATCTTTTGCCCAGTCTGAAGGGCCAGGCCTTAATCTTCATTCTTGTCGTCTATGTCCCTGCATAGCTTTAGCCAGTGTTGTAGCCCATTCCAAGACCTTCATTCCAGCTTAATAATTGCACCTACATGGTGTCAATCAGCCTTGCCATGCTTGCATAAGGCACTAGTGGTTAGGTGTGTGCCAGTCTCATTCCCAGCAGGTGGTGGTTTGGGATTGAGACAATGTGTGTGCATGTGTACATGACCACAAAATGGTGTCGCACAGCAATGGACAGCTGGCTTAGTGTGGCTATGAATAGCTAGTATGAGTGCAGTTCAAGCTGAATGTTCGTAGACCTGCACATTTTGATGAGCATCCATTTTGTGCGTAAATGACAATGAGCATTTGTAAGTTATCATCATTGGACAAAAACATGATGAAAAAAAAACTGCACTTTCACTGCCACAAACTTTTGTGTTTGACTGTTTTGCATGATGCTTTTGGGAAAGCTTGTGAGTTTTGCTGGTTGTAAAATCACTCAAAGATATATATATATGGGAGCTTGTTTGAGCTTATAATGCGTTCGTGGTTGAGTTTTTATGGCTTTTGCTCAAGTATTGTCCGTGTCCTCCCTTTATAGAGAGTCTACCGACTCTCTGACAATAGCAGCACACGACATGCAGCAAATGGCTCATAAATGGTACTACCATGTGGCATGTTAATTTTAGATTCCATTCTTGTGGGTAATTTGGTATAGTCACAAGTCTCCCAGCTACGAAATCCACCATCCATGAAAGCTATGCCTCTCTTCCACTACCTGCATCCTGTTGATACCTGATTCTATGTGGACAGTTAAGGCCAGACAAAGTACAATTAGGTGCAGTTTCACATCAATAACCCTGCCTGTCACATCATTGCTCTTTTACCCCACTACGCTGAGTTTCAGGTAGACAGTTGATTGTGTAGTTCAAAAACTCATTACAACAATCCAGTCAAGCCTGCCACTCACTCATCTGCATCTAAACACCAACACAGTTATGTGTCAGCCTAGCTACCTGCCTGTTATTGAGATGCAGTTCAGGCTTGGATGGAAAGATGATGGCTATTATGACACAGCAGTCTTGACTAGAAATCAAACATTATTCTGTTATATGTGTATTTTGGTTGCATTACTGCATTCAAAGTGCTGCAGCACAACTTCTGTTAAGGGCAGGTTTCATACACACTGTATAGATGCAGGAATAACTGACACGTCTATGCAGCGTGCATGAGCCCTGCCCTTAACGGAAGTTGTGCGATTTGCAGTCATTGTGCCTTTGTCAACCTTTTACTTTATTGCCGAGCTCCTTAGCGCGACGCTCTGAATCAGGGATCTATTCTTGGGATGTACATGTGTATGAACGTACGTACGTACGTATCAGTCATGCTTAGGAATGTCAATTTGCGGTATTGCTTAAGAATGTCAATTTGATGTCACGCTCGGAATGTCAATTTGGGCTCACGCCCGGGTAGGATATCGGATACATGCATTACACGACGATGTCGGGATGACGTTTCTTGGCGACGAAGGACGGGGAGGACAGTGCAGCTGGCCTTTCGCAACGTACGTATTTCGCGGAGCCAAGTGCATAAACGAGTGCTGAATGCAGCCAACGGCTGGCGACTCTGACAAAAAAAAACGAAGAAGTCAGCCCACGGTAGAAGCCAAGAGAGCGACAGAAGAACAAGAAAGAGTTCAAAAGTAGAAAGCACGTATTGGAGATTCTTCACAAGCCAGGTATTTAGGCTCACTCTTCACGTTATCGTTGTTTTGTACTGTTCTTTGGACTCCCACTAAACGAGCAACACCTGACACCTGCGCCGCGCGCCCCATCCACGCATGGTGCTTGGCACGGCGCGAGGCATCATACGCATGCGTAGTCCTAGTTAACTGTCCAATACTAAGTAAACACATGTGCAGATGAAGCCTCACACCACCCACATACTGAAGCCTCACTTGTGGCATTTGTTACTACACACAAATGTAGCAGTACAGGGATCACCAAAGTGAAGAAGAAAGGGCTTGAAGGAAGCACGTAGACAAGTTACCCCACAAATTACACGTAATGTTACCATTATGTGGGTCTAATTAAACCAAGATGTACCTCTGTCAAATAGATTCCTGTGTGCACTTCTCCGTTCCCTGCCTCATAGCAAAAACACATTGAGCTAGAACCTTGAGATGAACGTATGCTAGTCCCTTGGTGTTGCACCCTCCTTCTCCTTCCTGCCTCTACATGTCTCCCTTTGTTCTTTGGTGACCCGTAATTCTGTGTGTGTACTCTGCTGAGCCACCTCCTACAATTTCAAAAATTCACCAGTTACAGGCTCAGCCACATTCCCAGCCAACTCAGTGCTATGCCCGAGCAATTCAGCTTGCAACATTGTGCACATACATGTACACTACCCAACTTGCATAGTGTAGTCACTGTGTTGTTTAGTAACGGCAGCATCGAACAGTAAAGTGCTCCCACCTAATACCTCGTCAACGAAACTGAATATTTACTGTGCTGCGGGTGCGATCCTGGATGATCTGTTATTGGCATGATGTGTCGATGACCACACTATGAACTGTGTCCAGGCAACTTGAGTCTCCTGGCTATACCACTTACATTCTTGCTGGTGCGCATGTGTCCAGGCAACTTGAGTCTCCTGGTTATACCACTTACATTCTTGCTGGTGCGCATGTGTCCAGGCAACTTGAGTCTCCTGGTTTTACCACTTACATTCTTGCTGGTGTGCATGTGTCCAGGCAACTTGAGTTTCCTGGTTATACCACTTACATTCTCTTGCTGGTGCACATGTGTCTAGGCAACTTGAGTCTCCTGGTTATACCACTTACATTCTTGCTGGAGCACGTGTGTGCATCAGCCTGTATAGATGTATGTCATAATAATGGCGTAGCAATTAGCTTCGTAAGTATTACGGACAGACGCATATGTGGCAGTTCTGACAGAACTCGAATATTATTCCGTCATGTATTTCAAGCGCATCACCGAGTTTGACGCACTGTTACCACTGAGCTTCTGGTAAGGGCGGGGCTTCTACATGAATGCATGAATATCTGATACATCTACAAAGTGTGTATGAGTCCCGCCCCTAGTGGAAACTTAGTGAAACAGCACTTCAAACTCAGTGATGCACTCGAAATATGCGACGGAATAATATTCAAGTTCTATGCCACATATACATGTGGCAGCCCCGAATAGAAATCGAATATTATTCCGTCGCGTATTTCGAGCGCATCACCAAGTTTGACGCGCTATAGCGCTGAGCTTCCGCTAAGGGCGGGGTTCATACGTGCTTCATAGACGTATCAGATATTCATACGTTTACACGTCGCGTATGAGCCCCGCCCTTAGTGGAAGCTCAGCGCTATAGCGCGTCAAACTCGGTGATGCGCTCGAAATACGCGACGGAATAATATTCGATTTCTATCCGGGACTGCCACACATGTATATGTATTATATACACAAGTGTGATCTCCACACTGCATGATTACTTGCCTCAAATATAGCACTTGACATTTATACTATCAAGGGCTTATTGAGCTGCTGATGTGCCATGGGTGATATGTTCACTCACCTGAAACTCAGCTAACAAATGTACAGTGATGGGTGACCTTTTGGTGAAAACCATTGTACTAATGAGTTGGTATCATGTGATACATATTAGTACAAGATATGTGACAGTCCTGTGAAGAATTGATTATTCCATCGCATATTTCATTACATTGCCGCATTCTAAGTACCATATCTTTGAACTTTTGTTAATGGGGAGGCTCAAATACACTTTGTAAATTCATTAGACAGTCATGTATCTATGAAGTGTGTGTCCCACCCTCAATGGAACTTCAGTGATATGATGTTTGGAATGTGGTGATGTGATCAAAGTACACCATGGAATAATCTACACGGACTGTCACATATCTTTCATTACTGCTACCACTGAACTTCTGCTAAGGGCGGGGCTCATGCTTGCTTTGTAGACTCATTAGACAGTCATGCATCTATAAAGCGAATGTGAGCTCTGCCCTTAACGGAAGTTCAACGATACGGTGCTTCGAATGTGGTGATGTGAACAAAATAAGCAACAGAATAATTTCTACACAGGACTGTCATATGTGGCAGTCCTGTGTAGAAATCGAAGGTTATTCCGTCGCGTATTTCGATCGCATTGCTGTGTTTGAAACGCCGTATTGCTGAACTTCCGTTAAGGGCGGGGCTCATACATGCTTCGTAGATGCATGAATATCTATGCAGCGCATATGAGCCCCACCTTTAATGGATCCGAAGTTCAGCGATACGGCGCTTCGAAGGCAGCAATGCGGTCGAAATACGCGACGGAATAACCTTCGATTTCTACACGGGACTGCCACATATGTATTAATGAGTATTTGAAATTTCTGGTGAAATCGGAAGATGCAAATCTTACCATTCCATGCTGATTAAGTTAGCTGATGTCACCTTCAGTTTACACAGCTACTTAGAACCAGTGTGTGTTACATTGTAACAGCTGTGAATGCTTGTAATTTTTGGGTGTTTATGTTTATGGGGTGCTAATAGACACATGTAAGCACAAGTAATAGCAGGATAGCATGAAGTTGCTTGGGATCGTATTAACCATGTTAGGTACGTTTTATAGGCCTAAAGTTTCTGTTTTTGCAAATTCTTGTCCCATGTTCCTGACTTTTCAAGAACCAGTGATATAGCCGGCACTTGTTTGTTTGTTGTCAACTCCCAACCACCAACATACAGCAATTGAAACTACCACTATCCTTTAGGAGGTTTTTGTTGATTCCTGAAAGTGCTTTATTGAGAGGCTTTGGCTATATGCTGCTCTTTACCTTATCCCAAAAACATAGTTGCAATTGGAGATAGATATGACGTAGGTTAGCCCTTATGTTCAGCAGTTAACTTCTGTCCAGGCATTAGTGGGTGCTTTCTTATGTGCAGTCGGGTGCCTATTAATTCTTGTATGAGTACTTAATACAGTGGAACCCCACCCTATGGACACCCCTGAAAAGCAGCCATCTACGATATTGCGGACACTTTGTTAGGTCTGAATCCATTTACATATGTTTGTGTACAATCAAAACCCCTGAAATGCAGAACCCCCCGATATTCTGTGAAGTGGACAGGTTCCCCAGTCCCAACAGTACCTGAACTGTACAAAATTCACTCGATAATGCGGACGTTTGTCTACTACAATTGTAAGATTGTGCACCACCTCCAGTGGATCCAAAGACCGGGCATTATATTAGCAATGTCGTTCATCGTGCTAACCTTTGTCAACATTGTACGGCAATGGAGAGGTCCGAAAACACAGTCTTTTTGTGCTCAACAGCCCGAGTAGACATTACCACACCTACTGGAAATACACCAGACGCCCCAGAAATACGGATATCTCCATATATTACAGACACACAGCAGAGATCACAACAATGTCTACTTTAGAGGGGTTCCACTGTAAACGCTGATAAGGTTTTTGTAATCTGGGTAGGTACCTATAATCATATGGTGCTTCTTTTCTTTGGTGTCTGTTAGCTCATTGTACAGTAGCGGATGAGCTCAAAGCAGGTATTTGTCAAAACACGCCATCATGCACTCTGAGTGACTTCAGTGTGAATTGGTACCGTTTTGCCTGCTCTCATTTAAGCCTATATAGACCAGAAAGTGGCATTTCACGTACTCATTAAACACAATTTAACTACAAGAACACAGGGCATTGTTGGAAGTTGGGGTGTCAGGTTGGGGAGCACCAACACTGCTACGCACATCGTAGCTCCCACTTGTTAAGGCAAGGCTTGCATAGTTATGTAGCCTGTGCCTACTCCTAATGTGTGAGGATCATTGAGGGGGAGTGGGGGGTGATGGCCACTTGTTCTGGATTGTGCTACCTGTGGGTGTGTGGCTGAATAGTTCAGGGGATCCGGGTAAGGATTGTTTGTGCTGGAACCTAGTGCTAGGGAAAGTGGTGGGGCTAAGTGGGGTCCTGGGGGGAGTTAGGGGTAGGGACATGAGCTGAGCTTGGGGTGGATGTGGGGCTAAACAGTAGCAATCTGCATTGCTTGTAGTGACAGGGGACACCCTGCGTAAGCTTGTACCACGAGTGACAAAAACCTATGTGGTTGCTCGCAAATGAGCCCTGGGATTCCTTGTGTACGGTTTTACAAAAGCACCCATTGACTGAGCTAAACCATAAGTCCACAAGAAGATGCTCACTACGAGGTGTTTGAATGAGTGAAAATGACCTATGTAAGGGTAAAGCGATTGGAGGTAATTTGCTTGAAGGGGGGAGCTTATGGTAATTGTAGTCAGAACAGTCACTGCATTTCAGTATTTTACAGTAGAACTGAGGCTCAGATTTCTCAGATGATCAAAGTACATGCAAGCTTTCAGTCGAACATGTTTAATGTTTTTCTCAAGTACAAAATGTGCTGGGGTGACTGGCAATGGGTGATTTGTTACGATCAGCTACTTGGAAACCTGTGAAGTGCATGCGGGCGCCAGTTGTTTACATAAGCAATTATAGTTGACATAGTACACAATAATTATTTATTGCGGGAGCTGCACAAACGAACGTCCCCAAACTCACTGGGCAATGCTCAACATCTTGCTGTATTTCGAAGGCAGATTGCTTATCCTTGCGCCTTGCAAGGAAAGCATTTCTTCTGTGTTCTGGTGTGTTGTACGCATAATGTAGTGTATTTAGCAGGGCGGCATGTAAAGAGATCTTGAAAATTGGACTTGAATTGTAGATTCTACACTCGAAGCCTATCTCTTACCCCTGAAGCAGGTAAATTCCTACAAATTCCTACTAAAAGTATACGTAAAGTCTTTACATGTTGACCTAGCAGATATCATGTAGTAGTACAATAAAAACTTTCATGATCAAACTCTTTACAGTTGCCTAATAATTTGTCACAAGGGTGTTCAAGGGGTGCAGTTAATTGCTGGTTCGAATGTGTTGGGGCGTTTTTAAACAGATTTTTTTTTTGTCCCCAAATGCTATCTTTCTTTCATGTGCTGTTGGACTGTAACTTGTTTGAGATAAATATCAGTTATGGTTTTGGAGATATTAAAACGATAAATTTACACTGCCAGCAGCCTCCTGCACAGTTGATCGTAACCTTGTTTGTTGACAAGAAGGTTTGAACCCTGCCCCTTGTTGTTGGCTATGAATGTACTGAGTGACTGTAGTCTGCATAAGATTTGTGAGTTGAATGGTTTCATAGGGGTGTAACTAGGCTCATTCCCAGGCCCCGCCCAGCTTTTCATCACTTGTAGTACGGAAAAGCGGGAGAATGCCTGGAATAATTTAAAGCGTAAGTGACGGACAGGGTAGAAAGAAGGTAGAGAGGACTTAATTGAGCATAGGCGGATCACCAATGTGCCATACATGTAGTTGTGCAATCGACATAGCCATGTTGTGCTAGGAGCCCATTCTGGCAGTTTATCAAACAATAAGCGCATAGAAGGTTTGAGCAAAGCCTGGGAAGGAAAGCCTTGGCATTTTCTCCAGGCTGTACAGCAGTCAGTTTGCCATGTAAGTGAGCAAGTTAGCATGATTTTCAAATGTAGTCAGTGTATGCTTAACATAGCTTACTGTACTGCCAGGTAATGTATCGTGGTGCCGTCTAGTCTTGTTCTGTCAGCCATAAAGCTCTCACAACTGAATGAGTACTACATCAATAAAGCATGGGAGAGTTCATTTGTTTGTCCACATGTAATTAATTTCTCGCTACCTTTAATGTGATAAAATTTACATTGCTCTCCCCTTTAATTCCTTTCGATTTTTCATTCGAGTGCATGGGGAGAGCCTGGGAACAAGGCTACGGTGTAACCTGACCCTGACATCATTGTGCAAGCCGGGTAGTGGTGGTATATACATGCGCCTATTTAGAACTTTTTCTTACTGTTGTTTGGGAATTTTCACAGTGGATTTATATAATTATATAACCACCAAGTATCATTCCAATTATTGCACACTCAATCCATGACTTTGCACACATGTCCTCTTACACCTACCCAGCCACCACCTGACTTCCAACCACCCACGAATTTTAGGGGGTATAAAGACAATGGGTGGTACGAAGGAGAACTCCACCAACGTCGTGGGATGTTTTCATGCTGTTACACTCAATTTCAATATTCCCGTGAGTTAATTAGGATCCAATGCAAATGCAGACTTTGTGTACTAGTAAACATGATTGTAATGCAACACAGTGCTGTTACTGTAGTCTCATGAAAGAGTACCCACCCTTGAAACAGTGCCCATGCCTTGAAACAGTGCCCATGCACCTCCTGCTTTTGGCCTAATTTTCTGTATAGGGTCAAAGTTTACTCAAATGAGCACCCTCCCTGGGGGGAGCGACTAAGGAGAGCACACTCCAATGCTATGCATATCTGAAGTAAGAAACTTCGTATTATACTTCACCGAAGGTTATTATTACAAGGTATAGCTTTGCTTAGGCAGATGCCTCTGGTGCACTAGCTAGTACACCATGCTCATGGTAACATGTTGCCATTCAGAGTGTTGTGTGCCATCAGGACTTGACTTTGAAGGCTGGTCGCTCCATTGTACATTATTTGCTTCAAGGGCATCAAGCAGTTGTAAACATACTTGGGCGCTCTTTGTGCCTAAATGTGAAAGCACTTGAAAGAGCGCCCACCCTCCTCTCTGGCAGACTTGTAAGGTGCTTTGCCCATGGGCGCTCTTTCGCGAGACTATGGTACATGATTTTCAATGTTGTAAAAAAAGAAAGTTTCTCAAAAATTTAATCTAATCACTTGTGTATATGAGTGAGACAGCTGAATATGGTTTGTGAGTATGATGAGCTTTTCAGAGTATTGCTTTGTGCATGCATGAACATAACTTCCTGTTCCGATGATGTTTGGGTGGGATTGTTGCTCTCGTCATGATTTATTGATTAAAGAGTGGGTGTATACAAACACTGTAGTAAGTTTTATTGTTGCAACATAACAACAATATAAATTATTATAATGATTGTAATTCCAATAGCACATTGTAATCATTATATTCTTGGGGGTGGTCATTTTACACATTGGCATAGTCTGACATCCATGTGTATGACTAGTCTCGTGCCCAGCTGTCCAGGCACCCCGGGGGGCATGGACAGCTGGGCACGAGACTAGTGTATGACCATCCCCAATGGAGGGATGTAACCCTTATATACCTGTTGTCTAGATTATGCCACTAAGTACTTACCGAGCAGTGCTGAATGACAGTTTCTTGAGCAGTGTGTCACACCATAATCCTGAGCGTCTGCCCTACCTAGATAATGAGCACAGTTCCTAGGATCTTGTCAAGGTGGCCCACTAGGGTAGAATCTTTCTATCAACTTGGTTCTCATGTAGAAGGTTATGTGCATATGTACTGTTTCTATTTGTGACCACCACATACGTGTGTGTAAGGTATTTAGTTATGTAGTACCACTTGCATAAACTCCCCACAGTCATGCAGTTGTGATGAGTATTGTTAACCTACTGACCATGAGGACACATATGACTGAAAATTTTTGAGGGACAAAATAATATTGCTGTTCTTGCAAATTAATCTAAAGCTCATAGTTTCAACTTATGTGAAAGTGAGGAGCATTGTGCTAAAAGCGAGCTACTTTTGGGGACGGCTACTATGCCAAGGAGTTGCCTGCACTCATGGCTGTTTTCAGGCTTGTTCTTGCAAGGACACTCCTCACCAATCATAGGTACCATATTTCTTCGATCAGACGCCGCGGCTACTGTTTATTTCGCTGCTCATTTTGTGCGGCTACTATTCGAAGGCGGCGTTTATTTCTTTGGAAAGCCTGGAGACATCAACAAAGGCTAGATAAGGTAGGTACGAGAGAGACGGTGACGGTTGCTAGACGCTGTCAGTAGTACGCGCAGCCTCTCAGTCCTGCTGTCAGCCGTGGGAACGACTCGTACAACAAAAAAATGCCTAGCGCTTACCTAGGCTGGAGTATTATGGCAAAACTGTGCACTAATTTATTACTTGCATATAAGTACTAGCACAATGAATGTGCATATGCTTCTAGTGTGTGTCTGTGTGTGTGTGTGTGTGTGTGTGTATTTGGGAATAAAAAGATAATAAAATATGGTAGGCTACTGATCTGTCCTGCAACAGGTTTGTAGACCAAAATATCTCTTTTTTTGTGGTTATGGGACAAAATATCTCTTTTTTTTTTGTGGTTATGTGACCTTTTTCTATTAAAGGACCCACCAATGATTTTGTGCTATCCTAATGTTTGATGTATATTAGTCTTGTTCCCAGCCTGCACTTGCCTCCTGGTGATAAACGGTCTGGTGAACAATGTCCAATTTCTTGGGCCTATTCCAAATATGTGGTAAGGACCAATGAGATTGCGGGTTTGGCGCAAAATGTTTTCAGTGTTGCTAGGTTACACTGTCGGAAGGGCATGCACTAGCCCAAGAAATTCGACTTGGTTCACCAGACTGTTTTTCCTCATGAGAGGGTGGGGTCTGGGGATGAGACTAGATGTATGTAATGTCATGTTGGTCGTCTGGGACTTCCACTATTCCCAAATTTGTTGGTATTAAGCAATGCAGTTGCCTAGCTTTAAACTACCCTTTCCGTGGCCCATACTAGTATGTGTGTGTGTGTGTGTGTGTGTGTGTGTGTGTGTGTGTGTGTGTGTGTGTGTGTGTGTGTGTGTGTGTGTGTGTGTGTGTGTGTGTGTGTGTGCATGTGTGCATGCATGTGTGTATACGTTGTATGCGTGCGTGTGTGTGGGTCTGTGTGCATATGTGTGTCAGAGTATGTTGTGTAACAGCCATGCACTGTGTATGGACAATAGGAAAATTTTTTACTTTACCATCATGAATCAGCCAGGATAGGAGATTAAGTATTTCAGTGTGAATGAAGACGATTATGAAAGGGCCAGCTAGAGCATGAACTACTACTGTATGAGAGCTAGCAGTATACTTACCGAACACAGAAGGTGACAGAGGAGTTGAATCGTCATGTACTTAAGCATGCATGGTGATTCCTTCTGGACTATACATGCATGACAAGCCAGGCTGTGTGTTCACGGACAACAGATGTCAATAGGAGGCCAGACATATCCTGTGTGCACAGTAAGGACTATACATGCATGACAAGCCAGGCTGTGTGTTCACGGACAACAGATGTCAGTAGGAGGCCAGACTTATCCTGTGTGTACAGTAAGGACTATACATGCATGACAAGCCAGGCTGTGTGTTCACTGACAACAGACGTCAGTAGGAGGCTAGACTTATCCTGTGTGTACAGTAAGGACTACACATGCATGACAAGCCAGGCTGTGTGTTCACTGACAACAGACGTCAGTAGGAGGCCAGACTTATCCTGTGTGCGCAGGCATTTGATAAATTGGCTAGAATAGCTGTGTAATTGGCTCCATTGTGTGGTATATCTCATTGTGACAAACTATTCTCTCCGTCCACGATGATTCCTCTCTCTCATGAGAGGACTTGTTCACAGGTTGCTCACAGACAGTAGAGATTGACTATCACTGCTGGCTACAGTGTACTGACATGCTTGGTCTGTATGGTGTGATCTGGTAATGCACTGGTAATTAGCCAAATTATGCTGCTCTTCATTGCTCACTCAAGCCACGCCCCCACAATGTTCTACCTTTCCACATGGCATGTTGTATGGCAAGCATTTATGTATGTAGATAGTGACTGTGTGTGTGCATGTGTATGTTTTGGCAGTAAATTATGAACAAGCTTTTTCCTCAGTGGGAACATGCTATAGCACAATAGGAATCAGTGGAGTGAGTGGGTGGTGTAACCATAGCAACATTGGACTAACCCAAAGCACAACTAACCACAGGCCCACACTGTGTACACAGTTTACATAGTGCATTGTGCAGATAGTACCAAACATGGAAATGTTCATTATCCCAATCAATTTGGTGACTAGACACGCGCGCACACACACACACACACACACACACACACAGACACACACACACACACACTCACACACACACACACACACACACACACACACACACACACACACACACACACACATACACACAGACACACACACACACACACAGACACACAGACACACAGACACACACACACACAGACACACACACACATACACACAGACACACACACACACACACAGACACACAGACACACATACACACACACAGACACACACACACACAGACACACACACACATTCATGGAGAAGCCACTCATGTGTTCATATTTGTTGTGTGTAAGCATGCTGATGTTTTTTGGGGACCACCAGACCATTTTTCTCGTGAGACGGTGGGGTCTGGGGATGAGATGCACACACACACCACACACACACACGCACACACACGAGTGGTGTATGTGTGAAGTACTTTCGTGTATTAGAAGCCACTCATATGTTCAGATTTGTTGTGTGTAAGCATGCTTACGCTTTTTGGTAGTGTATCGAGCTAGACTGCCTTCCGGCAAGTGATAGAAGGTGGTCTAGCTCGATAGACTAGCTTTTTGGAGACCTTGGGTAGGCAAGTTATTTCTAGTATACTGTCTTTTTTTTTTCCTCATGGTCTTCCCATTACACTCAGCTGCCACAGTTTTATTACAGGACAAGAATCAGTATTCTCCTTGAGACGAAGATTAGCATTTTCTCTTAGGAGGGGAGTTGGTTTGAATAATTTGCTTATGACTAACTCCAAAGGACGTGGAGCTCAGAATCAGTTGGTAGCAACAGAGTATAGTGTTATACATTATTATGCCAGGAATCATGTGACTCATCTGATGACAAACCAGCAGTCAGACATGTGGTACTTGCACAATAAGAAATTTACCCTAAGATGCTCAAAATTGCTTTTAACCACCTAACATGCTTGAAATTATGCTGGCCTATTGTGTGTGTGTCATTGGCCATAAAGATACAGGAAGATTTATGAGATAGAGATACTTTGTAGCTGAAATTGAACCCAAGGCAGTCACTTGCTTGTGTATGCCATCATGAAGTTCTTCACGAGACAGGACTGTGTAAACTGCTTATTATTGTTTGTATCATCTGATGATCTTAATTTCAACACACCACAACTGCTTCATAGCTTGTACGTAGCTCTCACATGGCTGTTGTACAGAATAGTAGTGTCCATCAAACTGGAAATGTAGGAACCAAGTTTGAATTGTGGGGACACACAGTGGCGTAATCAACGGAACCAATTGTGGGGACACACACACACACACACATTCATGGGTGGTCTATGTGTGAAGTAGGTTTGTGTATTAAGAATGAAGAAGTCACTCTTGTGTTCACATTTGTTGTGTGTAAGCATGCTTATGCTTTTGGGGGACCTTGGGTAGGCAGGCACATTATTCTCAAGTTCTATCTAGTTACACTGTTTATTTGTCCCTGATGGCCCTGATGGTCTTCCCATTACGCTCAGCTGCCACAGTTACACCATTTTATTATCTGACAAGAATCAGTATTTTCCTTGAGATGAGAATTAGCATTTTTCCTTAGGAGGGGAGTTGGTTGATTGTGACTAACTCGAAAGGATGTGGAGCTCAGAATCAGTAATTGGTAGCCTCACAGTATAGTGTAGTACATTATTATGCTATTGATCATGTGACTCATCTGATGACAAACCAATAGTCAGACAGGTGGTACTTGCACAATGAGCCTGTGCCAGAAATTTATCCTAATATGCTCAAAATTGCTTTTAACCACCTAACACGCTTGAAATGATGCTGGCTTATTGTGTATGTGTCATTGGTAAAGATATAGGCAGAATTTATGAGATAAGAATACTTTGTAGCTGAAATTGAACCAAGGCAGTTAGTTACTTGCTTGTGTATGCCATCACGAAGTTCTTCACGAGACAGGACTGTGTAAGCTGCTTATTATTGTTTGTATGATCTGATGATCTTAATTTCAGCACACCGCAACTGCTTCATAGCTTGTACGTAGCTCTCACATGGCTGTTGTACAGAATAGTAGTGTCCATCAAACTGGAAATGTAGGAACCAAGTTTGAATTGTGGGGACACACAGTGGCGTAACCAAGGGTGGCCCAGGGTGGGCCTGGCCCTTCAAGGTTGTCAGTAGGCCCACCCAAACCAAGGGCGTAGGAGTAGGGGGGGCTAGGGGGGCTACACCCCCCCTTCACAGCTGCTGGGGAGGCTTAGTCCCCCCTCCTTCACTGTATTTATATAGGTACTCGGATGAGTACTTACTTAGTTGTGCATGTCCACAGGTAATTAATAACAGGAGCATCTCTAGCTTGTACAGCAACAGGTTGAAAATGAAGCGATTATCGTTTTTTGAATCATGCCTGTATCTGATTCCATGTTGGAGAAGAGAGTGCATCCGAAGGCGAGTTTTTCACCAATTATTGGGCATGGTTTCAAAAAGTTTCGTAGTGCGAAGCGGTATCTTTTACCTACACTACTAAAGCTTAGCCCCCCCTACTAAATACCCTTTCCTACGCCACTGAACCAAACTTCAAGGTTTGAATCAGTTGTTCATAGTCAGATGACTTTGTTTGTTATCTTAGTCTGTATAGCACAAGTGCCAGTAAATACTGATATCTCGTGAGCATATCCTTCGGCAACACGGTGATCAAAATATTTATCATTGCTGGCACTGTTGCTTTTCTTATGCAGATAGCTAGTACCAAGAGACTTATCAACTCGTAAAATGCTAGTCAAAATGCAGGCTGTCAGTAGGCCGACCCAAACTTCACGGTTTGAATCATAGTCGGATGACATTGTTTGTTATCTTAGACAGTCTATATAGCAAGACGACAAAGAGAGTGATGCAATGCAACAATTAGAACCTTCCATTCAGAACTATCAGACAACAGTCAGAGCTTACGAGATGGAAAAGAAGGCAATGCAACAGTCAGAATTTTCATGTGAACCCCCCCTCACATACCCATCTCCTAAATTTGTTGCACATCCTCCTGTGTGCCCACCCTTATGCTTATCGTCTGATTACTCCTTTTGTGGGGACACATGCCACCCTCCCACGTTCTGACACTTGTGTAGATTTGCATGTGTGAAAGTTATCTGTATGTGTATGTGTACTGCTTGAATGTGTTAGGTATATGGTGCTGCTAGTACTGTAGGCACTCTAATTATCTAATTTTGTGTCAAAAAAGGCATCGGAGTATGGAGACATACTTTCTTTTATTGCATCACACAAAGGCTGAATGTTGGTGCTGTGCTGTCACTGTTGCTATGTGAAGGCACATGTTGATGTATGAAGGTGCATTTGTGACATGGTTGAGTCATTGGAAGTGTAACAGCATCAACTCGTTTCATTTTCTGTACTGTGCTTTATTTGAGAATACCATGAGTGCCAGTGAATACCAATATCTTGTGTGAGCATATCTCTCAGCAACACAGTGATCAAAATAGTTTATCATTGGTGTCGCTGCTGTCTCTTATACCTTGCCTTGCTGATGTAGATACTAGATAGATAGTATCTAAAGACTTATTAACTCACTCAGGTGTATTAAGGCATGGGAGGTCTGGCCAAGCTCTTGCAAAGTACTAAATTGCTTACAGGTGCCTAAGGCATACTGCTTTGTGTATGAAACTTGGTGAGAACGTTTTATGCACCACAATGACTTAAAACCATGCCCACGCTAATGAGTGTTGTATAAACAACACTCATTCACAAAAGTTTTTGGTAGCAAAAGGCGGACGACTTCCTACTCACGAAATGATGCGCAGCACATATACTAAGAAAAAGACATTAAAATGACCGAAGGGGAAGTTGCTATTGTTCATACAACGGTTTCCAGAACTATTTTAAGGCTATTTGTGCTATAAATAGACCTTTTGAGCACATAAATCACAGCATAACGTTTGAACTAAGCTACTGCTATTATTCCCCCGGAGCCAGTAGCTGATTCAATGCCTACCTTCACATTTTAAAGCGGAGATACATCTAAGGACCGAGTATAAGTCATCCGCCTCACAACAAGTTGTTTTCAACGCTTTCAGCTCATGGACACATTTTCAAACCGCACATTAGCACCAGAATGGGAATTGGATGTTGTACTGCGAATGCAATTGGCCAGTTTCCCGTGACCTGTGGTGATAAGACTGGTGAAGTCAGATTCGGTTAGCCAAAGAATGCTGCTTTTTTGCTTGCTCAGGCTCGCCCCACGATGTCCTACATTTACACTAGTTAAAACACCGAGGGTATGGATGCATATTGAGTATCTATATACTGTAATCTCGAAAATACACCCATGGCCAATAAACTTACATGTAAGTGGCTCCTGAAAGAGGGGAGTGGGCATATTTTCGAGAGTTGTGATATTTCTCTCGAAAATACGCCCACCTCACATGCAGTTAGTCTAGCCCTAGTTATGTATGCATATAGTGATTCTGCAGTGCCTTCTGCAAAGCCCACTTGCTTATGCAACAACAGCAAATGGTGTCTGCCTTCATTTGTTAGTCCCTCCTCTTCGTTAGTGCTGCTTCTTCGCTTCACATAAGAGCATGTACTACAGCATAAATGGATGGGTGTACTTTCGGGAGAAAAGCACCCTTTGCAACAACTTCATTCACAAAAGGGGGGTGGGCTTAATTTCAAGGGTGGGCCTATTTTCGAGGGATTACCCATAAACCGTCCTAGCACAAGGAAGAAAATTTGGGGTGCGGGCATTTGCACAGAGGAATTTTGATTGTGCAAGTCTCCATCCTGCCCCAAGTCGACTCTTGAAACCATGAAGCACTAGCCTCCCAGTTGAATGTCACAGTCTCAGAGTACCATGCCACCGGCTGACATGTAAAATTGAAGCCAGCCCGAGGTCAAAGTGTAAGTCTGCAGCATGTACGTGCCTCATGTTTTACACTTGACACACTCCTCTGTTAAACATGTCAGCTTGGTATCTGCTTCAGCTGAATCTCTAACAGCTGGCCTGAATCATTGTTCTTTTCCTCCGTCTTCCTCTCAATGACTGTGACCAGGTGGAGGTCTAATTGTTTGCTCTGGAGTATGTTCCTTACCTAAGCTTGCACTTTGTCCTTTGAACTCAACACTCCCTTCTCCTCAATTTATGAATCCACAAAATACATTGTCAGTGCCATCAAAATATACATGACATGAGTTCAGAGACAATACTGTTAACCAGATGTGTTAGCTAATGATTTGAGTCATGCACACATGATTATGCCAAAATTTCAAATGGTGGTTGATCACACACAGAACCTAGCTCACAACTGTTGGGACTGTAAAAATGGGATGGTTACTGGGATGGGATGCTCGGGGCAATATGGTAGTGTCATACCGAGGGGAGTAGTTAGTTTCATACTCAGACCCTCCCGTGGTTATGAGACTGTATGTGCAGTACATGTGTTGTGTCTGTATGTCAGTGTCAGTGTTGTGTAATGCTAATGTGTATGTATCGGTATATGTTATGTGACTGTGGCCTAAGTGTTATGAATTATATGTGTATATGACCTCATGTGTGTGTTACGTATATGTTAATATAGTATGTATGTATAATTCATACAGAGTAGAATTTTATTTTTAACTATACGAATGATTAGAGTACCAAGCGTTTCTAAAAAGGGTGGTGTACGAATAAATAGAGAATTTGTACCGGTTAATTAGAAGGAAAGTGTTTGGGTTGGAAGACAAAGAAACTGGTTTAGCAACTCTGTGCAGGTACCATCTATACTAGCCTCATTCCCATGCTTTGTTCATTCGGTATAATACACATGTGGCAAAAAAACAAACAGGAAGGCCTGGGAACGCCTGTTATGTGAATGACATCAGGTGAACATGGAGTGGACATGAAAAGGGGCGTTGTCCATGTACAAATGTGTACTCACTTAATAATTCTGAGAGTGAGTTTCTTACAAATTTGTACTCTTGATCACATGGACGTCTCGAGTCCTGCCTAGCGGTGAAAATGCCCGATGAAGTCCAGTGCACTATTTGAATATGGGCAGTGCCCCCCTAAGTCAACCTCATGTCCACCTCATGTGCACCTGACGACATTCTTGTTGTGAGTGTTCCCGGGTCTTACCTGTTTTTTGCCACTCTTGTATTCTTTTTCAACGCAAACTGAAGAACAAGAAGAAACAGGGAAGACCTGGGACAAGGCTACATATCTACCCTTCATGCAGTTAGATGCCATAGTGTACAACTGCTAGTAGCTTAGTAGCCTTAGCCTTATATCTGCCTACACTGGGTGAGCAAGTGTTGTGCAATGCAGTCTCGCTAGTGTGGGGCTCACTCAGGCTCCCCCCAATTACAAACATCTCTAGCATGCTTGCAACAGTCACTCCACCTTTATTTTGCAAGGCTTCGCAAGACTAGACCTACATATATAGGAAACATGGATTGGACCGCAGCATATGTCGAGATCATCCCTGGTCACACAGTAGACACCAAGAGCCAAAACAACTCGTTATTTGCACTTCTGGAGGTCGGAAGTCCATCTCACCATAGTTACATTTTTCTGCTGTACAAATCGGTTGCTTTTGCATGTATGAATCTATTGGAGGGTATAAATTACTATTTTGGGGGATGTATGAATTATTGGGATGTGTGAATTATTAAAAATTTATGGTATGTATGTGTCTTGTGAGTGTGTATTATGTGTACGCTGGTGGGTGTGTATGAGCTAATGTGGCAGTCCCATGTAGGTTATTCCGTTGCATATTTCGATCACTTCGCTGCGTTGAAAACGCCGTGTCACTGCACTTCCCTTAAAGGCGGGACTGATATCCGCTTTGTAGACTTATTAGATATTAGTGCTACTACAAAGCACGTATGAGCCCCGCCCTTAATGGAAGTCCAGCGTACAGTGCTTCAAACATATATGCAAGGAGACATGGCAAAAGGGATCTAGAGGGTTTGGAGGTCAAAGGCCTGTGACCTTTGAACTCTAGAATGAAGATGACTGTACAACAATAGGACAAACATTTTGGGTTTTAGTCCTTATTTCCAGTTTGATTATGTCAAAACCAAGGAGGCATGACCTTTGAACCCCAAAGGTCATTTCCCCATGCAGTTATTGAATATAATGAGCAGCTATTCTATTAGCAAGCTTCTTTTCCTTCCAGTATTCATGGTAACTTCAGTCGACGTACCTCACCACTGAAACGTTTGGCCTATGTGTTAGCTGCTGCAAACTGGAAAACTTTTATCTTAGTGCCAGCAACCATACTGCTGCAACATTTGATATAATGAGGTGCTATTGTTAATCTACCATCTGTTTCCTCCCTGGCTGCAGATATTCCACTAAATGTGGAACACCTTTTGAAAGCTGTTGAGTATGTCAGTTTGAAATCACTTTGTTACTGTGTCTACCTGCCCGACTCAAAGAAACATGAACTTCCTTCAGATGAAAGTGTCGCCAGGAGGATGCTGGTAGAGTACTGGTTACTCAATGATCCAGCACCCTCCTGGCGACGAATATTACAAAGACTTGACTGGGCTTACTACATCCATGATGACATGTCATGTACATCGGCAGCGGATGCCATTCGCCACGCCACAGAACCCATTCAGGGTATGTTGTTTACATTCTTGTATGTGTAATCTTAAATTTGATGATACAATATTTGACCACCCTACAGTTTGGTATGCATAGGTAACTTGCATACTACCAGTCCCTGACAAAATGTGCAACATTAATGTCTGAGCTTACTGTTGTAACTAGGTCACAAGCAAGCCTTCCACAGCTTAGTCGAATACATCTTTACAACCCCCAGCCCCATTCCCATTTTCCAAAGTCAACCATAGGATACCCCCTTGGTGAAGAGATAATTGAGCCGGAGGCTGAGGTGGTGGATAGTGAGAGTATCCGCTCAGGCAATGTGCTTGTACAGTCAACCCACCCAGGCCCGCAACCCCATCCGCAGGGGATCTCCACTTAGCTACCACAGTGTATTTAATTGCGAGAGGAAGGACAGCTGTTGTCAAAAAGACCCCGTCTTTATCCATCTCCACATAGATACACGTGTATAAAGTATAAAGCCCTTATCCTAACACACTCACACTCGTAATTTAAAAATTATGCGAATGAGCTTCACACCCATAACGTAACAGTAGTAACTGAAGTGTGAATGAGCTTCACACTCATAATAAATGTGAATGAACTTCACCCCTTACCTTAGCGTAACAGTATATGTGGTAACTCAAGAGCGTAACTGTGAGTGAGCCTCACAGTAGTAACTCAAGTGTGAGTGAGCCTCACACTCGTAATTTTTAATGTGAATGAGCTTCACACTGTGAGTAAGCCTCGCAGATAACACAGAGCATCCCCAACCCAGCCCTAGCCCTAGCTCAGCCTTATGGAACCGACTACACCCCTAGGCGTACCATTACTATAGTAAAGCACACGCCATAACTAGCGTAACAATGCCGTTACTAGGATTGGTACGCCGTTACTAAGAGAAGCATGCTACCATTTCAAGCCCGTCGACCGAGTATCACACACAAACAACTAATAATACTCACCTTGAAATAGTAGCCGCAGTACAGACCCAAATAATCTTCGGTACAGGAGCGCCTACCAGCGAAGAACAAGCCTCCCAGACGTTCCACCAAGACGACACGATAGCGAGCCAGAATCCCGTACGTTAACCGTTTGCCCATCCCCCTAGTTATTATAAGTTAATATGGTAACTCCACCCATTGAGCCCCACCCCCAATTTGTTTAGTAAATTGAATATTTATAGCACTGTGAATGTCCATAGCACTATGTGGCAACCAAAAGCTGGGCTCCTCAAAGCAAACCTTAGGCGGGGAGTGGTCCCGCCCTTTCTGTAGTAGGCCACGGGTCGGGAGTTCAAAGGGACCGAAACCCGTGATCATGCGAGGACCGGAAAGGGTACTCCTCTGAAGACCAGTATTTTTTTGAGCATATCTCCCAAAAAACAGTAACTAACCGCCCCATCCATTTGAGCCATAAATGCCCCACCCATTTAAGTCATAAATGCCACACCCATTTAAGTCATAAATGCCCCACTCATTTAAGCCATGAATGCCCCACCCATTTAAGCCTTAAATGCCCCATCCCCATCTCCCTTTATGTTTTAACTTCACACTATATGTATGTGTGAAATTTTGAACATCGATGTGCCAGCGGTGTTGGTGCTCCCCCACTCAACACACAACTACCCCTATGCTTTGTAATTGTCCCCTATAATATTACAGGCACCACTGATTTTCTTCTAAGTACATAAAAGAAATGTGCCCATGAGTGATGAATTTTAGTAACTCCTCAAAGAGGGGGGTGGACGTATTTTTTAAAATACACGTCACACAAATTGATTTAGTTCTATGTCTGTATGCATACAAGGACTCAACAGTGCCTCTTGTCATGTGACTGCTTAATTGGTGCCTGCCTTCATTTGTTGATTCCACCTCTCCAATGTTTTCCTGCTTGATATAATCAGTTAATGTTGTCGACACTGCATTCAGCTTAATGTTGATGGAGAAAAAATGGGAAAATACAAAGCTCCTTGAGAATAGAAGGCTCGTTTGAGCTCATCAGATTTTCACATATGTAAGTAGAGTTAACCTTCATGTCACAAACTGCTACTCCGACTCAATAGGAATGTTGTTAGCTGGCTTTGCATGTTTACATGCCTTACCTTTTTAATTATGTAATTAATTAGTGACATAACTACTTGTTGATATTCACAAAAGCAGATGGTATATACCGTAGATCTGGAAATTTTCATTGTAAAAATATTTTTGTGGTTTGCGTAAACCACGAAAAAAACACGAAATATATCTTACAACGGATAATCTTTACGTCAGCACATTTCGTACACACAGTTTCACGACACAGCCAGCCAGTTATTTCGTGCGAGACGGCCTCTTCTTCGATACCGCCGCAGGTGACTTGTTGCCAACGCGTGACAACTTTCTTAGTATCTGATAAATCGTCCGTCTTTACTGACACAGTACTATGTGCCTACAGCATACCCTGGTTTTCTTTCGCACCCAAGTAGTTCGCCAACAGCTGTGTGGTAGCCACAAATGCAGCAAGCTGTTCGTTCTCCATATTTTCTTGGCGTGCATAGTCTCATTCCAAATCACTAAACCACGGAACGTAGAATCAATTTAATACCGTTAAAAAATTTTCGTGGGTATCCGAAACCACAAAAATATTTATACACGAAATATTAACACAAAAATTTCCAGATCTGCGGTTGAGTACATATCAAGTACCCACCACAGAGCGAGCACTAACACTGCTCTTTTTACTCACATTCCTACACATGAAATGAAATAAAGGGTCGATTATGGATTGCAGACACAACAATTCATTGATTGAATGTAATGGCTAAATTTTGCCTGTAGTTTTAAAAATTAAATGACCTGTGGGCACAAAATAAAGGCCAGCTTGTAGCTCTGGCTGCTCAATCATGCATATGCCCACGAAACAGCAAAAGGATATATTAGTTCCAAGTGCTAGAGATTGGTAGGCTGGGGTCACAGCAACCATTAATTGATTGCTGACTGTATTGCTGTTTTTTTTTGTTCTTGAAAAGCTATGGACATAGAACATGGGACAAAGATTGACAAGTAGAGATATTCTAAGCCTAAGAACGTATCCCAGCTTGAGCAGCGTATACATCGTACAACAAACATGGGCACTTAATACGTACTCTACGGTATAACGCTTCCTGGGGCACTATTCTTGGGGCCTCATGTTCTGCATATACGGAGGTGGAGTAGTGTAGCAAGTGTCTATTCAGCATTGCATCTAGTGAAGTACTGTAACAGCTGACATACATATGTTTGGTTCAGTGTAGTATTTTGGTAAATTGAAATGACACCAATGACAACTCGTAAATTGACGCTGTCAAGCATCATTTTCTGTTACAACCTACCCATAGTACGCTACCCATGTACGCTATTGTTTCACAGCATTTCACGTAATGTTGAGACAGAAAAACTGAGAAAGTGTGAGGCACTAGTAGTTGCAGTTACCACAGACACTGCTATTCTGACTGCTGGTAGGAAAAATAACAACTCGATTTGTTTACATACTTTTCAGTTAGCACCACTTAGCATCATAATTGCATTCCACTGATATTCACAAGATGCAAGGTTATCTATCATAGTTATATCCCTCCCTGGGGTGTGGTCATTTTACACATTGGTGTCAGTTACGTTTTATATCGTTACCTCGGCAACACCATTGCAGAAGTAACCGTTCTTCAGTGTTACAAGCAATGGATAGTCCTTGCTTGAGGTAGCTTAGTGTGAGGAATGCAGAAACTAGAACAGCTGTAGTTAGAGATACCAAGAGTACTTAGTTTTAACAACTAGAAGGCTTTATTTAGCCTGTTATCTGCTGAAATGTCTAAAGATGTCAATACCTTGCCATGCACTTAATGATAAATGACATCTAAAGGCATGTTGCTATGGCTATAAGCTATCACAGCCCAAGGCGAATGGCTACATGCTTTGTGTCCTGTCTGTTTTAGGTAGGGTCCCCCCTACAATTAAGTGGGTTGGTCTAAAAGTTCTCAAGGAGGGGAGCACAATGAATGCTAGAAACCCGAGTGGTTTTCTTGTTTACCTTGATCGTAAAGATTTTCCTTTTGATGCCTGCAAGCAGGGTTTCATAAATATCAAGTCAATTGTGGAGCTGCACCTTGTTATCATCAAAAAATACCAAAGATGCTACACACATGACACAGCAGGTAGGCGTCCTCTGTAAATATGTAGTCACAAATTACTTCTCAAAAACCAAGTTCTAGAACACCTTCATAGAGCTTCTCTCTGCTTCTTTTCTCTGTAGCAGTTTGTTTGACTTCTCTAAATCTTTAAATCCTTAAAAACAAAAAGCTTTATGAAATGGCTTAAACATGAATTTAATTTTTCTGGGCTTGAGGTTGATTGCATTCCATTTAATTTCACATGTATTTGGTTAATGACTAGACTGGTTGCTAGTGATACCATCCATTGGCTTGATGTAGATGAGGAGTAGTTGTCACACTTTGACTGGATGGTCCTGCCCAGTCACAATTCTTGTAGTACTTGGTTACACCCAGCTTTCCACCCATTCACAGTCTGTACAGTTTTAATGGGAGCTGGTAGGATCCTGGTGTTGGTAATGACTTCATCGGTGAGATATGATCTGATATCACATTGTCTTTAGACTCAATCTGTACCAAACCAAGGAGGATAACTGTGATAGCTAATGAGAGTGCATTAGTCAGGAATAATAGGCTAAAGAAATTCTGACTCACATGATCACCAGTGTGCTTATGTATTGTGCAATCACAAAGCTAGTCTCGTCCCCAGACCCCCCCCCCCTCTCACGAGAAAAAACGCTCACGAGAAAAAGCGCTCTGGTGAACCAAGTCGAATTTCTTGGGCTAGTGCACACTCTTGTGACAATGTAACCTAGCAACATTCACATTATTAATGAACGAAAGAAAGAAATGGTACTGTTACCCTAGTAGAGATAAAATTTGTAAGGGGAAGTACACATAGTAATTAACGATCTCGCGATCTCATTTGTCCTTACCTGTTTCGGGAATAGGCCCAAGGAGGTTGGGCAAAGTCAAGATATGTGTGTCACCGGTGGTTAAGATAGTATGCTACAAGAACAGCAACGCAATGATGTGGTCAGTCAAGGTGGCTGCTCATCATGAACTAGGAAGTGGAGCACTAAATGGAAGAAAACATAATTAAATTAACTCAACCAACCTGGTATCTACAACAGTGTCCAAACCAAGAGTGGTGGGATAGTCCCAGTGGGCGTACTTTATGAAATATATTAACACAAAATATTCCGTACAGAATTCATCCCAGCACTACAAAACCTACTGAATGTGAAGTAGGGAGGGTAGTGATGCGTACAGGAAAAAATCGTTGAAGTAGCTCACATTGTAGCCACAGTAAGTACATGAGTGTCCCTGCAAACTATTCACCAAAAATCTACAGTACGAAGTACGCTAGCGACTTGATCTCGCTGCATTAATAAACTCTAGGGTGGCTCGAAACGTGTTTGCCACTACGGTAAATGGTACTCGAAATAGAAAGGAAAAACTTACTGTCTTACCAAATTTCCTTGAAACAACGGGACGTAACGTTGCAACGGAAGACGATATCGCAAAAACTGCTTCGAGTCGCCCTTCACAAGGTATTTTTGCATAGTTTCACCGTCTTCGCTAGTTGTAAATCAGTCTCCATGACTTTTTTTGGTTACAAAAATGTTCGATAACTAGCATTGTAACGGCTGAGTTCAAAGTTCAAAGTGAATAGCACATGCGCATATATACGTTCAATTAGGAATTACGGTATCTTAATTTATTGCTACGCGCGCGCCGTACGCACAGAACAGTATCCTGCCACCTTAAATGAACTCAACCAAGCTGGTATCTACGACAGTGTCCAAACCAAGAGTGGAGACCATAGAGGTGTGGTAACTAGCAAATTTAGCATGGATGTGCACACAGACGGCCAGTGGCATAGTGTGCAAATACTCTACAGCTAGCATGGGGGTAGCCGCTGTGCTGGGTAGTAGCGGCAGTATCAAACAGTAAAGTGCTGGGTAGTAGTGGCAGTATCAAACAGTAAAGTGCTGGGTAGTAGCAGCAGTATCAAACAGTAAAGTGCTGGGTAGTAGCGGCAGTATCAAACAGTAAAGTGCTGGGTAGTAGCGGCAGTATCAAACAGTAAAGTGCTGGGTAGTAGCAGCAGTATCAAACAGTAAAGTGCTGGGTAGTAGCGGCAGTATCAAACAGTAAAGTGCTGGGTAGTAGCGGCAGTATCAAACAGTAAAGTGCTGGGTAGTAGCGGCAGTATCAAACAGTAAAGTGCTGGGTAGTAGCGGCAGTATCAAACAGTAAAGTGCTGGGTAGTAGCGGCAGTATCAAACAGTAAGGTGCTGGGTAGTAGCGGCAGTATCAAACAGTAAAGTGCTGGGTAGTAGCGGCAGTATCAAACAGTAAAGTGCTGGGTAGTAGCGGCAGTATCAAACAGTGAAGTGCTGGGTGGTAGCGGCAGTATCAAACAGTAAGATGCTGGGTAGTAGCGGCAGTATCAAACAGTAAAGTGCCGGGTAGTAGCGGCAATATCAAACAGTAAAGTGCCGGGTAGTAGCAGCAGTATCAAACAGTAAAGTGCTGGGTAGTAGCGGCAGTATCAAACAGTAAAGTGCTGGGTAGTAGCGGCAGTATCAAACAGTAAAGTGCTGGGTAGTAGCGGCAGTATCAAACAGTAAAGTGCTGGGTAGTAGCGGCAGTATCAAACAGTAAAGTGCTGGGTAGTAGCAGCAGTATCAAACAGTAAAGTGCTGGGTAGTAGCGGCAGTATCAAACAGTAAAGTGCTGGGTAGTAGCGGCAGTATCAAACAGTAAAGTGCTGGGTAGTAGCGGCAGTATCAAACAGGAAAGTGCTCCTACCTACACTGTCATCAATGAAACTGGGAGACTTACTGTGCTCCAAGACTGTACATAATCAAACCTGTCACCACGCCCCTTCAGCACTGTGCCCTGGTAACTGGGTTGCTTTGCTACTCCACTACAGACTGCACTGGGCTAACACAATGTAGATAACACACTGAAGCAGCCTATTCCATATAGACATGCACTACTGTGCATACTGTTGTCTACCTTGCATTTAGCTAACGTTGAGACAGTGAAGTAGGAAAAGGTGAGGCACTATTTTAGTTTGTTTCAAATTCAGGTGTTTAGATGGAGTTACCACTCCTAGCGCAACTGCTGTTGTGGCCCCCCAAAAATGGATTTAGCACTTGGTGTTGCAAGACACTGCCATTGTCCATCCTAACCTGTTACTAACCATTGTTCCTACATAATTATGTGAAGTCATATTGTTCCCAAATTAGAAGATTTGGTGCTTTTATCACACCAGAAGTGAACTGATTTAGCTGGCTTCACATGTTTACATACCTCACCTCAATCTTAAGTACCATTATTACTTCCTGTTGATATTCACATGATCAAATAGATATTGATTTTCCTCCCTATTGCTGTATGCTATTCTTGTGCCTCTAGTTTATTGGCAGTCTCATGTAGAAATAAAAGGTCGTATATTTCAATTGTATCGCCATGGTCATAGCATAGCCTCGTTCCCAGGCTCTCCCTGCACACGAACAAAAAATCGAAAGGAAAGTGGAGAGCCTGGTAAAATTTATCACGTGAGAAACGTCATAGGTAGAGAGAACTTAATTACAAGTGGGCGAACGAATGAACTCGCCCACGCTTCATGAACAGAATATACTCGTTCAATTGCGAAAAGCTTTATGGCTGACAGAACGGGACTAGGCAGCACTACGCTACATTACCTGGCAGTACGGCAAGCTATGGTAAGCGTATTCAGAGCATACATTCGAAACTCATGCTAACTTACTCACTTACATACCTAGGCAAACTGACCGCTGTATACCCTGGAGAATGGCTTTCAAGGTGCTATTAAATGCCAAGGGGGCCCTTTCCTAGGCTTTGCTCAAGTCTTCTCTGCCATTATTGTTCAAAAAAAAAGCCTGCCAGAACAGGCTCCTACTAAAACACAGCTATGTGTACCGTCGGTTATCGATCAATACGCAATTACGTGCGTGGGTACATCAACAATCACCCTTCGCTCAATTAAGTCCTCTCTACCTTCTCTCTACCCTCTACGTCACTCACGTGATAAATTATTCCAGGCCCTCTCCCGCTTTTCCGCACTGCAAGCGACAGAAAGCTGGGCGGGGCCTGGGAACGGGGCCTGGGAACGAGGCTAATCATAGCAATGTATTGCTGAACTTCTGTAAGAGCGGGGCTCATACGCACTTCACAAACTTATTATGCATCTACAAAGTGAGTCCTGCCCTTAATGGAAGTTCAGCGACATGACGTTCCAAAAGTGGCAATTCAATGATACTAATGTCAGTGCATTGCCACTGTCCACCCTAACTATTTCTAACCCTAACCATTGTTCTTAACTAGTTATACGTATGTAGCTATTGTTCCCAATTAAAATGATTTTGTTGCTTTTGCAACCTCAGGAGTGAGCTGATTTAGCTGGCTTTGCATGTTTACATCCCTCTCCTCTTTATTTAGAGCCATCATTATTTCCTGGTAACATACACAAGGCCAAATGGATAATGCTAGACTTACTTCCCACCCTAGGGCACTATATGCTATTTATAGACCTCTGATTTTACATATCAGTGGCGGATTTAGGGGGGGGTAAGGGGGGTACAAATGCACCCCCCTTTAGCGGCTAGTAATGTATTTTGCGTACATAACTGCAGGAGTCCATCAAATGATTATGCAGCAGTGGCATGCAGCAACAACAACCAGGCACAGTTACACACTCACGTATCAGTTCCTTACTGATCTCCAGACGTTTGACTAGGCCTAGAGTTGCTTCGAGATATTCAGTTTGGCCTGAGGGATCCGCCACGGCGCGCCTTGGCGTACGAGATTTCGAAATCCATTGGATTTCACGTGGATTTCGGATTTCAGAGTGGATTTCTGGATTTCAGTTTGGATTTCTGCCGACAGGTTTCTTGTATGTTATTGGATATCTTAGTTATAATTCCCTGCTTAGCAAATAATTTTAGTTAGTTGTAGTTTTGGTTAACTAAATTTTAAAAAGGCCGTACTGAAATGTATTTAGTTAAAGTTATAGTTAACCAAAACAACACTGTCAGACAGTGTACGAGATTACTTTTGTGACGGACCCCTCGGTTCGGCCTTCCAGCTATATCTTATTTTATTGTATGAATGCGTTCATGTGACCGAAAGTGGGTGTGGCAAGCCAAAAATTTCCGGCACGCTTTGCACGCCGGTGACTGAACCCCCCCTTTCTAAATTTCTAGATCCGTCACTGCATATATGCGGCAGTTCTGTGTAGAAATTCCGTTGTGTGTTTCAATCACATAGCCATGTTTGTAGCATTGTATTGGCTGAACTTCCATAAGGACAGGGCTCATGTGCCCTTAACAGACTTATTAGATATTTATCCGACTACAAAGCACATGTAAGCCCTGCTCTTAATGAAAGTTCAGCAACAATGTGTAGGCCTCTGCAACGGATATTGGATTTCTCTATCTGGGTTGTGCTAGGCTACATACATTGGGATATCCATGGTAGGCCTAAGCCTATTATGCTCAAGATTGGACCTATTTTTCTTTCTGGAAATTCCTAACAATTTATCCAATTATTCCCACAACATCACCCTATTATTCTCATTATAGCCATGCATCATGCATAGGAAAACACTAGACACTTTACAATGGCACACGAATGACATCATACATACAGTCCAGAGGGAGTTAACAGTTTAAATATTGTACGCGACTGCTCCGACGACTTTAGGGGATGCAAATGGTTCAGAAGGCTGCTTGCGGTAGCAGAACTGCTTGAACTCTGCGCTCCAGACTCTTCATCTGACTCCACGAGTTCAACAAGTGACGGCTGCCCCCTGCTGAGTTCACCAGTTTCCGCCATGTCTACGTGAACTATTCCCGATTATTCCCGTATTATGCTCGGTGACAGGAAGTCCCTATTATTCTTAAAATTATGCCCGTATAATAAGCACAGGCCTAATCCATGGATGATTAATTTAATTACATAATTGTCTCCACTATGTAAACTGTTATCATAGCACAAGGAAAGAAAGACACTTTAGAAATTTTTGTTAAAAAATATCGGCATGTCTGCATTCTCAGGAGTAAGGCTGCTCCTCTGGTTACTAATAACCAGTCCAGCAGTTGAAAATATCCTTTCGGCAGGGACGGAGGTTGCAGGGACACAAACATAGCGCTTAGCAAGCTTGGCAAGAATGGGAAATTGTTTGCCATTTATCTTCTACCAAACGAGAGCATCAGAATCATGGTGTGTTTGGGGCTCATTCTGAAACTGCATAACCTCTTCTTTCCAGAGAGGAATACTGTCACTATTGCACCTGCTACTTGTTCCAAGCAGAAATGACATTGCTGTTTTCTCCTCCCTCCGCTTTTTTGCTCGGGGCTGTGTACATGATGAGTCCTGTTCAGTGTGCTCATACAACGCCTCTACCTTGTCCAAAACAACATCGTGCACCTGTTTTCGCTCTTGGCCAAAGAAGAATTCGAGGTGGTGATATCGAGGGTCAAGTGCTGCTGAAAGGACTGCTGCACTCACTGAGTGAAATGGGAAACGCAGCAGCTCTCTAGTTACTACCTCCTTAAACCGCTTGATAATTGCCAGATCACTTTCTCTAACCTTGAGATGACAGTGTACAAGTCCATTCACAACTGAGCAATATTTTGTGCTCTGCTGTTTTTCCCGTAGTATTCCCATTGCCACAACACTATGCTTAAAATGTCCTACAATTTTGCGACACACAGCAGTTAGGCGGCTGATTATAGCCAAGTCTAACCCAGCTTTAACTGCTAACTGGAGAGTGTGGCCAAAACGTGGAAGGTCATCCCAATCCTCTAGAAACTGCGAGGCCAAAACCATGTTAGCAGCATTGTCACGAACAACAGCAACAACCTTCTCACTTACTTCCACTCCTCACTAGCTTTCATCAGTCTCTCTGATATGTGCACACCTGTGTGACACTCAGGCATCTCTCGGGTGAGAAGGACCTTACTTTCCATCTCCCAGAGTTCAGTTATAAAGTGGGCTGTCACCGTCAGATAGGCTTGTGTTGCCCTGCTTGTCCAAATGTCAGAGGTCACAGCAACGAATTGCACTGTACTCAGGGTAGTAAGCAGCCGTTCCTTTACTGCAACAAACTTTTGTGGCAGATGCTGGTTACATGTGTGCGAGAAGGTACCTTGTAGCCAGGTTCAAGAGAATGGATCAGTTGAACCGTGGCCATCTACAATGCTTAAATGGCGCATATCCTTAGCTATAAACTCAACAATCTTCTGTGATGACAGCAGCACGTTGGGGGGAAGTTGGGAAACACTTCCGAACCAAGGTCGTCAACGAAGTTTGCTTTATAGTGCTCAAGCAATTGGTACATCGCTTGTACTCTTCTGGGTGCTTCGCCTGGAGATGACTCAACAGGTTAGTTGTCCCGCCACCATCAGCGAGCTGTTGTTCACACAACTTGCAGGGTACTCTTCTTTTCCCCCCTCCGAAACGACCTCGGGCTCTTCGGAAAACTCCCACATGCGGCTTGTTCACTTTCTAGCTATTTTCATGGGAGCACGCGGAGTTCGAAGTTCAGTCAATTAGTGCGCATGCGCTAAACTATTGATGAACCTTGAACCTATCCGCCAGCTGCTGAAAGCAGATCAGGATACTACATTTAGAGACGAATATCCGGATAACTAAGATATTCATTCAGCCCTAATACGGTGCTCCAAAGGTGGCAATTATTTATGTGATCAAATGAGCAACGAACTAATCTTCAATTTCTGCACGGGATTGTCACAGATGTGGATGAATACTGTGTCAGAGCATACAACATAGCATCTTGTGGAGAATTTTATTAGCTGATGTGAGTAGGTTGGTACAGTGTAGTATTTTGACATTTAATTGATACCAACGACGCAATGTCTGAATTGACAATATCATTTTCTGCTACACAGGAGCAGCCTATCATACTACGCTACAATGTATGCCACTGTTTCATGGCATTTCATGTAATGTTGAGACAGAAAAATATGAGGCACTATTAGTTGCAGTTACCATTCATGACACACACCACTATTGACTGCTGGTGAACCACAAATGATGAGTTAGCTTGCTTTGTTTACATACCTGACCTCTTCAATTAGCATCACTGTCATTTCATTAGTTCTCACAAGACCAAAGGATAGTTATATCCCTCCCTGAGTGGTTGCTTTATATAAATAGAATCACTGAACTGGAGTAGTGTACTGGATAGTCTCGGAACCAGACCCTTGCAAAATTGAAACAGAGAGTCTGGTAAATGGGCTGGGGTAGAAATGTATACTGTGCCTGGTATGCAGACACACTTCCAATTGACTTTTGATTAGCATTTAGGTGTGCGTCTATTGGAAATGCTAACCACACGAGAGCCGTGTTCACAACCGGCTGCATTTTGTATTATCGTAGAAAGTTGCGAAACACCAAGCTGGAAAATAAGAACACTTCTGCATGAGTTTAGGTACAGCAGAAGGTTCTACTGGTGACGAAAGGTTCAGCAATTAATAAAATTCCTAACATTTCATAGTGTACATTTCCACCTCAGCCCATTTACCAGACCCTCCTTTCCGTTTTTCGAGAAGGTCTGGGAACGAGACTATCGACTGGACTGGTGGACTGTCACTAAAATCATTTTTAGGCTTTCTAATGAAACTTACTTGTCTCTACAGTTGCATGGAGAGGCTGCAGCCTTTTCTCTAGCTACATGATCTCAGAGCAAATAGATCTCACTAGACCTATGAGGCTTGCAATCTGGTAAACTGTTCACACCATTTCAACATATTATTCACTGTAACATTCCAGTGTATATTAGTGAGTAATCCACTCGATTCCCAGTACAGTACTTGTTCCTTTTCTTCTTACAAGCCTTGTCTGCATTGCAAACCTCAGTGTTGAATTTCTTGGGAGGTAAAGTATAACAGTTAACACAGGGTGTTGCCCCTTGAAATCTTTAACACACAATTTTTGTCCCCATCCTCCCCCATCCATGCTGACACATTTTGAAGAAAAAAAAGCCCAGGTTATGGAATGGCTATTGTCATCAAACAAATTATTGTCTTGGCATCAAATCAGTCTGTGCAAGAAGAAGGTTGTTTTGGGATATGATGATCACTGAAGTAGAGTGCATTCAATAGGTAATGGCTAATGTTGCCAGATGAATTAGTTTTTTATGTTTGTCACATGAACAGTACTAAGCTGATGCTTCATCATTGTGGGGTGACCCTGAGTGAGCAGTATGTACAGAGTATTGTGTACTGTGTATAGTAGCCAACACATGAGGTAGTGATGTGTGGACAATGCAGTCATTTGTCCTGCTTAGGTGGCTACTACTGCTTTATAAATGGAATAAGATTCACACCAAGTTAATTTCTCCTGTCAATGATGAGCTTGTCGGTAGTGATTAGTCCCTACTTGAGGCAGATTAGACCAGGTCATCTCACCATCCACTGTCTATGAACAGAGTGGTTTATGAGGCAGTTCTAGAGGTAGGCTGCCAAGCATGCTGAAAGTACATGTACAGCTTTTTTAACCAAAATGACTTGGATTTCTGGGAACTATTTTAACAGTGAAAATTTTTTGACCCGCAGTAAACTAGGAATATGTGTGCGCAGAATGTTTGCCTCATACAAGTGTTCAGTATAGTATAAGCATGATAGTGTGTGAAGGTAGGAATTTGGAAAAACCAAGCTTTCAAAAGTTGGTGAAGTGTTTGGTTGAAGTGTACAAGAACTGCTTCTGTAAGGTAGTGCATTTCTCACCCATTGCAAAGATTCATGCTGTACTTGTGGGTCAAGAGCAAGTTGCTGAAATGATGCACCCTTGGTTGGCTTAGGTATAGCTAAATATTGCCTTTTGAGGCACTTGTCCTTTGCTTGTGCTTTTGCACGCATGATTGCGTGGAGCAGCTCTGGTTCCATTCTGCACATCTTACCAGCATTCACTAGTGTCGATATGACCATGTGCCTACAATGCCTGTGTGCACATGCCGACATCCCACACCAATGAATGATTATTAGCCTCGTGCTAAGGTGCTCAGCAGTTACTCGAGTATATTAATACTTTTAATAAATGCTAGTCAGTTTTACACTGGAGGCTTGACTCAAGGACACTTGGAACTGCACCATATGTATGTACCTATACCTTGGCTATTAGAAACACTGACCCATTTGGTGTACGTGTTCCAACTTGTTTTACTAGAGTGTACATGTGTGCTTGTATTTGTGTGTTCAAAGGCTGTAGGAGCCAAGTAAAAACCTGTTTGGCTAAGTTCTGAAGGGATGGGATGCGAAGCATGCTAAAACCCAGTGGGACTGGGGACATGCTTTCTTAAGAAATTTTGAAAATTTACTCCGAAGACTGCTTCTGGTGGCTTCTCAAAGCAGCTGAATGCTGAAAAAGAGCACCTGAGAGTTTTAGACTTGTGAAGAATTGTGATGCTCAGGTTGTTTGGATATTCATCATCCTACAGTAGCGATTGGACCAGTAACGAGCGTGTTTCTGAGTGTTTGAATGTCGAACCATGATTTATAGTCATGTAGGCTTCCTGCAAGTGGCAGCACAAAACATGATGGCTCACAAACACTGGTACATCCATGGCCATGCCAGCCGTAATGGATTCTATAAGCTTGTGTTCTAGTCTCTTGTGTTTAAGTGTGAGAGTATGCATGTGAGTGTATGCATGTGTGTGTGTGGGTATGTAGGTATGTGGGTGTCTAGAGCTGCTTTTGCATTTTTGTGTGCGTGTGAATGTGTTTGTATGTGTATGTGTGTTTGTAAGTGTATGTGTTTGTGTCAATGAATGTGTATAGAATTGAAAATTTTCATTGTTTATCACACGTCCGTAGCTGGTAGCCTGAGATAAATGTTGCTGGGATTTGTTACACTCACATAGCAACTGACATACATCAACACCAATAACTGTGTGTGTGTGTGTGTGTGTGTATGTATGTGTGTGTGTGTGTGTGTGTGTGTTGTGTGTGTGCATGTTTGTGTATGTGTGTGTGAAGTCACCAAATTGATTGAAGTAATAGTGTTTGGAACATTTCCTGTTTGTGACCATATGCACTGTGTAAACTGTGTAGATAGTGAAATATGTGTTGTGGTTAGTGCAATGTTGTCATGGTTACTGTTTGTGTTGTGTGTAAGAAGGCTCCTGCTCTTGTTACTGTACCAGCAGTCTCTCATGGGATGGAGCTTAATGTGAGGGCCTAGCTCGTGTGTCTTCTGTCTGGTAGCTTGTCATACGTGAAGAGCTCATCCATCTTCATCTAGCTTCACTCTTTTGCCATGTTACAGTCATTCTGGAGCCACCAGACAACCAAATTCAGCCATCTGTCTTCCGCACAGTTTGGTATTAATGGTTGCTAGCATAGCTGTACCCATGTGCAGCAGCAACCAATCAAATATCAATCATAATCCATATTCAGGACTTATGTTTACATGGTATGATAGCTAATTAGTAGATAGTGCAAAAATGTTAATGGTTTGGAGCAAAGCACTTTTGCAGTTGTCATGCACACAGTCTTTCAAGTCTCCTGGTTTCCCATTCTCCCTTCCTACAGACACTACCTTTACCCTGACTAATGTCATGTCCACTCTGGAGACAGTACAAGGTTGGAGGGCTCTGGGTGGACAACTTGGGATACCATACACTAAGTATTGCAACAAGGGCGGTGACACTATAATAAACTATTATCTAAGAAGCTCTCCTGGTGCTTCATGGAGTGGGCTTGCTGGTGCCCTCCACTACCGTGGTGAACAGAGAGGACTGATAAAAGTCTCAAACTACTTCCAAAGACAACCAGGTATGTGTGGGAGGGCATTCAGAAGTATATTAAGAAACTAATTAACTTCAAGTACATTTTAGGCATTTTTGTGGGCTCTGAATATTTTTCATATAATATTGTGTTAGATTTTTTTCACATATACAATGAAATGGTGAAAACATGAATACTGTGTGTGAAGATCTAACATAGTTGGTAGCCATTGTCACTGTCCTCGTTAACTGACTGATGACCTCCTAGACCCTCAGTGTGTCTCAATAATGAGGGAAGAAAAACCTGTTACCATGGTGATGGCTACTAAATGTACATAGAATTTGGTATGTACTTGAAGATAATACTGTAATTATTGTAATACTACGTATGATCCAATTTAACTAATGTAAGGAATTCAATTTCAGGAATTTATCTTGAATCTAATGCTATGTAAGCCGGAGTCTTAATTTATTTACCCTAATCCAATTTAGTGTAAGATAATGACTGAAGCCAACCTCCAATCTTTGTGGCCTTCCTACCAGTTTCACAAACAGGTGTATTGTCTTCATAGGTCAGCGAAGTAAGTTCACAACTCCAGGAAAAAACAGCTATACACTTATCTAGCTACACTTGGTTCAACCTTCAATGGTTGCCGAGTTTGGCAAGCCGTGTACACAATTTGAGGAAAAGCCAGCTGTACACTTACCTAGGGTAGGGAAGGACACTAGGTATTGCCTTCATCGGTTACAGAGTTCATCGACGTCTGTACACAGTTCTAGGAAAAAACAGGTATACACTTACCTTACGAAAGTAGGCCTTTGTGTTTTCACGTAGTGTGATTCTTAAGATCTAATTTTATGCAAGAAATTCAATTTCAGGAATTTATGATGAATCCAATCTAATGTAAGGTCAAAACCTAATTGTTTTTTAAGCACGTAGAATTTGAATAATTATGTTACCCATGATTATCAATAGGGTAAACTGACGTCAGATATGGTAATTAGTGAGGGTCAAAGTTTTTGTGTAGAGTAGATTGTACATTGCATACTCCCATGCATAAGAGACCAAACTTTGGAGCTGGTCAGAGAAAGCTTCCTAGTAGTTCTGTTATAGCATACAGAAGCTGACCGTTGCCTGATTCCCAAGTGAAAGCCAACAAGACATCAAAAAAGCACTGCTGTAATGTGCTTATAATTGGCTCGGAATGTAGTTTAGTGTAATGTAATTAATAGACACAGACACGTATACACAGATGCACACAAACGCACAGTATCACATACATGTACACACAAGTGTGTACACAATAGAAAATACACAAGTGTGAAATGACCCATTTCCCTGTTGTTTTCTCACCTTGACGATGATACAAGGAAACATTGTCAACACCATTTGATAAAAGAAACAGAATCACACAATATTTTTTGACTAGCTCCAAGATTTAATCCTTTTCTCTCCAACCGCTTCTGGTTTTTGTGTATGTGTGCATCTAAATGTGAAGTTTGTGTAGCCTCATTCCCAGGCCTACCCCATACTTTTTCATGAGTATCATTGTCAACACAACTTGAAGACAATGGCACAAGACAAGATAATTATATTTTATGATGGCAGTGCTGGGTAGGAATTGAAGATTATTTCGTTGCATATTTCGATCGTGTTACTGTGTTCAAAGCACTGTAGCGCAGAACTTCCGTTAAAGGCAGGGCTCATACGTCCTGTGTAGACGTGTCAGTTGTGCGTGTAAATGTGCTGCCTCGCTCCCACGCTTTCCCATATTTTTTCTCAGCTTGAAAATAATATGAGGACCTCTCAGTATCATTGTCAACACAACTTGAAGATTAACAATGGCACAAGACAAGATATATTTTATGATGGCAGTGCTGGGTAGAAATTGGACATTTTTTTGTTGCATATTTCGATCGTGTTACTGTGTTCAAAGCACTGTAGCGCAGAACTTCCGTTAAAGGCAGGGCTCATACATCCTGTGTAGACGTGTCAGTTGTGCGTGTAAATGTGCTGCCTCGCTCCCACGCTTTCCCATATTTTTTCTCAGCTTGAAAATAATATGAGGACCTTTGAGTATCATTGTCAACACAACTTGAAGATTAACAATGGGACAAGACAAGATATACTTCATGATAGCAGTGCAGGGTAGAAATTGAACTGTACAAATTCCATTGTGTATTTCGATCACATTATTGCATTCAAAGTGCTGTAGCACAGAACTTCTGTTAAAGGTGGGGCTCATGCGCCCTGTGTAGACTTGTCAGGTGTGCGTGTAAATGTGAGATTTGTGTAGTCTCATTTCCAAGCCTCCCCCATTATTTTCTTGACTTGAATATGATACGAGAATCTTGAGTATCATTGTCAACACACCTTGAAGATTAACGATGGGATATATTTTATCAAGAGTTTATTACTTATGATTTCAACAAATGATATATTGGACATAATTTTTTAGTTTGTTTACTCAAATCAGCCAACTTATTTTGGTGTGTATATTAACACTTCACATTTGCCATATTCTACGTATTATCCGCCCATGATGTATTGTCCGCCCACCCCCTTCTTCAGCCAAAAGTTATGTTGGAGGGTATTTATATATATAGTATCCGCCCACCCTTTACCATGGGACTGCTCCCTGTACCGGGAATGACGACCACAGCAGGCAAGTAGGTGACAACATGTAGATGGCTTTGAGAATAGCCGATTTTGGCATTCCAGCTTAGACTGTCAGTTACATTTGTCGATCGTACCGTAGATCGGGAAATAAAAAAATTTCGTGGTGTTAAATTTTCACGGTTCGTTCCATGCGTCAAATTCTTTTGACGGTTGGTGGTTATAATATGGATGAGCGCCTGGAGCGTTCCTAGCGTTTAGTCTGCTACCAGGTATTGGGAGAACTATGTATCGCTGGCTGTAGCTGTCAGGAGTAGTCGTCGATCGGACGTTTACCTTGGGAGTTGTGGACGTGCGCGTGCAAGCTTATTCGTTGATCATCGCCGTGTAAATGTTTTTATTCTCGTGTTAAATTTTCGCAGTTGGTCTCAACTGCAAAATTGTTTTAACAGCGAAATTTTATGGTATGTATGTTTATACTCTGCTTGATTTTTCAATCATTTGTTTACAGTCAACAAAAGACTAAGTAGATAATCACATAATTGTAGATGAACTTCTTGGGTGGGTGGATACTACATCGCGTTCACCAAAACTACGTATTATCTGCCCACCCCCCTCTTTCAGCTAGCACTTAAGTGGCCCGCCCATGGGCAGAAAATACGTAGAATACGGTACATCCGTGTGTACATGTGACACTGTGTGTGCACCCATGTGTGTGTATCTGTGTCTGCCACACGCAATCTATTTGTGTGCAATGTTTATGTGTGTATCTGTGTCTACATATATTGTGCATTGTGTGTGCTTTGTGTGTGTGTTTGTGTGTGTTTAAGTGTCTTCCTGTTAAGGAGATTGGCAGGGAACATGTCCATTGCACCATGAGTCAGTGAAAATGAGATACTTAATTTTGGTTATTTATTCCTTTTGAGGAGGGGGGGGGGGGGGGGGGGGGGGGGGTGGTTCTTGCATTTGTGTGATATTGCTGAATAATGTAATGTAAAGCTCGTTACTATGGGAGTATCACAGCAGTGACTACATATTCGACTGTTCCGCCATTTCCAGTTCACAGTTTTCTTTTTGCTGGTCATCAGGGGAGTTCCCAGTCTGATCTTTGCACAAACACAGGTTTCAGCTCCTTTAAACTCCCGACCTGTGGATGGCTACAGAAAGGGCGGAGCCACTCTGGTATGTACATGGAGTCCAGCTTAGTCTGGTAGTTGGGACATGCTGCATGTGGGCTTGGAACATGTAGGCTCACTACGTGCGATCTTACACATGCTTTGAGTCACCAGTCTTATGGTGGCTAAATGACTATTGATTGTCATAGCTATTTGACCTTTAACTTGAATCTCTGAGAATCAAATGAGTACTTGAACTATTGTTTTTGTTTACAGACCAGCAACATGAAAGTAGTAGCAATGCCAGAAGTATACTTCTATGACTTATCTCTTAGGAAGGCAATGGATGCTGCTAGATTCTTCTTTCTCTTCTACTTGTAACTGACTTTTTTTCATGATGTCATAGGTAGGCTATGACATCATTGGTAATTAGTTGGGTGTCTATGATAACTGTTATCTACAAGTTGTGTGACTTATCTAATTTTGGTTAATGTTATGTAAACTCAGACAGAGAGAGAGAGTGTGTGTGCATGTGCACGTGCTTGTGTGTGCTTGTGTGTGCATGCATGGTGTGTGCATGCATGCATGTGCGTGTGCATGCATGTGTGCGCGTGCGTGTGTGCATGTGTGTGTGCGCGTGCGTGTGTGTGTATGAAGTCCCAAACTAATTGGGGTGAGCCTGAGTGAACACCACACTAGCAACTTACTTTTTATCACTCTTTTATATATTTGTCATATGCCTTTCAATTTGTTATTAACTGGTACTATAATTCAATGTGTGCCACATACGGTATAGGGGCAAAGTCTTGCAACGACGACGGGCTGTTTCCAATCCGTCGTCCGCATTCCATCCGCTGCCGTCCGCTTAACGTCCGCTAGAGCGGCGTCGCGCTTTTGGCTCTGGCAAGATTAAGACGGGGAAAGATGGCGCGGCAGCGGCGCTGTAGCGGTAGCGGCGCTGAAGCGGTAGCGGCGCTGAAGCGGTAGCGGCGCTCCGCGGCGCTAAAGCGGAAGCGGCGCACGGAGGGCGGTGCTGAAGCGGTAGCGGCGCTTGCGCAGGGGCAAGTTGCGGGCGCGGCGCTACTGCAGCCGTGTGTCGTGCCTACGATCGTATGAGTACTTGCGTTTCAGTTCGTCGTCTCTGATGGATCGTATTCCAGTGCAGTGTGTTGGCAACGACAGCAAACGCTACGACGGCAAAGTTTGGCTGGAGCGTCTACAAGACATCATTGAAGTCAATGGACGGCAAATACCTGAGCCGCTTTGCCCTTCAGCTTTCAAAGAGGGAGATGCTGTAAAAGTTCGCCAGCTTGTGAAAGGGGGACGTGTAAAACTATGGAATGGAGTAGTTGTTGGATCACCGCAGGAAGAAAGATCGGCGTTTAATACGACTCCGAAGCCCTGACAACAATCGCCATCCACAACAAGGAAGCGAAAGCAGCAGATGACAGATACAAAGAAGCCCAAGGCCAGAAAAATCGGTGAGTTGGTACCTAGCTACATAGCAACATAAGCCTCCTACCCCGCCTAAAAGAATTGTGAAGGGAGACCCTCGAGAACATGATAGAAGTTGAGCAGTTGATAGAACTGCCCAGCATCAGTGCCATTTGTCATTCTCGTGCAGTTGATTTTGCAGTTGTTGCAAAGTTTTACCGCCTCTCGCACTATGTAAGTGACCAAACTTGTGACTCTCTCTCACTTGATCCATGAGGCAGTATTTTTTCTTAATTTTTTTCTGGTGCAATTTGTGTGTTTGGTGTGTGTTTGGTGTGTGTTTGGTCTGTGTGTTGTCAACTAGGCTGTGTCTGTGGTTTGATTCAGTGTGTTGATAGTGGCAAGTGGGCTGGACTAGGTGGCTGACTTTAAACCTTGTGGCCTTTGTGATTCTTCCTTTATTCTGAAGGTTACGGGTACATGTTGAGTATGTTTGCCTGTATACATATCCTGCCAAAAAGCTACCGGATTTTTACAACAACGCTACAGAGGGCATTTGGCTGTAGTTCAACATAACACTACAGTACACAGTCAAGTGACAGTAGGCGGCTGCTCGGTGGAGTACGAGTACGAACTTCTACGTCAGTTTACTACGATGGTAGGAGGAACTAGGTGCTATTTATGACTTAAACAGAGCCAGAGCAACTCACTGCTGGGCCACACGAAGCTTTTTTGCTCATATCTTGGAATAGAACAGAGCGGCAGTGGCTGAAAGGCTACTGGATACTCGAAAAACAGGTACCCAGTAACTTTGCAAACAAACTACAGCGAACTGGAAATTTTTTTCCCCTAATAACACTTTGTGTGGCCTTGCAGCGATGTCGTACAAATAGATAAAACGCTGGTATATGGCATTCTGTGTGCAAAACTGACGTAGAAGTTTGTACTCATACTCCACCGAGTAGCCACCTACTGTCACTCAACTGTGTACTGTAGCAAATTTAGTGTTATGCTGAACTATAGCCAAATGCCCTGTGTAGTGACTGGTTGTAAATATCCAGTAGCTTTCTTTTATGAAATGTTATACAGGTAAGTTTGTGACATACTAATTTTATTCATGAACTTGTACCCGTAACCTTAATGTTTGTTACATGTTTGACAAATCCTGGCATATGATGAAGTGTACAGTTTTCACCACATATGAGTTGCTGTAATTGTGTGTTGTGCAATCTGCAAAAAAAAATTTGGCGGCAGGTACAAAATGCAATTATAGGCTTGCAACAGACTCTCATTTGTGCTTGGGTTTGGCTTTGCCTTTGCCGGACTATGACAACCCCACTTTCCATGGATGGTATAACCTCTATTTCACATAAGAGAGGGTTTTGTTATTTAATGATTAGTGGTTGCCAAGGATCAATAACATCTTGGATTGTGGAACTCAAGTCCATCACAAAGTAGTGCATATTTGATTGTTTCCTTCTCCAGACAAGATTGAAGCTTGTGCGCAAGGCTCTACATGTAATGAGTCTCCAAGGAAAGCCTCATCCAGTGGAGTGTTCGTAAATTTAGTTTCAACTGTTGCAACAACAGCTGGTGGTGGAGTGCCCCCAGGTTCAGCTTTACACCTTCCAGTCCCAGCTGGTGCAGCCGGTGGTGGAGTGCCCCCAGGTTCAGCTTTACACCTTCCAGTCCCAGCTGGTGCAGCCGGTGGTGGAGTGCCCCCAGGTTCAGCTTTACACCTTCCAGTCCCAGCTGGTGCAGCCGGTGGTGGAGTGAGTCCCAGCTGGTGCAGCCGGTGGTGGAGTGCCCTCTTTTCACCCTCCCATCAGTACAGGAGTGTTTCCTTCAGTCTCAACTAGTGGCCCTGCCTCAAGTACATTGGAGTATCTACCTCTATATGCACCAATGGACAGTTCTGCACATGGTAAGTATTACTAGTGGAAACATAGAACTCTGGGGGTGGGGGGGAGCAAGCAGTGCATGCAGAACAGCAATGGTTAGCTAAAGCTTTACCGTAGTTGTGATTACCAGATAGCACATCAGCATACCGACCATGCGTGTATGTAGCAAGAGCGCATAAGAACGGGTGGCTAGAGTAAGAGCATGTAACTCCAATAGAAGCCCACAGTCCGGTCAAAATTATTGAACTGTTACTAAAAATAGAACACCTGGCACGTGCTTAGCAACAATGGCTTATGTCTACGCGCAGCTGCGCAGTACGTGTTACTATTTAAATTTTTAGTACGGTTCAATAATTCCAACTGGTTTCAAATTTACGTTGTTACACGCTCTTCTTACTCTAGCCGCCTGTTCTTATGCGCTCTTGCTGTAGCTATAGTGGGGATAGTTCCTCTCTACCTCAGTAACCCATGCATATGGGTTTTGCGAGGCGCACGTACTACACTACCGGCCATGCCATCGACGTCATGTTCTGGTTTCTGTACCTAGATAACACCACATACACAAAAGGGCCTGAACAAACACATGAATATTATGAACGTTTGAAGGTAGATTTACAGTTGCGTACAGCTGATTTCTAATTAACGCACACTCCCAATTGGCAAGTTGCATGAGCTAAGATGATGACAGAACTTGAGGCATACACTCCAAGCATATGTGAGCAAATATCTTATCTAGATGATTTGTATTGCTATCCAAGGACACTAAGAGTCTTGTTGCTCGTAAAAACACTTGTGATGAATGGTACGTACATTGTCATATTACATTCACCATAGTTAACATTTGCAGAGAAGTTTTAGCATTTACATGTCTACCATATGTACTTTGAATGTTAATCCCAAAGATTCGAATGGGGTAATTTCCCATTCATTCAGGCCGTAACCTACGCACGTGTATGTGGTGGAGTCCTGCTAGTTTGGGATTTGTTTAGGGTCACCCCTAATGGGTGGCATACAAGCTTCCCTGGGGAGGTGGTTGTACTTACACACTGGTGTCATCTACACCAGACAACAGTATGCAATACCATTGTGGTCTAAATAATGGGCTATGTAACAGTAGGGGTGGTTTACGGTGGCCTTGAAGGTTGCCCCTCACAAATGTTTTCTCGTGACGATTCTGTCATACATCACCCTTCACAAATGTTCCCTTGCGACAATCCTGTTCCCTGCCACGAGGATTGATGGAGGACAGGATTGACACGAGAGAATGTTCACAAAGGGACATTCATGAGGGGTGACCGTTTAATGGAAATGGTGTCAGAAAGAAGTTGGCTTTGCTCTCTTGTGCAGGTGCTAGGATAATGCAGGGAGTGAAGGACGCCCTTTTTGCATTCACAATAAAGTTCGAGTGTTTGGAAAAGCACTTGGAACGAAGGATAGAGCAGCAGATGGAGAAGTTCGAACAGCAGCTTCGTAAAACCGAGGCCAAACTTGATTCTTCTGTGCGCCAATGTATGGCGGAATTAACGAAGCAACAAACTCATTTACAAAGGAAGCAGGATCAGCTGGCTGCTAAGCAGGACTTATTGCATACCACAATTGTCCATGATCAGTGCCCCCTACCTCCTCCCATAATGACTTCACCACCACCGTCGGTTCGACTTTCACACTCATCTCATCAAGACATTTTCAGATCACCATCAGCTGTGCGAGAGATTCTCACCGAAGAAGATAGAGAAATCGATGAGATTATCAGCTACCTCAGTGGTGAAAGTGGAACAATGGAACAATCTCGATCACAATGCTCTGAATTGCCTCACCAATCTTCACTGGTGGCTGTGGATCGGAATGGTGGATCAGCCCCTTCCACATCCTTGCTGGCAGAACAACCTAGACCTGCTGTAAGATTGGCAAGCCCATTCCCAGTTCCAATGCAAAGTGGTGGACCAGCCCCCTCTGCGTATGTAACCAGTTCTTTTCTGGCAGGTTGTGAGCCCATGAGACAGTGGTTTTTTGGTGACTCAGTTCTTATGTCTTCTACTGTCACGGGAAAGGGAAGACCTGCACTTGATCCAGCGAAAATGGCATCACTTTATGGTGTTATTCAAAAGAATGTCTTCAAGTCAACATCATGCAGTGCACGAGTTTGAGAAAAACGTTATACCAAGAATTAACAATGCTGTTGCTGGAATCTGCAAGCGCTTGAGAAGTACTTGATGTTTGAATTAGTGTAGTTTTAGTGGACCCCTGACTTTAGAGTTTTTGTACTCCCTTCCACTTCACACTTTTTTTAAATGTACTTTTAGTATTTTTATGGTGTGGTAGTGGAGTGCCCTCCCCCAATATTTATTCAATGTTTATTCATTTTTTGTACTCCCTTCCACTTCACACTTTTTTTAAATGTACTTTTTAGTATTTTTATGGTGTGGTAGTGGAGTGCCCTCCCCCAATATTTATGCAATGTTTATTCATAATGTCTGAGTAGCACAGTCCCTGTCTCGTTCCCAGACCATGGGTTATGCGCGCGCGCAGGTTGGTCTGCTGAGCTGGCCGGTTGGACTGACATGACGTAGCGTTGTGTATAAAGCATGCACTCGCGCTCATATATTCTGATGCGACCGGCAACTGAAGACTCTCTCACCGAAGTGAAATACTATCTTGGCGTTTTAAGAAGATGGGTAATCTGTTCCGAGGACGGCGGATAGCGGAACGTTCTGCAAAGACTCGAACTGCTGGTACGAAGGAGTCCTCTGAGGTGAGCCCTTTTTGTTTTCCCACTGTGTCTACATAATGTAAAGCCACTGCATTCTTAATTCGTGCGCACTCTTTATCCATGGCGGATCACCTAAACGCTAAAGAATGCAATCAGACAGCACTTGTACTGAAGCTTTGCACGCCATAGCCGTAGGCCACAATTAACTTCTTCCCCCTATCCAAGCCCTAACCCACAGTTTGGCTGCTAACGGTCAGGCCTACGGCCAAGGTACTGTGAATTTCACTCCTCTTCGAATGATGTAAATGCGGCGTGTAATACCATAGATAGTAGAGTAGTATTCATACTACTCTACTATCTATGGTACTCCTCGTGTGTACGTTAACGCAAACGCTACGCCACATTCACGCTATTGGTGAAATTCACAGTATCTGTTTATACCGCAAGTGCCCTGATAGCGTTCTTCACTTGATCCGCCTGGGAAAGTGCCTGCAGTACATCACTGTTTAGCTAGCTAAACTTCACACCCACTTCAGGAAAGGTCCCTGACAAGAAACTACAACATATAATGTGTTGGAATATCTCTGTGCCTTTGTATAGTGTGGTAAACTGCCTATATCGTTTAGAAGGTTCCAGTATTGCCAAGCAAACTGGGTTATCAGGTGTGGAAAAATTCCATCTGAGAATATAACTATCTATAGAGTGGGAGACACACTGCATCATCCTGGCAAGCCTGAGCTAGTTCGTAGAAAATTTCATAGCATGTATACTGTACGAACTTGTAGGGTGACCACACATTGTGATGTTCAGCTGGAGCAGCTTATGAGTGTTGATTATGCATGGCACTTACCTGAAGCAAACTCAACCACTGTGTTATTTGTACGTCTGTAAGCAGCCTGCCCTTGTCTGTCATAGTCCGCAGTTGCCATGCGTGTGTTAACTTGAGTCGTCTTTGCTTCGAGTTTCTTGGTTTCATTCACGCCGACGCTTCGCTCTGGCATTAGATCTTCACCGACAGCAGGCTGCGCACAAGGCTATCGATCTGAGGATGTTCATGAATTCAGTCTTTGTGAAATATTTAACTGCATTCATTTAAAATTTACGGTATGTGCCCGCAAGCAAACAGCGAACGTACACACATGCATGGGCGCAATGCAGTGTGGGGCTCAATGCAGTGTGGGGCTCGCTCAGGCTCGCCCCAATTAACTGACATTTCAAAGCCTGGATACAAGCTTACAAGAACATCTCCACAGTCTCTCTCCTTTTTATTTTTGTGTTGGTACATGTATTGAATTACTTGTGGCCTGGGAAAGAGGCAAGGCCTGAAAGCTAGTTGTTACTGACACCTAGAAATTAACAATTTACACTTTGCTTTGGGTGTGGGAATTCCTTGTGATCTGTCAAAACTGTTAAATGTGTGACTCTGGGGCCTTGAAATTGACTACTTTACACTTAGTAGTAAAGAGTGAGACTTCTTGTGATCTGCTAAGCTGTTTATTTGTGTGAGGGATTCCTGGAGTAGACCGGCTGCTTATAGAAAATTTACTATGGTGTGTGTGTGTGTGTGTGTGTGTGTGTGAGAGAGAGAGAGAGATGTGTACTTGTGTGAGGCCATTTCTGCACAAAGATATTAATTAGTGTATTGTTACCACCAGACTGAGCTAGATATTATAGATTTGCAATAAAGATTTACCTACCAACAGAATTGTAATTATTCTGCCCATGTTATTACATCATGTATCTTAGGTACCGTATACTATATTCCATATGGTTGGTAATTTGTGCGTGTAGTGAGCTATATGTGAAAATAGAAATTGCTGTGTTTCTGGTGAGCAAATCAAATTCCAATCCAGTAGTACTGCACACTAACTAGCCGTCCTAGTATGTCATGTCTGCTAACCACCCACAGGTGTCCGAGCAGCTAGAGAGCTGCAAGTCAAGTGGTGGAGATCCCCCCTTGGCCGACATTACTGCCACCCTGCCACAAGCCGCCATCCTGTCTCCACCAGTGGTGTCGGAGCAGCTAGAGAGCTGCGAGTCAAGTGGTGGAGATGCCCCCTTGGCCGACCCTACTGCCACCCTGCCACAAGCCGCCGTCCTGTCTCCACCAGTGGTGTCCGAGCAGCTAGAGAGCTGCAAGTCAAGTGGTGGAGATGCCCCCTTGGCTGACATTACTGCCACCCTGCCACAAGCCGCCGTCCTGTCTCCACCAGTGGTGTCCGAGCAGCTAGAGAGCTGCGAGTCAAGTGGTGAAGATGCCCCCTTGGCCGACCCTACTGCCACCCTGCCACAAGCCGCCGTCCTGTCTCCACCAGTGGTGTCCAAGCAGCTAGAGAGCTGCGAGTCAAGTGGTGGAGATGCCCCCTTGGCGCCGACCCTACTGGCACCCTGCAACAAGCCGCCGTCCTCCTGTCTCCACCAGCGGTAAGTAAGAAATGTGTGTATAGTGGGGAGATTGTTGTATTTAAGACAGCTTGTTGAGAATGCGATGGTTGCTTGAAAGTACGTCATGTCTGCTAACCACCGACAGGTGTCCGAGCAGCTAGAGAGCTGCGAGTCAAGTGGTGGAGATCCCCCCTTGGCCGACCCTACTGCCACCCTGCCACAAGCCGCCGTCCTGTCTCCACCAGCGGTGTCCGAGCAGCTAGAGAGCTGCGAGTCAAGTGGTGGAGATGCCCCCTTGGCCGACCCTACTGGCACCCTGCAACAAGCCGCCGTCCTCCTGTCTCCACCAGCGGTAAGTAAGAAATGTGTGTATAGTGGGGAGATTGTTGTATTTAAGACAGCTTGTTGAGAATGCGATGGTTGCTTGAAAGTACGTCATGTCTGCTAACCACTGACAGGTGTCCGAGCAGCTAGAGAGCTGCGAGTCAAGTGGTGGAGATCCCCCCTTGGCCGACCCTACTGCCACTCTGCCACAGGCCGCTGTCCTGTCTCCACCAGCGGTGTCCGAGCAGCTAGAGAGCTGCGAGTCAAGTGGTGGAGATGCCCCCTTGGCCGACCCTACTGCCACCCTGCCACAAGCCGCCATCCTGTCTCCACCAGAGGTGTCCGAGCAGCTAGAGAGCTGCGAGTCAAGTGGTGGAGATGCCCCCTTGGCCGACCCTACTGCCACCCTGCCACAAGCCGCCATCCTGTCTCCACCAGAGGTGTCCGAGCAGCTAGAGAGCTGCGAGTCAAGTGGTGGAGATGCCCCCTTGGCCGGCACACTACCACCAGCTTCCATCCCATCACCACCAGTGGTAAGGAAATGTGTTTTGAGCATTGTGCAAATTTATATTGGGCTGCTTGTTATGAGCTTCTTAGAGATCCTATTCCATTTCATGGAATTGTCTTGTACTTGTGTACAGAACAAATTTGGAGCACACATGAGGAGATACAGGCGACTTCTAAAGATCCTTGATTCCTTTGACGACCCTCCACCAACAGCTGCTGTTTCCACTTCTTCCTGCTTAGCTGCGCAAGGGGACCATCCCCAGTCAGAAGCTACCCCATCAATCCACTTAAAACCTGTTCCCATGGTAAGTTTATTGCTGCAAATAATGGCTTTAACCCTTGATATGCGGAAGCAGTTATTAGTCACTGTTTATTAACCCTCGGCGCGCATGCGCAGCGAGGGTTACAGTACTTGGTCTGTGTGTCTGTGTGTGTGTCTGTGTGTCTGTTACTCAACATCTCACTTTTCACGTGATTATTCGTGCCACAAACGATACTAACCTTCTCAGCGGCGGGTGAAGGTCGAAAATTTTAAGCGATTTTGTCTGAAAATGCTTCATTGCGAAGCTAGAGCGTTTCCTGTTGGTAGGGCTACATGATAAGTTGGCCATTTTTTACTCCGCGGAAAACGCGCATGCGTATGAATCTGGACCACGTGGCTAGCGTCCATTTTGTTGTTGGGAGAGACGTTCTTTGCGAGTTCGATTATTGACTATTGGCAGTAAGTATGCCTCCAACAAAGGTATGCCCGCAGTGTAAAGCTGCTGTACCTGTAATTTATTGTTACGGTTTTGGATGCTACGAATGAATTGATATCGAAAGGCAATGCCGTATCAACTCGAGAGCAAACGTCATGATACTATTGTTCACGAGACAGTGATCGATTCTAGTTAACACACAAGTACAATCACATGCACTGCTGCGCCGAGGGTTTGGCACTTCAGTGCCTTTCATTAATGCGGGAAGTTGTTCAGTATTAGAATTATCAATCTGAAGTTCAAAGTGGCAAGCATTGCTAACTAGCCTTGGGCAGTAACAGTGGTGTGATTGTGTAAATAGTGTGTATGTAGGCTGGAAAACCTGGAGGCTGTTACTTCCCATGTTCAAGAGAAAGCTTTGTGTTTGGTAGCCTTGTCAAAATCCACAATCACACATGAACTAGTACCGCCCCTTCCTGGCTTTTCTGAATAGTGATATAAGTGGAAAGGTGTGGCCTAGACTTGTTAGTATTAGGTTTTGCCCCAAAGTCTTGCTAAGCTTCTCAGGAGAGGCCTGGGAACGAGACTAGCTTGTAGCTACTTCTATGGTGGCAGTTGTAGGAGAGATGCACGGGTGGGTGTGGTTTCTGGTTTACCACTGTTCAATTTACGTTTTACAGTATATACAATGTAGCTTACAATCCCACATTCCATAAGCAAAGTGTTAGTGGCAAGAAAACATGTCTGGACTATGTACAGTTTCAGCCTAGCAGATATCAGCAATTTAGATAACACCCAGCACTTATTAAGCAACACTTGCTCTTTGACCCTGGGGCTGATACATGTACTGCTCTTTGCAGGTAGGTTGTCAATCTTGTGGTTGATTGTCTTTTGAAGCCTATGATGTCCCAGTGATAATTGATTGACCTGGTAAACCACAAGATGAATGCTGTCTGTTTCCTTGTGACAGCCTACCTGCAAAGAGCAGTAATGCTAATTTCTGCATTGAGATATACAAGCCCACATGCAAAGCAGTACTATTATCTTTCTAATGATGATAAATGCACGTGTAAATTTGTATATGTAACCACATGCTATATCTTTTCATGTGCAGGTTACACTTTCTTTGGGGGACCAATCTATTCAGGTTCCTCGTACAGACATTGAGACAATCCCCTTTTTTGCTGTTTATTTTAAAAGGTGGACATCATCCACCCAGATGGTGTTGCCCGACATGCCTGAGCTGAAAGATCTATTGTTGCTAAAACAATTGATTGGTTACTGTAATACAACAAAAGAAGACCAGTTGCCGGACCACTTTATGGTCACTTTCAGATTGATCAGGATGGCGGACTTTTTGGGGTGTGACACATTTCTAGAAAATACTGCCGAACAGCTTGGCACTAGTGTGCTCAAGATCAACAATAGCAACAGTGTCAGAAATGTGAGGGAATACGTCCGAAATGCTTACCGATGGGCCACTAAGTCTGCAGAAAAAAATCAACGATTCTGTTCTGTGTGCCAGAAAAGTTTAGCTGCGCAATTTCCAAGACTTCCCACCTTGACGACCATGGTTTGCTGCAAACTTGAAATCCATTTGAGTTGCCTTTCTAACTTCTCAACCTGTCCTTGCTGCAGCCAGCCATACCAACTTTTACCCTGCTGTGTTTGCAGGGGACCAATCGAAGTTGAGCCCGGACTATCCCACTGTGAAGTTTGGTTAAAGTACCAACACAATAGAACGGAGTGCTGTGGTGCCGATATGCATGAGTCTTGTCGGAAAAATCACTTCCTGATATACTACAATCGTTGCCCAATATGTCAAGTTCCGATCAAGCAAGGCCAACCAGATCATGAAGATTTCGAAGCAATGGATTTTATATATATGCGTTCTCAGCAAAACAAAAATAACGAATTTCACCGCAAAAATAAACATTACTTTATGCCATCCCCTTTTGCTAATGCGGCAGCAGCAGCACCACCACCACCATAAATAAGTTCGTTTTTTTTGTTGTTGTTCTTGTTCACTGTCTTATGGTGTGGTGGTGGATTTGCCCTCCCGCCTAAATGTTTCTTCTGTATCGTCTTTATGGTGTGGTAGTGGATTTGCCCTCCCGCCTGAATATTTCTTCTGTATCGTCTTTATGGTGTGGTAGTGGATTTGCCCTCCCGCCTAAATATTTCTTCTGTATCGTCTTTATGGTGTGGTAGTGGATTTGCCCTCCCGCCTAAATATTTCTTCTGTATCGTCTTTATGGTGTGGTAGTGGATTTGCCCTCCCGCCTAAATATTTCTTCTGTATCGTCTTTATGGTGTGGTATATATATAATATATTTTGCCCTCCTGCCAACTTCTATGTACACTAGTTCGAAGCTGTTTCAACATACTTCCAACCTCTGACAGAGAAGCCAGGGTCTCCATTCTAGATTTATTATCTTGCAGCTTTGAATGGAAATCCCGTGTTTGCCTAGTTGGTCCTTTAAGGTTTCAGAAAATTAGCATATCTGAATGTCCTAATGACTAAATTTCAATGCAAATGAATGTGGCTATATGATGGTTGCAAAAGGTGATAGAATACGAGGGCTATCTCCACTACATACTAATGAGAAATGTTGAGCCTGGATTATGTATGAAATGTAGCTGATGTGTTACAAAAAGGAACGTATGTATATTCAACTCAGAGGGCCTCTCCGCTACTGACATAAGTATGTACTGTCCAAGTTCAATAGCCTGTTGCATCACCGTTCACCTCGATTATTTTAGGGAGCACTTAAGATGACGAATGTATCGGCGGCATTTCTCAACATCAACAGTGGACCAAAACTGCTGAATTCCTATAATTAGCTGCTGCTTTGTCGTTGGTTTCACCTCCCTTCGGATGTATTCCTATGGAGACGAATAAAATACAACATGACTCTCAATCAACACACAGTACACTACGTAACACAGTAGTCAAAGATGGAACTTATAGCCTATTGACACATGCAGTCCAAGTAGCTTTCGTAACAATGGGCATTTACCTTTAACTCATGCCACAGGTTCTCAATCGGGTTTACATCTGGGCTTTCTGGGGGAGTCCTCCACCAATTACTGTTTTGCTCAGAGAAAAATGCCTGTGCTATGCGAGATGTGTGCTTCAGATCATTGTCCTGCATAAAGCGATGTCCATTGGGATATACTTGGTTTAGAAATGGAACAAGACACTCTTCCAGGATTTGTATGTACAACTCGGCATTCATGATACCGTCGAATATGCAGAGCTTTGTTGTACCGCGGTAGCTGATGCCACCCCAAACATGGAGTTTGATGGGGTGTTTTGGGCGTGGTTTATAGCGGGGCTTCTGATCCTTGCCCTTTCTCCTGCAGCAGAACCTCCTGTGTGTTTCGAGTTGCACTGTAGTTTCGTCCGACCACACGACGTCGGCAAAATCGTCATGAAGATTTTCTCGAGCCCACCTGAGGCGCTTCTCTTTGTTTTGCTGTCGAATCAGCTGGCAGTAGGCCGCCCCACGAGATGTCCAGCCAAGTAACTTTCTTCCTTTCAACACAGTGCGGAGAGATATCCAATATCCAAATTCGGATCGAATCAACAAAACAAGCTCTTTCACTGTAGTTTCATCGTCACTCTGCATTTTTTGTTCGATTAGTTCTTGTACTCTCTCCGTAAGTTTCGTAGGTCGACCGCTCCTCGGTAGAGGCTTAGTAGTTTTGTTCCTACGGTAATGGACCCAAAACCTCCACACAGTTTGCCTGCATGGCCGTATACCCTCCTTCCCAAGTTCTGTCATCGCGTGCTTCACAGTAGAATCTTCTGACATCAAAGCACTGAGCCTTTCTCGAGCATATAGAGGTTCTGCATGTGATGTCATCAAAAGGGTTAAATTTATTAATTTTAATTTTAATAGTCTTGCCAATTTTTCTAGGCAATAAGGAAGGTCCAAATAGCTTAAATCTCAAGTGAAAATTCTAAATTAATGATAGTTGATTTTATATAAATTGTCAAAGTTTGATCTTTTAGCATTAACTTGTATGGCGAGTGGCAAAATTTGCCACTCGCTGTACAAATCCTATGCAAAATGTTTGACTTTAAGAATTTATATAAAATCAATGGAAAGGAGTTAGGCCTTCATATTTTAGATTTGAGTTAGCTGGACCATCAGTATTACCTGCAAATGTTTGGAATGGCTAATTATGAATTTTAAATTGGTGATGACGTCACTGCAGAACCTCTATAGCGATAGTTGGAGCCCAGGCATAACTTGCGAACACATGAACCTTGAAAACACGCGTGCACTCACTATTTCTCCTTTCACACAGTTTGAAGTACGAAGATATTCCTGGGTTATTTGTTTCAACAGACTGGTCGTCGATCCCACCGTATCGTGTACCGTAGCCGCTGCGCGTCGTCTGCGACACGCGCCGCGTAATGTATGTGAATGTAACCGCCGCGCGCCGCGTCTCGCCTTAACGTACGTACGTACATACGTTCGTAAACGCAATCGCTGCGCCCCGCGGTGACCCGCATGCAAAGCCTTGTTGCATGACTTTTCATCTACCGCGTATGTGCATAGGTTTCCGCTGCGCGCCGCCTGCGACCCGTCGCTATCCGTCCAGCTTTCAGGCGCTGCCGGAGTTCTGTTGGAAGACTTTCCCCCTATACCGTATAAACAGTAAGATTTTCACAATTTACTTTGCATGCAGCCAGCTGTGTGTTTCAGCATGAAGACAGTTATGGAAAACAATGAGCAGCCGGAGCATGAGCTAGAGTTGTGTACACAAGCTAGGCTGCTCACGAAATTAATGTAGAGGGTATCAGACTGCTACATAGCTTCATGGTGTGTTCAATTTGAATACTTGCATATTTAGCATGCACTATAGTGAATTACGTCTGTTCTTCTCCAAACTGCTTCAAACCAGGTATATGCATGACAGACTGCATTGTCTATATGTGTAGGTATAGATAAACATGCCCAAACTTCAGATTGTGGGTGCAGCTTGCTCAGTCTCACCCCAACCATCACCTTGTGCACCATTTCCTGTCATTGTGTGTTTACCACCAACTACTGTGGTATATATATGTACTATGTAAACTATGTATGATCAGTACAATCAAGGTTGTCATAGCAACAAGTGATGTAGCTGCACTACAGTGGACAGATGTGTGGTGTAGATAGTAATACATTTCAACTAGATGCTCCATCTTGCTATACGGGTACAATTGACAGTGGAAGTTTGCGTGTGTGGCTACTTTTGAGGCCATGACTGCATACTACCTTGTCAAATTCAGTGTGTGACTACAATTGAACCAAGCTTTGCCTTTGAGTCTCAACGTACCAATTTAACTGATGTTTGTAGTAAGCTTTGTGTTTTCTAGCAACAAGTAGCTATTTGGATTAAGCATCTCAAGCATCTCAGCTATATAACTGTCATTGTAAATGTTTCTTACAGCTTGGCATGTTTTCATGTGTGCTTTATACGTAGTGCACTGTGACTGTACACTAACTGGTAATATAGCTCACTGGTTGATATACTAGTGTGATGCGGAACCTCTCTAAGGTGCGGACACCATAAGGACCTCTACTGCGGAGAGGTGTTCATATTTCAGGGCTTGTGGTATATTTCAAGTGGAAGTAGCAATCCATTTACTTAGGCCTGTATACTCTCATGGAGAATATTGTGTGAAGTCCATAGCACACAGTGGGTTTCAGTGTGGATTATATATGTTTGTAGGTATGTGTGTGCAAAGCTTAATACATATGTGGTGTGCATGTGTGTATGTGTGGGTGTGGAGGAGGTTGGACACTGTCATGTGACATACTAGTCTCATTCCCAGACCACTGACCCTGGTGTACATGGTGACTCGGCATGTTAGGGAAATTTATATGGGAGATATGACTGAACAGTTCTCAGAGTTCCTCAGTAGCGCTTATGAGTATTTCAAGGACATTTGCATCATTTGAAAGCTTTGGGGAGTGGATTCCAATTATCTTTTCAACCTCATGTAACTCCTGGGTCACTTAGGCTTTAGAGGAGCTTGAACCTGGAGTAGTATCACGAGGAAGCTGCTAGCAGTAGTCCAACAGCAAACCTGCTCAATATGAAGCATCTTTGAGGCACTCCTACCATTCAAACTCCTAATTGCCCAAGAAAGAGAGTTCCTATGAGATAGTATGATGCTGTTTGGTATGAATGCCATTATATTTCACATAGAACCAGTGTATAGTCACGTACACAGAAAACATGTTCAACCTTCTCTACTGTATGTTATAATTTTGTGAAATAATGAAGTCACCAAGTTGATGGGATATTGCACCATTACCTGTCATTGTAACAGTCTGTTGTTCATACAGTATGTTAACTATATGAGTGTAGTGTTGTCATGACAACACTACACTCCCATAGTTAACATGAGTGTAGTGTTGTCATGACAACACTCCTTCATGCCCACTACAATGGTTTTGGAGACTGTGTCACCAGGTACTGTACTTTGAACTGGTATTTAAAGTTAGCAATAATCTGACCTATTTTATTTCTTGTTCTCACCAATTCATGCTGTTTTGGACTGCCATTTATGGTTTGAAATAGCTGATTTCATTTGTTATAAGTGGTAGTTTATTCCGAGACTGCTACTTAAAATTAATATCTCCCCTGTCTGTGCATGATCACTATCATGAAGGAAATTTGGCATTGTTTTGGCATATTGTCTTATCCCCTCTCAAATACCAGTTTCTCAACTGTGACAGTCTTGTGCAGAAATCAAAAGATTATTCCATTGTGTATTTCAAGCACATCTCTGCATTCAAAGCATTGTATCGCTGAACTTCAGTTAAGGGTAGGGCTCATATCTACTTGTAGCCTCATTAGATATTCATAAAATGCATGTGACTCCCACCCTTAATGGAAGTCCAACAATACCTTGAGCCTGCAACCCAGCACTCTGAACTTAGTACCTTCATCATGGTATCATAATTGAACCAATTAGCATAGCACATGTTGTACACAAGTACACATGAAAACTCATTGTTGACCTCATGTGGACTGAGTGATTGCTAATGTACATTGTGTTGCCATAGTAACATTATGCTGTATAATAGTGAATTTGTTTTATAAAGTAAACATTCTTGTTCTCTAGCAACCAATGTGCCTTGATTAATTATGCACATTATTACCCCACCTATAAATTGGTAATTCTGACTCCGACTTTCTTATTTTACTATCGTGGCTTTTGATTGCTATCTAGAACTAAGTTGACAGTGGAGGGTCATGATAATAACATAAATTAATGTAATTGAAAACAATGGAAACTTCACAGTTGGATTATCATGATGGCTTTAAATGCACATAACAATGTGACATTGAGCCTGCAACCCAGCACTCTGAACTTAGTACCTTCATGATTAAACTGATTAGCATAGCACATGATGTACACATGTACATGTGAAAACACATGTGGGACTGATCTCATGTTTGACTGAGAATGATTGCTCATGTAATTGTGTTGCCACAGTAACTTCATGCAGGATTTAGGAAGTACACATTATTGATACCTAGCCACCAATGTGACTCGATGAAGTTCCCAGTTACTGACTGGGTATCTGTAAAAATAACCTCCCACCTGGGCTTGTTGCAGGTAGCTGCCACAGTATGGCCTCGTTGCCAGATCTTCATGACATTCCAGTTTTGTACCATTTGCTGTTTAGTGACATAACCCACTCAGTGCAAGTCATGTGATACTAGAGGTGGAAGAAGACCTAGGAATGTGGCTACTACCAGATCACTTCCATTGTTCATTTGCACAGAAGAAGTAGCTATAGGTAGCAAGTTGGTACCATGATGGTGCCACTTCCTGCAACTTTAATGCAAGTGAATGATCACTGGATTTTCACTTCACTGTGGATGTGAGAGTAGCAAATTCTCTGGAAGAGTGTTGCTGGATACATTACTCTGGGATGCCATATCACCACTGATGATGGTGTTTTTCATATACAAGTCTGGTAGAGTAATGCAGTATCATATTGTATGTGTTTTTGTGAGTGTTGTTGTGTATTGTGCTTTAACTGAATTATCACTCTCAAACTCCTAATTACCCAAGAAAGAGAGTTTCTATGAGATTGTACGAGGCTGTTTGGTATGAATTTCATTGTGTTTCACTCAGAACCAGTGTATAGTCACGCACACAAAACATGTCCAAACTTCTCTGCTGTGTGTGTGTTATAATTTTGTGAAATAATGAAGTCACCAAGTTGATGGGATATGCAACATTTCCTGTCATTACTAGTGGTAGTTTATTCCGAGACTGCTACCTAAAATTAATCTCTCCCATGTCATGATCAATATCATAAAGGAAATTTGGCTATTGTTTGGCATATTGTCTCATCCCCTCTCAAATACCAGTTTCTCATCTGTGACAAAATCAAAAGATTATTCCATCGTGTATTTCAATCACATCTCTGCATTCAACATATTGTATCGCTGAGCTTTGGTTAAGGGCAGGGCTCATATGTACAGTGGAACCTCACTTATCCGAACCTCAAATATCCCGCTGCTCAGATTATCTGGTTTTGAGCTCTGTGCATTCTATTTAATGCCCACAGTGTGCATGGAGCAAAGTAGCTGTACTAGATCATTTGAAGGGAGGAGTAACCATGCAAGGATGCCGGAATTTCAACCATCTGAAGCCTGAAGAGACTGAGATATGACAATTATTTGCTCCGACAATGGATAACATGACAGAAAATGAAACGGCAGTGCTAATAATGATACATTATAGACCCTATTTGCATGGTGGTTCACATATCCGGCTATTTCACTTATCTGGCCATGGTGTGGTCCATTGTAGCTGGATAAGCGAGGGTCCACTGTACTTGTAGACTCATTAGATATTCATGCATCAAAAAAGTGAGTCCTACCCTTAATGGAAGCTCAACAGTACAGAACTTTGAATAGCAATGCAATCAAAATACGCAATTGAATGATCTTTGATTTTGCATGGGACTGTCACTTCTCTTTCATAGCATGGAGTGGGTCCATTATATATGTTTGCAAACATGTACATGACCAAGATGATTTTGTTCCGGATATTTTAGTCAATGTGGTATGCATGTGCTAGCCTCATTCCCAGGCGCTCAAAAAATCGGAGGGAGGGCCTGGTACACACTGTTGGCACATGCGCGGCTCCCCAGGTTTTTCTGGTGAACTTGGAAACTTCCGTAAAATCTACTCCGTTACACTAACCTCGGTTTGTCAGTCAATTTCTCCGGTGTGAAAGATGCCTGCCATTGACCATGCAGCTCCATGCTCCGTCGAAACGATGACGAGGAAGCGATAAAAACACTCAACTCTTCGCTTGCAAAGATTATTCGCCCATTTGTTCATTCCAGGTAAACACTGTGGCATGTGAATGATGTAATCTTTCCCTTTGAAGTTCATCGATCGTCCTGAACGAGATGATACAAGCCGTTGCTGTCAAAGCGATAGCATTTTTGACTTTAAAACCCCCCAAATGTATCCCACAGATCGCATAACTTGGCACTATGGCTTATCAGCAGGTAAACTGAAATAGGCTGTTTTGTTAGTGTAACGGATAGTATGCAGGTTACCAAGGAGACTTCGTGCATGCGCGAACAGTGTGTACCAGGCGCTCCCTCCGATTTTTCAAGCACCTGGGAATGAGGCTATGCATATGCATGTTTGTGTGTATGGTATGCATGGTATGTGTGCATATTACCCAGGGACACAAAGCAAGTTTTTATGTATGTTTGATGGTAAGAGGTGAAACAGATGAAAGGGAAATGCCAGTGGTAGTCAGCAGGGATTGACCCTGGCTTGAACTGTCAGTGTTTTATTCTGGGCAGGGGGAAAGCCCTGACACTTAACATGTCTCTCAAAGTGCCTTATCAGCACCAGTAAATGTGGTAACTTAGTCCATTTATAGATACTGTAAATAACGGCACTAAGCTTTATGACCACTCAGTGTCTTCATAGCTTCAAATTTACATTGATAAAAGTGATCAGAGAACTGCCCGGCTGCAGTTCGTTGTGTAGGACACAATTTTCTTATGGCACATGCCCACATGTAGTTTCGTTCCCAGACCATATACCATGGTCATAGATCTTGAAGTGAGACTAGTGCACATGTGAAATCATGCATTTACCAGTAAGCACGGCTGGTGCAGTCTCTTCCCATGGTAGTTGGAAAGGCTTGTTGATACCATGTAGGTAAGGTAATGAATTCAGTTGCTTACTTATAGCTACACTATTTTTAGTAAAGCTGGGATGGTCAGTTTTATGCTCTATGGGTAGTTTTCACAGTCATGTGATCAAAAATCAGGAAATCGGCTTCACAAAGGGCTCAAAATCCAGTATGGAGAGTGGTTTGCCCTTCATCAGATTCCAGTTGGCATAATACATGCATGTTTGGAACCACTACTAGGTTCCATGGTTGTGGTTACACTTGAAAGAAATATTCATATGCTTAGGTCTAATTAACTGAGATGAACATCAAAACAGTACAGAAACAACAAAATAAAAACATCAGAAATGTAAAAAGATGTAGGGATAGGGCTTTGTATATTTACCTTCACTTTTATATCATCCTTACCTTGTTTGCATACCTTTTGGCGTGCTATCTGTACATCTTTTTAAATTTCTAATGTTTTTTAAATTTCTTATGACTTTGGGTTTTCTATCTGGCAGGGAAGGTCCACATAGCTAGAATTACTTCACTTTCTGAAGATGTGTATTTTTGTGGTTACACATGAGATTCAAACTTCCTGGTTTATTTGCAGAGGATCTTCTCATTAGTGGCCGGAGCACATATCTATGTATGAATAAGAGCATTGCCAAGGAAATACGACCTTGAGCCTGCAGCCCAGCACTCTGAACTGACTACCTTCATGATGCTATCGTAATTGAACCAAATTAGCACAGCACATGATGTACACATGAAAACTCATTGTTGACCTCATGCTGGACTAATTAAGAGTGATTGCTTATGTACATTGTGTTGCCATAGTAAATATTATAAGTAATAGTTATCCCTCCCTGGGGGGTGGTCGTTTTATACATTGGTGTCGGGCGTAGCCCGACACCAATGTGCAAGACCACACCCCAGGGAGGGATATAACTATTATATAACCTGTTACCTAGGCAACATCACTGTACAAGAGAGATATGGGCAACATTCTTAGATGTTGCCTGGGTAACGGGTTATATTAGTGAATTTGTTTCATGAAGTAAACATTCTTGGTATCTAGCAACCAATTTGACTTAGTTGATGAAGTTCAAGTCATTAACTGGATATGGTTTAATACGTACATTATCTTTTGACTGATTGCTAGCTGTGGCTGCTTGTTCTGATGGGCCAGACCTTTTTTGAACTTGTCTGAGTATGACCTTTTGTTTGCTATTTATTTATGTAATGGCATGACGAGGGGCGTGGTATATCCCAAATCTCACTCCTGTAACCTGGTACCACATGCTATTACATGCTACGATATACCTTGACCCCCATGCATGGTATCACTATCATACACTATCATATGCTATACTTAACATGCTATCATATACCTTGACCCCCATGCTATCACATGCTTATCACATGCTGTCACATGCTACCACATGCTGTCACATGCTACCAGATGCTGTCGCACGCTGCCACGTCTTATCATATGCTATCACATGCTTATCACATGCTGTCACATGCTACCACATACTATCACATCTTATCACATACTATCACATGCTACACTATACCTTGACTGCTATCACATTGTTAATCCTGTAGCAGCATACCATCATGACAATTGTACAATGAGAAAGCACGTGTACAGAGATGAAAGCAAATTATGATACATCTAACCCACGCCAATGTATGGGAGTCAATGGGAAGCCTTGCAGCTGCACGAAGTTTATAATAAGCTGTATTTTGTACTACAAGTCACACAAGAAGCCGTATCAGTAGTACAAGTCATGCAAGAATCCCCTATCAGGTTCTACAAGTCACGTGTGTGTGTCTGAACATGCAATGAAATCAAAGGTTCCCATGATAAAATCATTATCACCATATAGTACCAAACTATACCAGAAAAAAAAAAATCAAATTTTTTGCTGTCTATTGTTAGTGCACACTCATAACAATACAGATGGCAACAAACTCATGACATTTTCCGGTATATAGCTTTAATAATACTATGGTGATACTTACATACTATCACATGAAGGTGTACATTGAAACAGATTGCAGTAATGAATGCTAAGGATTGCTATTGGAGTTGTAGTCAAAATTACTCTCTGAAGTTTCAATCCAGTGGAGTTCATTTCCTCTGTGTTACATACTTCAGAAATTGTGCAAACAATTACAAATACTGAAGAATGCCATCAATCTCATGAGGCTCAATGGTTGCCATATGAATGATTAAGTTCTGCCATGAACCTGCTCAATATTAGTGGAATGTTGTGCCTCTGTCGATCTATAGTTTTGGAGGCCAGACTTTCAGACTGGTCTTTGCTCGCAAGTAGAAATGTGCTGACATTGAGAAGTCTGGCGAATAAGTGCATGTGAAAACTCATTGTTGACCTCATGCTGGACTAATTTAGAGTGATTGCTCATGTACGTTGTGTTACCATAGTAAGTAACTTCATGCGATTTATTTGGATTAAGTAGTACCTAGCCACCTGTGTCTAGTCTATCAAGCCAAACCATCCAGAATTTAGCACTAAAATAACTATAAACTTGTTGACTATTGTGGAACAGGTGCAGCTCACCTCATGTTTACCAAAACTTGTTTGTGTGATCATATGTTTTGTGGCATAACGATATTGGGTTGCTATGGTAACAGCCAACATAATTGCTGCCATCCACAGATTGAGCATTTTGGTCCTTTCATCTCATGCTGCTCAGTCTGGGGATTGCAATTGAATTATGATCTATGACTATGTGATAAAACTAACAAGATAACCATCTGAAATTTCATGTAGCGAATTGTTCAATTTCATATTCTTAGATAAGTATCTACAAATGTGGGTTTTTCACTAGCTTCTGATCTTAGCATTCAGTTTGTGCTACCTCACAATGTCTAACAGTTGTAACCGTCTGTTGTTGATGCATTGTTAACCATGGGAGTGTAGTGTTGTCATGACAACACTCCCTCACATCCACTACAGTGACTGTGTGTCACCAGATACTGTACTTTGAACTGGTGTTTAAAGTTAGCAATAATCTGGTCTGTTTTATTTGTGTTCTCACCAATTCATGCTGTTTTGGACTACCATTTGAAAAGAGCTGTTTTCGTTCGTTATAAGTGGTAGTTTATCCAGAGACTGCCCTGTCTGTGCATGCTCAGAACGATTAAGGCGGCCTTAAATTTATTATTCGTAACACGGAAGTACGCGAGGATATTGCAATAGTTTACGGAAATTGAATGGCTGCCGAGTGTAAGCTCTTAGCTTTGTCATCATTGTTCTGACCGTTAGTCTTTTCTGTATAGCTTTGTTTTAGAGCTGATTGTGAAGTAGGAATGTCCAAACGTCAGAAGGGAGATCACTGAGACTGAGAGCTACGTGTTTCTGCGAGCAGAAGACAGAAGTAAAGCTCAAGTCATTTCGAGCGACGATGACCGATCGTCTTTGGCGGTTTATGCGGAACACTCGCCAGCCTTGGGACCAAGATCTGATGGCTTTTCTGTGTACAGGAGGAGTTGAAGTTGTCATAACCAAGTGGCATTTGTGCTGTTAATGCTGTGCTGCGAAAGCCTTAATGTTTAAATGGTAAGGGCTACCCGAATATGCCCAATTTTCACCTCTTTTCAATTATATAGCAGCCGTAAAAAGGATTGCTGTTTCATGCCACTGTGTTTCTGTTAGACCATGACCAGTAGTAATAGTGGCTACAGTGGCTTAGCTCTCAGGCTACGTCTTCAGTTCCGCATTTTGCTGTATTTATTGCTACAAACGAGCGCGGCTGCTGTTAATTAGTTGCCATGACAACAAATTGTTTTCATTTACAGAATCGGGGAGCATCATTGTTGTCTTTGTTGCAAACCCCATGTTCATACTGCCATGGGTTCATGAGATATTTACAGTTAAATTTACTATGTAAAAAGTTGATGGGTGTATGATTTGTATGCTGCCTTAACTGTTCTGAGTGATCACTATCATGAAGAAAATTTGTTGTTTTACTTGTTTGGCATATTCATGCATCCACTCTCAAATACCAGTTTCCCATCAGTGACAGTCTTGTGTAGAAATTGAAGAGCATTCCGTTGCGTATTTCAATCACATCGCTGCGTTCAAAGCATCATATTGCTGAAGTTTGGTTAAGGGCAGGGCTCATATGTACTTGTAGACTTATTTGCATCTATAAAGTCCATGTGAGTTCCACCCTTAATGGAAGTTCAACAGTACAGAACTTTGAATACCAATGTAATCAAATATGGAATGGAATAATCTGTTATTTTTGGATATGAGTCACTTATCTTTCATAGCATGCAGTGGGTGCATTATTTATGTTTGCAGACATCACCAAGATCATTTGTTCCGGATATTTTAGTGTTGTAGGTGTGGTATGTGTGCTTATTTAAAAAGTATACTTCACCGAGGGACACAAAGCAAGTTTTTATGTACTATGTTGGGTAATGTATGTTTGATGGTAAGAGGTGAAACAGAGGAGAGGGAAATGCCAGTGGCAGTCAGCAGGGATTGAGACCAGTCCCCTGGCGGGAATGTTTTACTTTCTGCCGAAAGCCCTGACACTTAGCATGACTGTCAAAGTGTCTTATCAGCACCAGTAAGTGTGGTAACTTGGTCCATTCATAGATAGTACTTGAAAATGTGATCTCAGAAAGTTTATACTTCTCCCACAGATTCAACTTTTGCCCCCATCCCATCCGCTTATCAATTTTTCAAAAAAAATGCCAAGGCCTCCTGGTAGGGGAAACTAGAAATCTGTAATCCGACCTGTACTTACCTTATTTTGACTTTGAGTTTAGAATTATTGACAATGGAAGGTCATGCTTATAGTTGGAGAGGCTCACAGGCACATGCATGAATATCTCATGAGTCCACAGTGTGTATTAACAGAAGTTCAGCGATTTAGTGCTTCAAATACGTGCAGTGATGGGATTGAAATATGTGACGGAGTAATCTTCAGTTTCTAAATCAGACTGCCTTATGTGTACTTTTGTGGTCAAACTTCCTGGTTTACTATGGAGGATCTTCCCATCAGTGGAGCACATATCTATGTATGCATAAGACCGTTCCCAAGGAAATGTGACCTTGAAACTGCAACCCAGCACTCTGAACTAGCCTCGTTCCCAGACCTTCCCCGGCTCCAGTTTTTGATCGCTTGCAGTATGCAAAAATGGAGGGAGAAGGCCTGGTGAATCTTACCATGTGATCCGCGGCACAGGCGTCACATGTCGTCACGCTTGTATGTATAGCCATGCTAGGGAGAAGACCGATCTTGCGTTCTGTTCTAGCTACCAAGATGAGACAAGCGCTGACTGAGAACAACATCAAACGCACAAAACATATCCGAGCTAGAAGGAATAGTTCCGAAGGGTTGCCGAACGACATGTGTGAAATATCTGCAGTGACAAAATTTAGCTTACGTAGCGAAAAAGCAGCCGCTTTTGGATTTGCAACGCTTGCAGCGGAACTATCCTTCAGTGGTTCTGCTTCAGACTCGAGTATGTTCTAGAGGTGGGACTTGTCTTTCGGCTGGAACTTGTCTTGTTTCTCTAGCTTCTCTGTAGCTGGAGATATAAATGTGAATATGTCTTCGTGTCTAGAACCTGTGACGTCATGTGTGCCGGTAAGATTCACCAGGTACCTCCGTTTTTGCATACTGCAAGCGATCAAAAACTGGAGCCGGGGAAGGCCTGGGAACAAGGCTACTCTGAACTGAGTACCTTCATGATGCTATCATAATTGAACCAATTAGTACAGCACATGATGTACACATGTACATGTGAAAACACATTGTTGACCTCATGTTGGACTGAGAGTGATTGCTCCTGTACATTGTGTTGCCATAGTAACATGCAGTATAATGAATTTGTTTTATGAAGTAAACATTCTTGTTATCTAGCAGCCAATGTACCTTAAGTTCCAAGTCATTAACTGGGTATGGTTTGAATATGCACATTATCTTTTGACTGATTGCTAGCTGTGGCTACTGGATCTGATGTGCCAGACCTTTTTGAACTTGTCTGAGTATGAGTTTTTGTTTGCTATTTGTATATGTAATGGCATGATGTATCCCATATCTCACTCCTAACCATACTATCACATGCTGCACTGTACCTTGACCCCAATGGTACCATATGCTATCACATTCTCACATGCTATGCTATAGCTTGACCCCCATGCTATCACATACTATCACATGCTATCACATGTTATCACATGCTGCACTGTACCTTGACCCCCATGATATGGTACCACATGTTAATCTTGTAACAGTATACTATCATGACAATTGTACCATGAGAAAGCATGTGTACAGAGATGAAAGCAAATTACTGTCTGGTGGGGTTTTTTTGTGGGGCAAAATTTTGCATTATGGAAAATTTACGTGAGTTAAATTTTCGAGGAAGCGAATTTTCATTATTCTTTTTTCGACATTCACCAAGTGCACATGAAGTAAGCTAGCTATAGTTTATACCAGAGATGCTCGCAACAGAGATCTTTGTCAAGTTGTGCAGTATTATGATTATGGATGCACTTGTTAGCGGCATGCGGACCAGTATCGCTAACGAAAGTGGGCTGGCTTGCGCAAGACTAGGCACACTGACAGAAGGCTAAACCAAGGAAGAGAGTGGGCCCTCGGAGTTTGGTAACTCTTCGTGGGGATGGCCATTGTAGCAGTGAGAACTGTCTAGAACTACACACACGTGGATACGGATCATAAATTTTCGCAGGTTAATTTTTCGCAGATCCCACTCAATTGTGAAAAACGTGAAAATTACACCCCCACAAAAAATGCCCATTATACGGTATTACATGAGAGCAGTACGTTGAAAGCAGATTACAGAAATGAATGCTTAGGGTTGGTTATCAGAGTTATAGTCAAAATTACATCCAACTGTCCATGTAGGTTTACTCTCTGAAGTTTCACTTTTACTTCTGGGCAGGAGGAAAGCCCTGACATAATTTTATCATAACTTGGTCCACTCATAGATAGTGTAAATATTTCTTGAAAATGTGATCTCAGAAAGTTTCTACTTCTCCCAAAGGTTCAACTTTTGTCTCCTCCCTGGCTCCCATCCTCTCATCAATTTTTCTAGTTGACAAAAAGGCCTGCAGTGCAAGGGGTAACTACAACGCTGTAATCCAGCCTGCAATACTGATTTTGACTTTATCTTAATATGACTTTGAGTTTGTTATCTGGAAGGGAAGGTCATACATATAATTACAGTTAATTCACATTCTGAAAATGTGTCTTTTGTGGTTACACATGAGATTCAAACTTTCTGATTTATTACAGAGGGTTTTCTATTATTGGAGCACATATCTACGGTGTGTGCATAAATAAGTGCGTTGCCAAGGAAATATGACCTTGAACCTGTAATCCAGATCACTGAACTTAGTACCTTCATAATTGAACCAATTAGAACAGCACATGGTGTACACATGTACATGTAACAACACATCGTTGACCTCATGTTGCACTAACAGGAATTTCTTATGTGGGGGATCTCTGGAATATGAAATGAACAGTGGAATGGAAAATAAAACAGTGGAATGGAAAATGGAATGGAACAGTGAGTGTGCACAGTTGCAGCTAACTTGTATAACTGGCGCTGCTTAATCTAGGTTGAACTACCTAGTGTAGCTCTAGGGCTGTTATCTGACCACAGAGGCTCTATGAGTGGCGTTGCCCACATATGTAAACATGATATTGTAGCTAGCTCATCATCAGGTGTTTAGTTATGATAGTCTTGCAAAGCCAAACTCTCATGTGAGTCTGGCTTTGCAAGACTATAGTTGTGGAATATCGTTGTGGACATAAATGTGATGGCAGAAATTAGTGCTCGATCCTCGTCTGTGGACCTTGATCCTCGGTCACTCATAGGTCTCACAACCTTAGTAGCTGCCTTCCTTGGCAGTAGTAAGTGCATGGTACTGTGGCTTAGTAGCAGTGAATGGGGTCAGGAGACTCCCATTTAGGGAACCCCAATTTTCTGACCGTGATGTCATGGTACCAGACAAGGAAGTGTGCCAACAACACTGGACTTGCTCATACAGCATCTGCAATGAGATAAAAACCCTAGAGACATAGTAGGTAGCTCAGCTTAGATTGAGCAGCGCCAGTTACACAAGTTACATAGCTGCAACTGTGTACACTCACTGTTCCATTCCATTCTCCATTCCACCGTTCCGTTCCATATTCCAGTCCGGAGATTAGAGACACCCGCTCATACATCCTATTAATCTGTATACCCCCCTTTTCTGCAAAAAGGTGCTAATTTTTGTACTCTAATTGATTTGTCCATGTAAAAATGAAATTATTTATTTTATCCTTCATACAACAGAAATGCAAGCATGAGATGGTACAAGTATGGTATTTCTGACATCCAGAAATGCAAAGAAGTGCAAACAAACATGTTCTTTTGTTTAATCATACAGCCTGAAACAAAGGATGGACTATAGGTCTAGTATCACCTAGCTTCTTCGAACTGTACAAATTCTGTACATCTTGCCACTAAAGTTTGTTACTTGCTTTCTGATGTTGACTTGACTCAGAGGTATCTCAGGGGACTTAAGGCCTGGGTCCGTTTTTTGCGCGTGCACCGAGATTGCGTGCGCACGCCGCATGTGGTTTTGTGGTTTACGTAATAATCACATGACTTAGATGACTAGGTTTTGCCATGTTTTAGCAGTTGTTTCTGCTTCGTTGCTTCGTTGCTCCTTTGCAGCAACTGGTGAAGCGGTAATGAGAGCGAAATTGTCGAAACCTGTGTTAGGTGACTGTGGTATAAACATAACGCGGACCATTACTGAACGAATGACAAATGATGCTGCTGACTTCTGGAAACCGCCTAAGTCTTTCCGTAGTGATTTGCTGATACCGAGAGATGGTTTATTCAATGCTCCTAGAATGGTAAGCAGACCAGCTGGGTACCCACGCTGCATTTATCAGCCAGTTTGAAGCCCAAGCTGCATAAGGCACGTGATCTAATGGCCGCATACGCGTGACAATGGCGTGACTGAACCAGTAAATGGCCGCACGAAAGGGGACTTCAGAGAGATGTGTAAAGGCGGAACACAAAACGCCAACGTATGCAAGGTCCATTCTTGTAGCAGGTTGGAGAGATGTACTATTCTGTCGGGTGGCTTTTGAAAATAATGTCTACAAGCCGAATTATAGCGCTTGAAGTTGATTAACCATGGCTTCCACACCTGCAGAACTTGCCGGTTTGTATGGTTAGAAAGGTCGTATTGAGAAGCCATCCGATGGAATGTCAGCATACATCACGTACACCAGTTGCATACTGTTCAGGTAGCTTAAGACCATCGCTAAGACCTCCGCCTAGAACTACCAAGGGTGCTTAAGGTTACGATGAACAACCTGTCCTATCTCAGAATTCAATAAATGCGCTTGAATGTCAGCGTTATAACTCTAGAGTGTTTGGAGGTATTTTAGCACTTCAAAAGCCTATGGAGATACCGAAGACCAGGCTATACACAATGCTCTTTTGGTCATAACAGCTCTAGCAGCTTATAATCCACACCATCCAGAACAAAGCCTTCACATAAACTCTCTTGTGTCAAATATCTGCTTACTGACGGCCCTCAAACTCACCGTTTTCGGTTACTAGTCTCCTAGCACAAGTATCTAGGTCGAGTTGATGGCAATTTGCAAGCAGCGCTCGAAATGTAGGCGCTACATAAAATTTTGTGTAACATTCTTCGTAAACCACGACCGAAAAGGCCACTTTCTGACGGTTTGTCCAGAACTTTTTTGGCAAAACTTCACGAGTCGACCTCGAAAATTTAGTACGGAAGGCCGTTGAGCTGTTATCTTCCGCAGAAAATAAAAGTAGTTCGCTAAAATTGACGCAAAGTTAGTAACGGTAGGAATGCATTCGGACTTGCGGGTATACGTCATGAATATAATTATAAATAAGCGCGCGCACAGCTTGTTCATCGTAACCTTAAGGACGCTTGAAAGAACACGCCCCCTCCTATGCAGAAGCAGGGGGTGTGGCTGGGTGTGGTCAAGGAACAAGTAGATGGGTGGGGCTGATATATAAAGTAAACTCTCTGTGGTTTTACTTGTATCTTTATGTCCAACAACAGCCATGAATCTGGTCAAAAAGCATGATAAAACTACTGGAACCAGGCCTTAAGTCCCCTGAGATTGGTGCAACTGATATCTTGTGCAAAGAGTAATTTATGCAACTTGTGCATGGTGTGCCAGTAACTCTGTGGCTCACTTAGCATGAAAATATGCATAGATAGAAGCTGTGAACTATGGCAACTACCTGATGGTAGATAGGTACCTGCACAAATTTTTCAATCGACCTTCTGACTTGCACATGTTTTTCTTCTCATCACTTTGTACAAATCCTCCATCTACTTGTACGCCCGTCGTTTCTTGGTATATTCAGTAATTTATGTATTCTAATCAATTTGTACACATAATTTTATTTTGTACAAATTATTAGAATTATACGGATACACGTTCAGTGTACACAGACAATAAGGTTTTCACTCTAATCTGAATATCATGATAGAGCCAGTGGAGCCTCGAAGATGACTGTTTCAGTGTGATTGAAGATGAATAACCATTAAATTTTGTGAGTGGTAGATGAAGTGCGAGCCTCCACTGTATACTAAGCTACTTGATGCAGAAGATGGCAGAGGTTCTTCTACCAGTTGATTGTCCATGTTGATAGCTGTTTAGTTGGCAACTTTTGACACTGCTATTTGTGTAAGGAGCAAAGCATTCAGTGTGTTTGCACCATGGGTCAGCAGGAGGACAGAGCTTAGTTCCAGTGTGTACAAATATTTACCTGGAGTAGCTGCCTAAACAGGACAAAATTATGTGGCATCCATTTATGTAACAACTTGTGCTCAGGTTGCTTACAGACAGTAGAGAGTGACAATCCCTGGTGGCTATAGTCGTGCACAGTCTGTATGCTGTGATCTGGTAATGTGTTGGTGCAACTTCAACTGCTAGCCAAATGATGCTGCTCTGTATTGCTCGCTCAGGTTCGCGCCACAATGTTCAGCATTTCCACTAGTATGGTTTTGTAGTCAAAACAAACTTCCCAGTTTGATCAATACTGCAGCTTTTCTCTTGAATGGAACAGATGCCTAATAACTTCTTCACACACACACTGAAAGTGTACAAACAGGAAGGGGTAATTATACACACACTTGTTCACCTGTACATGTACAACTTACACTATAATGACATAAGATTACATTCCGTATGGCAGGTTAATATTGTGTGGAAATTTCATGGAAAGCTCAATAAGGCCCCCAGAGTTGAATTTTGTGGTTTTAAAATTTTGTTACACGAGAGCAGGCACATGAACTTTGACCTTAGAACATGTGTGATCGCTTTGGCTTCCATGGCGCAGGCAGATAATCTTGTGGGTGCAAAATTTTGTGATATTTCAGCTAGTCATGAAAATAACGAAAAATTAATTAGCACCCCATGAAAATAACCCAACTTTGTGGCAACACACAATAATGGCAAATACTACACCACACTCCTGATGCAAACAGTTGCCATAGTACAACCTCATAGCTATCTTGGAGAGCGTCACTGTTACTACCAAGATGCAACAATACTGTAGAATGCCATATCACCAATGATGCTGCCTTTTCCAAAGATGTTATTCTATACAAGTCTCAAATGAGCAGTATCGGCTGTATGGTTTTGGTTGTACCAACTGGAATATGACCACTTCACAGGGAGGAATATAACTAACTCAGCTTCAGCTTTTGTTACATCTTCGTTTTCATCATTAGTGTGTTGTATGCATGCATTACCTCAGAGCTGTTTCAGTGGTGCTGTTGGTACTTTAGGCTGTAGTTTGATAAGTTGACGGCCTGTGCTCTGGCAGTTTAGGAGTTTCCTGAAATGTATTCATGATTAATGTAATGCCTATCTTTTATTAGATGCAACTCTGACTGTTAGCAACCTGACTGAAGCGCTGGAAGAGGTGAAGAGGGTGATAGAATTGGCTGACTACCTAAACATACCTGAGTCAAAGCAGAGGGAAATCACAAACCAACATTCCGATGAAGCTCAGCGTAAACATGCCATTATTGAAGAATTCATCAATAACCACCCAGCCCCCTGCTGGAAGCTAGTGGCAGATTCTCTCTTCAAGAATAAAGACAACAGAGCTCTCCAGTTTGTCAAACGGAAGTACCTCAAAGGTAAGAAAATGGTGTCATCCTGCACATATACATGGTGTATAGATTAGTAGTGTGCTGATAATTAGTATTGTATTGGCTGCATATAAATTAGTCATCCAAGGATAATAACTCTTAAATTTTCAAATATTTAAAACCTATTAAGCTAATGCCTGGTTACAGTATGTTTACCAGGTATACCGTATTTCTTTGATTGGACACCGCGGCTACCATTTTTTTCACCGCTCGCTTTTGTGCAGATACCGCTACTATTTGAGGGCAGTGTTTAATTTCTTGGAAAGCCCATAGACATCAACGATGGCTGGATAAGGCATGTATGAGCAATACAGTGACGACTGTTAGACAGTCAGTAATACGTAACAGCCTCAGTCCTGCTGTCAGCTGTGGAAACGAGTCGTACAACACAACAGCCGCAGTGCTAGCCTGGTGATGGTCATCAGAAATTATTTGCATATGTGTGTGTATGCTGCATATCCTAGCCACAGCTCCTATTCGAGGGTGGCATTTATTTTGCTCAGAGCTTCCAATTGTGTGACTACTATTCAAAAGTGGCGACTATTTGAGGGAGGCGTATATTTGAAGAAATACGGTACATGTAGCATGAAGAAGCTATCAAGGAAGAGGTAGCTGCTATTTACAATTTGCATGAATATGAAACGATAATTGTTGTGCGGGAAGATTAGGTCTCCATGATCAACAACTATTTAGGATAGTAGCTAGTTACAGTGCTTGCTTTATACCGTAATCTCTCAAAAATAAGCCCACCCTTGAAAATAAGCCTACCCCCTTTTACGAGTGAATATGTTGCAAAGGGTACTTTTCTCTCAAAAGTACGCCCACCTATTTGTGCTGTAGTACATGCTGTTATGTTGAGCAAGAAGCACCAAAGAAGCCGTACTGTGTAAGGGGAGGGAACGAAGGCAGGCACCATTTGTTGTTATTACATAAGCAAGAGCATGACACAAAAGGCATTGCAGAATCACTGCATGCACACACAAATAGAGCTACACTAACTGCGTGTGAGGTGGGTGTATTTTCGAGAGAAATATTGCAACTCTCGAAAATACGACCACCTCCATCTTTGAGGAGCCACTTACGTTTATTGCCCATGGGCACATTTTCGAGAGATTATGGTTGTTGTAATAGATGTGAGAATGATGGAACGTGTTGACAACAACTACTTATTACGATTGATACTTGCCTGAAAGAGTTGAGCAAACAGTGGAGAGAACTCTGAGGAATGTTTCACTGTGGTGTAATACCTATCATATATAGTTCAATTCTTCCTAAGAATTGTGCCAGTAGTTTCATAACTGATTTCATCTGCTTTGCAGGGAGTATTAGTTCGATATAATGGAGCAGGCCATTGCCAGATTAAAGTGTTCTGATGTTCTTTTTACATCATATTGAACCAGGCAGGCACTTCATCGTCGTGGGTTGGGTCTGGGCAAGCAGCACACATAGAAAATGCGTGTCCAGCTATGATAGTTACTATGGCTACACAGGCATAGGCTAAGCTTCACACTCAAAATATTAGCTGAATCTCTGCTTTCTATAAGCGTCACTAAGCAACCAAAACAACCACCACCACTATACATCCATCTGTGAATTAGAGGTAGCTTACAGAAACTATATTTTTGTCTTTTCTTTCCCCCACCTCCCGGGCTCTTTTACAATGATGCTGCTGTTTCGTATGGCAGTAGCCCCTTACTCCCACTCAGCTGAGCTGAAAGCAAGGTGTTATTGAGTTGCTGAAGTGCTCTTAGGCCATACAAACTTAATAACCAGTTTCCTGGTCCGAGATCATCAAGACTACATATGATGGACAGCTTTCAAAAAAAAACTTTTTGATCAAAATTTCATCAGTGCTTAAGTGGAATTACCACTTTCTGAAAGGCATGCTGCTTTTTTCTTCACCCTCTTGCAGGATAAGCCCAAGGTAATTTCAATGCATTGCTGACCAGCATTCACAAAAGGGTTTATTGAAAGTCTCCTTTTCTCAATGTCTCCACTTTACACACAGCAGTAAGTCACAGAGAACGCTAGCTGCACATCAATCTGCTTCATCATGACGTATAGTTCCATCAGCTAGTTCCTTAAGTACACTTTACAAGGTTCAAAATCACCTACTGTGATCATCTTCCAGTACCGTAATACCCTGACACCGTGTAATATCTGAGCGAACAAGAGTTTCGTAAATCACACTATTATCAATTTGCGCATGCGTATTGGCAGGCATACAAAGGCATATGCAGGTGGGGACCAGAAACTGGTTATTAACTTTGCTTGACCTTACAGATGGAATTCAATCTATGTGAAATAATTTGATGCACAGTACGAAGGGTCATGGCAAAAATAGGTTTATACATATTTGTTACAGTCCTGAAAAAAAAAAATTGAATGTTACCAATTGCATTCCATTAAGGGCAGTGCTCATACAAGCTTTGTATCACATCATGCATGTTGTACATCTATGAAGTGTCTATGGCCCCCATCCTCAAGGAATGTTCAAGATAAAACACTTCGAGTGTACATGCCAATGTGGTCAAAATACATGCACAACGGAATGATATTTGATTTCTATCTAGGACGGCCACATATGAATTTAAATATGGTACGTTTTAAGATTCGTGATCAGCTAGAGAACATCTTAATGCTTTTGCCCATTCAAGTGGTTAATAAATTAACCAAACCATTCAAAAAGAACATTTGAGGGGTACATTAGGAAAAAAATTAATCCATTTGAGGCTACAGCATCACAATCAGGGACCCCAGTAAGGGTAACTGATGTGGTATGTACATCTACTTGTGGCTTATCTTACAACTTAGTGCAGTCAAAGTGAAACACGTTTGCAATTTAGTCAACATGGGATAAGAACTGTGCACACATTGAATCATTGTAGTTCATGTGATCAATGGTGAATTAATCACTGAACTGCATATGGGATGGGTACATATGCAATTTTATGAAAAGGAAAAGAAGTCTTGCAAGCAGAATCTTAGCTCATGCTACTTCTGTCTTGGGAAAGCAGCTGCAACATGTATAATTTTCTGTGGATAAATTGTTGTTAACCACAAGTGTTGTCATGGCTACAGTGACATGTCATTGATACAGTTTTCAAGTGGTGATGTCACCTGCAACATGGCTACTTGCAATACTTACATTTTGCAAATTAGCATCATTGGTGCAAACTGGAGTGGGAGTGGGGATACTTGAGAGATGTATCCCACAGATTTTCAGATGTCTATGATGAAAAGGGAACATGTACTAGGAAGAAAACTTAAAGCAAGCGTGGATCTCAAGGATTTCATCATCTTAACTGGTGTTGAAGTAGCGTGGTAGGAAGACAGATGATCCACCGCATCATGATTGTATCAGTGGTGACATCAGTACTGCAAAGATACCTTCGTCACACCATTTACATTTTTGGTAAAATCCCCATCTTCCCCAACCCTTTCACCCTATCTGAAGTGCCTTGTGCTGCCTCTCGATAGTGTAGAGAATGCAACCTAATGCACTCACTGTGTAGAGCACACAAGTCAATAATGGTGAATTCCTGATCAACATAAGCAGTATATCCAATAAACAATGGTTACAAGAACAAAGGATCCTTATATTAAGGGATGCATTATATTAGCCAATTCAGCATTTTAAATAATTAAACAAAACGTCAGTAACTACATATATATCATGACTGTGTTATCTAATAAGTGACCCAATTACTGGCTACGACATACAGTGATAGATCTTGGACTTCACGGTATAGCTGGCAAATTTTTATTTTTGCAACATTTCAATCACACTCTGGGTGCCTGCAGAAGATTACCAGAGTGTGATCGAAACATAGCAAAAATATAATTTGCCAACTGTACTGTGAAAGTCCAAGATCTATCATCGTATATGTACTCAATAGACACAAAAGCAGCACAATACCCCATTCTTGCTGCATTTTAGTGCAACTTCAAGCTCATAGCTTCATGGAGAAACACACACAAGGGCCCAGGATATACACTGTCATGACTTGACTTCAACCAAATGTCAACAGGTCATCAACATTCCTTGTTCTTGCGTTTAAACATGAATAATAAAAGGGAAATGAAGAGTCAAGTTCGCATCAATTCACAAAACATTAGTTGGAGACTCACGGGAGAGAGATGGCAAGAAGCACATTTTAACGTTGAAACAGAAGAGAAGAAAACAGACAACCGAACACCAAACATCAGGAAGACTCTTCAGCAGATTAGCAGGAGAGAAGACAAGCATATGGTACAGGCAGCTGTAAATATAAACAATGAAATTTGTATTCGATAGAGACAAAAGTGGCTCATTTCTGAACTCCTGGAAGTCTCAGAAGAGTAGCTGGAGAGAAGACACAATACACAAAAGCAAGAGAGTTACATTTCATATTGTGGTTGTGTGGTGGGTATGAGAGAAGGTGACAGCTGAAAGGTTGTCTTGTGATGGTTGTGCTACACAACTGGTTGGAAGAATCCTAATCATTATATACTGCATATTAATTGGGGCGAGCCTGAGCGAGCCCCACACTAGCGGGACTGCATTGCGGAAGTGTGTGTATACATACGTACCTGCTTGCTTGCTTGCTTGCGGCCATATACCGTAAATTTTAAATGAGCGCGGTTAAATTTGAAAATTACGAAAAGACCGAGCTCATGCATGCACTCGGTAGCCGGGTAGGTGAAGGGCTATTGCCAGAGTGCAGCGTCGGCGACCTGGAGCGGAGACGACTGAAGTTGAAGCACGCATGGCAACTTACTCCTTGCAGCTACAGATCATTAACAGCAGGCTTCCCACAGGCAGTACAAATTTCGATCACGATGGTGGTTGAGAGTCCAGGTAAGGGCCATGCATGAACGGCACATATAAACACCAATAGTTCAGCTCATGACTTTAGTGCAAAGCTTAGTCCATGCATGTAGCCACACTGACAGTAGCTGTCCTGGCTGTTGGCAGTGTGATACCTAGCTATCTCTGGTGAAGACTTATCAAAATATCTACTTATTATGCGTGACAAATCCTATGCCAAACCTGTTTGCTGCTTGCTCAGGCTCGCCCCCACAATGTTCTACATTCTCTAGTGTACACTATGGTATACAATGTCATTAAAATATTGTCTGATACTATTAGTACATGAACATGAACATACATGACTTAAGTATTCTATATGCTGAACACCATTACTTCTGAAACAAGTTGCTGTTTGAAAGGCTGAGGCAAACTAAAGGGAGAGTTGGGTCATACCTCTCAGGAAAGTTAAATAATTGTATGCTTATTCTATAATGCTGGGAAGTGTTGTGGCCCTACACATCTCCGAATATACAAGACCAAAACATGGAAGTTTGCTAGGAAAAAACGTGCTGAGAAAACGAGAAATGCCAACATAGAACAGAAAATGGCAGACTGATGAGGTTGCCCACCAGCATGAAATGCAAGTGTGGGTACCATATTCCCAGCATTTGGCCAGCAAGCATGAAACTCAGGAACAGAGGTGGTACATCGACCACTGGTATACAGTATGAATGCTCATTGTGTTTGTACATAGAGCATAGACAATCTGCTTTTAATGACTGATGACATGCACACAGGTGGCTAGCTTTCCGTGAGACTTTCATACCGATCATGTACATTAGTATCAATAGAGCTGGTTTGTGAGGCTAGAGATGAAACTGGTGACAGGTACTCACTCAATTCGCAATATAGCAAAAGCAATACAAGTTGTTTTATTGTCCAGTTAGATACCAGCTGAAGCTCATAGATGCTTGTTCTCCAAGATGCATGGTAGCTAAATTGGTCTGTTTCAATTGATATGATTCTCAAGTGGAGATGTCACATGCAAATGGCTACTTGCACAATAGCATTGTTGTCGTAACCTGGAGTGGGAGTGGGGGCACTTGGGAGATGTATCCCACAGATTTTCAGATGTCCACAATGAAGAGGCAACATATACTCAGCTATGGGAAGAGGACTGAAAACAAGTGTGGATCTCGAGTATTTCATCTTCACCTTCAGGTGTTGATGTAGGTGAAGTAGCATGGAGGTGCTCTACCACATCATCAGTAGTGAAATCAGTGCTGCAAAGATACCCTCGTAACACAATTTTTGGTATAAAATCCCCATCTCCCCCAACCCTTCCACCCTATCTGAAGTGTCTTCTACTGCCTCTGGATAGTGTGAAGAATGACTGCAACCTAATGCACTCACTGTGTAGAGCATACAAGTCAATAATAGTGAATTCCTGATCGGCATATAAGCAGTGTATCCAATAAACAAAGGTTGCAAAAACAAAGGACTGTTATATGTAAGAATGCATTGTTGTTAATGGAACAAGAGCCATCCCAAGCAAAATTAGAACCATGACATTCAATGCCTTCCTAACCGGTACTAGCTCTCTGTATCAGCAAGGTCAAGGTTCAGCAGCAACAGCCAAGATGACTTTTAAAAATATGTTTTACCAAGGTGCTGAAGAATGTCAACTTATTGGAAGTCCAGGGTAGTCTACAATCATTTAACTGGAATAGTGGACTGGAATGGTGGACTGACATTTTTTGTTATAAAAGTCACTTTTGTGCTCTCTAGTAAGACCTTACTCCCCTGTAGGTTTTGTCATGACACATTTTAATCTTCATAAACCTGGAAACACAAGTGAATAACTCTCCAACAATACATTGCTTGAGCAGTGGTGAGGCCTTGCTTTAACTTTGTGCTTAGTGTGCAGCATGGTGTGAAGTAAGTTTTGGCCTTGTACCCAGGCCCCAGACCTGGGAACTATAATTTTCTCCTTCCATGTTATGGTACCATCTGAGGACCAGTCTTTAGTGAAGGTTCTGGTCATTACATATGACACTTGCAGTTGGATAAATGACTTGTACACTTGTTAAGCGTATATCACAGTGCCGAATCTGTAAGCATTATCAACCTGCAACTATAATCAATTAATTAACCAGTAAGACTCATTCAAGCAACATCTGTATTACCAATGGTGGATGTCTTGAGGCTTGTTAAGTAGACTTCTCAGGGGCATTAAGGACTGGGTCCAGGGCTTTTATGGCAAAACTTGGATCAACTTTATGACAAGGGAAGAAGCTTGACATAATTGTTTACTGTTGTTACGTGTAACCCCACCCTTAATGTTTACTGTGATTGCAGGCCACGCCCATAAATAGCTTAGCTGTACCAAGCCCCTCCCTTGGGGTATATCAGTACAATAAACTTCATATGAGGACTTTTTGCAAACAAAATTTCACGATTTTTTCTACACCATTACGTTCTATTTCAGCTGGCTCAACTTTTTATCCGTGGGAATAGTGGATATCTCTTTCCAAAGTGCTGGAACTTGCCAATATGCCACACCCACCAGGCATTTAAACTTCCACTTCGCACCTTTAGCGGTAAGCTACGAACTTTTCCCACGGTGAAATCAAAGACAATTGGATTTCTTCTCGATCTAACCCAACAGTATACTCCAGTTCTCTTCGCAAAAACTCCTCATGAGTTACTTCTGGAAAAAGAGCTGCTAAGCGGCCATTATGCGGCTTATTCAGTGGTAACTGGCACGTGCTACACTACACGGTGCACGTGACTCCACTATGTGTGCTTTGAAAGTTGCTGAAAGCGCTTGGCAGAACTTCTAGTGTTACAGACGTGCGTCTCACATCACACTTTAGTCGAAAAAAGTAAGGACAAGACTGAGCGTTGTTGTAAGGACCAGTACAAGCCTAAGCCGATCCCTCGGTACCGTATAGCCAAGGTGCATAATTGCATTCCAAGCTCCCGCATTGTTTACATAGATACAACTGGCTTCCTGTTTGTGGTGCGATAACGCCCGCCCCAGTGGTAATTTAGGTAGCGCGTGCAAAACAGCTGGACCCAGTCCTTAATGCGCCTGAGTTCATGGGATTAAGTGTGCATGTGCTTCATGTCATCTAGTTAGTAAATATTTTTGCTAGAGTCTGTGAAGGAAAGTGGCTGTTTCTAAGGGGACACTTCCAAACTATTTTTAAAAAATTATGACGCTAAGGGGGAGGGGGTTAGGGCCATGATGTTAATTTTAGCATGAACTTCGAACCATCCATTTTAATAGTATAGACTGTCCTACATGTATATCTGCCACTGTCTTCAAATCCAGGTGTGACTATCAGCTACTTTTGCCATGGGAGGGGTTCCAAGACTTAACGTCATAATGACGCCAATTTTTTAAAAATAGTTTGGAAGTGTCCCCCTAAGTGCAACCTTACAGGTGAGCTCTCATTAGAGAGCTTAAAAATCATTTTTAGTACAGTCCACCAGTCCAGTCTAGTGATTGTAGACTACCGATGTTAGTAATACCAGACTTACCAATGCCAAGTCTCAGGTTGGTTCTCCATGTCACCATTGCCTAGATTCTTACATCATTAGGTTACATCATGTTTAGAAATAATAGTGGTCTCCATTGGTCTCTGCTGGTCTCTGCTAGTCTCTGCATGCTGGTCTCTGCTGGTCTCCAGTGATCTCTGTTGGTCTCCAGTGGTCTCTGTTGGTCTCCAGTGGTCTCCAGTGGTCTCTGTTAGTCTCTGCTGGTCTCTGCTAGTCTCTGCTGGTCTCCAGTGGTCTCTGCTGGTCTCTGCCAGTCTCTGCCGGTCTCCAGTGATCTCCATTGGTCTCTGCTGGTCTCTAGTGGTCTCTGCTGGTCTCTGCTGGTCTCTGTTGGTCTCTGCTGGTCTCTGCTGGTCTCTGCTGGTCTCTGCTGGTCTCTGCTAGTCTCTGCTGGTCTCCAGTGGTCTCTGCTGGTCTCTGCTGGTCTCTGCGGGTCTCTGCTGGTCTCAGCTGGTCTCCAGTGGTATCCATTGGTCTCTGCTGGTCTCTAGTGGTCTCTGCTGGTCTCTGCTGGTCTCTGCTGGTCTCTGCTAGTCTCTGCTGATCTCTGCTGGTCTCTGCTAGTCTCTGCTGGTCTCCAGTGGTATCCATTGGTCTCTGCTGGTCTCTAGTGGTCTCTGCTGGTCTCTGCTGGTCTCTGCTGGTCTCTGCTAGTCTCTGCTGATCTCTGCTGGTCTCTGCTAGTCTCTGCTGGTCTCCAGTGGTCTCTGTTCGTCTCCAGTGGTCTCTGCTAGTCTCTGCTGGTCTCCAGTGGTCTCTGCTAGTCTCTGTTGGTCTCCAGTGGTCTCTGCTGGTCTCCAGTGGTCTCTGCTGGTCTCTGCTGGTCTGCAATGGTCTCCATTGGTCTCTGCTGGTCTCTAGTGGTCTCTACTGGTCTCCATTGGTCTCTGCTTGTCTCCAGTGGTCTCCATTGGTCTCTGCTTGTCTTTAGGTGACACCTAAAAATGGTGCTTATATCTCTTCTGGTGTTACCTAACCAGTTCCTTCAAGCCGAAGAATATTGGTGTAAGTGTATGATACCCTTGTTCCCTGGCATGCACACAGTTACTTCTCAAGGTAGCGTCGTATGTGAGTGAGGTAGTGGTCGCCGAGACCAGCGGAGACCACTTGAGACCAGCAGAGACCAGTAGAGACCAGCAGAGACCACTGGAGACTAGCGGAGACCAGTAGAGACCAGAGACTACTAATTATACTGTAAACATGATGTATTAAATCTAAAATTATGATGTAAAGATGATGTAATCTAGGCGATGGTGACATGGAGAACCAACCAAGTCTCACCCCTCCGGCGTGAGTCTCACGCTTTGCAGATCATTCCACGCCCAGATACGCAAATCTCACGCCCCTTCCAACGCGTTCCAGTGCTGCGATAAACCACACCCTATTGTACTTGCTTCATACAAGGAAAGCTAAGACGCTGCTCGACTGTTGGTGTGCTCTATTTGAATCATGCCGGAAATTATATTGACTTCCATTCATTGTTCCAGCACCATAAAGCACAACATCACACTAGCTGCTAACCTCGTGGAATATAGTTGAAATCCTTTCTACACTCTCAGCGACCCACTCCTAAATCCTCCGACCTAGCATGCGCTCCCATGCAGCGCCTAATAATGCGCGCGCGCCTTCCGATAATACACGCGCGCCGCTTTGCTTCACCATTGAGCGCTCTGCTCCACATGAAAATCCCGCACTCTTGTGCTATATAGTTTATTCGTAGTTTCGTCCCCATTCTTGCGCGTCCTGCGTGCTAGCCTCGTCCGCCTGGTACCAGGCTACCTGCGTGCTCGTCGGGCACGACGCGCGCGAAACGTTTGGTCTCGGCACTCGGTCTCGGAGACGAGTGTACTGTTTGATTTTGCGTGGCTTCGTGGTCATGCACAGCAAAATGTAAAGACAGAGTAGCCCATTTTTTGGACCCTTAGGTAGTATTCGAAGAGGGAACATATCTACCCGCGTGACGAGGTATTCCAGGCCAGTGCAACCATGCAGATACGAATTAAGTTTGCGAGATGTATTGCCATGCAGGATGCAACCAAAGCTTCCTGGCCATTTGAAGTTATAATGCATACAAAACTTTCAGAAGATCTAATATTACAAAATTTTCCTGGGGGAACATGGCCCCAGACCCCTCCCCCACTATAATGCTGTAGCCTCATATCGACACGTGCACATTACATTCCAGCTTTTGATGTCTTACTGTACTATGCAGAAGTGGTGGAAGGCCTGGGAGAGTTTACTCCATGAATCATTTCAATGTCTACCTAGGTAGGCAGCAGGGGCTTTGTTGCTACCCATTAAAAGGAATATGTTTTATATATTCTGCATTCTGAACAAAGATTGGTGCTTGTTTGTGAATGTCCAGGACTCCTGCACTTGGACAGACATTCCAAATAAGGCCTGTTTGTTTTTGCATAACAAAGAGTGGATAGTAGGATGGCCTAACCTTATCCCCATGTCTTTCCAACCTCCATGGAGTTAGAATGCTCGCAGTATGCAATAGTGGAAGGAGAAGGCCGTTTTTTTTTTAACACATGATTTGTGGTACAGACATCATGTCTTGTATGCATAGCTAAGCTATCTGTGCTACGCGTTATGTGGTAAGAACCCCAGGCCTTCTCCCTTTATACATAAGGGAAGGGCTTGGAATGAAGCTAGGATGGCCTGGGTGTGATGCTACAATATTTTCTCATTGACCACAGCTGTGGATATAACAGTTGTGCTCATGTTTCTGGCTCCCACCATGAGATGTCATATTCAACGACATGTATCCTATCCTCTGATAACACTGGCCACAGAAAGAGAATTAGTAGCTGCATTCTGTTGCAGTTGCTCTTTCTCACCATACCACTAATGTTCAGTTGTATAATGCAACTGTGCATATACACTGAACAAAGATGATGATAACCACCAACAGTGTTGTACCTGTATGTTTAGTTGGTGTGATGCTGTTACCATGTGACTGTCTCTGGTTTTGAAATGTGGTGAAGTCCGTTGTCACTGGAACTGCCGAGAGTGGATCAGCTGCTGGATAATTACATGTATAGTTTGATAAATGGTGTTTGGCTGGAGCAAATACTTAGCTTTTGGAGGAGGCAAGCTATAGTACTTCCGATAGAGGTGGCCCATCATGTGGTCTTGCAGTGGGTGATAGTGTTTCCACTACTCTTGGTTTTTTGACAGGGTAACACAGGCTGAAGTCCATTATCACATTTTAACATTTGGCTTCAATATTTCATATGGTTTTGTTTTTGTTTTTAGGTTACTTTAAACATTACTGTGCTACACTGATTTGAAGTTTGGTTGTTTCAAGCTTTATCCCACCAAATGAGGATGGTGATTGCCGAGCGCCTTAGCGTGAGGCTACTAATCTTGCAGTGCGTTCTCGGTTGGCGGGGTGTGGCTTTGACTTCCGTCCGGCTTTAGGAATGCAATTTGTCACGCTTCAGGAATGCAAAGGTGTGGTTTGTGCGCAAACATCCGTCCCGTTTAGGAAAGACAAAACGTTGTGTACACTTACGTAAGTTTATCATATCCAGCGCTGTAGCGGCGCGAGCGGTCTCATTGTTGCGACGTCAAAATAGCGGAGAATTGTAAGGAGAGCGAGGAAGAGGTAGGAGACTGGCGCGAAAACGAAAGCAACGACAAAGGGTCCACCCCGTGAAGTCCGGATTGATGAGTGCGAGCGAGAGAGAGGAGCTGCGACTAGCGAAACGAAGAAAGCGCTTGGCTGTCTTGAGGAACACCGACCATCCCCGTAGATCCGCCAGGCTACAGGCCGAGCAACTACGTCTACAACAGCTCACACTGACCGCACTGTTCACACTGCTCTTGCACATGGCCAACTGTCAACATGCCACGCCTACTGAATGTAATGTCACGTGTCGGTTCAAAGGTAAGATGCGCGCGCGCGAGGCATACACTGCGAATACGTACACCTAGTAGATTTATTGCCGAGCGCCTTAGCGCGAGGCTACTAATCTTGTAGTGCGTGTTCTAAGTTGGCGGGGTGTGGCTTTGACTTCCGTCCCGCCTTTAGGAATGCAATTTGTCACGCTTTAGGAATGCAATTTGTCACGCTTCAGGAATGCAATTAAAATATCCTGTTTACAAAAAGTTGTGTACACTTTCGTAAGTTTATCGTTCTCAGCGCTGAAGCGGCGCTAGCGGTCTCAAAATTGTGATGGGAGCGAGGAAGAAAGAGCTAGGAGCCTGGCGCGAAAACGGAAGAGAAGACAGAGAGCGTAAATGCAGCCACAACGCCGTGAAGTCCGCGTCGAGAACGATGAGTACGAGAGTGAGCACCAGCGCCTAGCGAAGCAAATAAAGCGCGTGGTCGTCTTGAGAAACGACCATATCCTCACGCGTTCTGTGCGGTTCGAAACCGCGCTCACATCCTCGAAACTCTTTCAACGTAGTACGTACGCTTTGCCCTCCTTCTCACACTTTTCACACTTCGTTGATGACAGTCCCATGCACATGCCACGCCTACTAACTAATCCACACGTGTTGGTTCATAGGTCGTTGAGATGCGCGCGAGGCATACACTGCAAATACGTACACCTAGTACTTTAAGGCTGTAAATGTGACTGTTCATGTTTTTTCAGTTACTCCTTTACACTTCACTGTGTAGTTAGGCAGCAGTAAGTAGAGGCATAGTATTTGTAAATTGGTTGAATGAATTGCTCACCGATGGCAAGCCCAAAATTTGGTGTCTTTTAAACTGCCTGCTTGTGGACCACCACTTCTGTGATCATATTCTTACAACCACTTCTCTCCTCTTTCTCTCATTAACTCTACAGTTGAATCTAGACACCTTTTCAATGAAGCCATGAAAAGTGGTCATGTTCGTTCTTTTAATACGGTTGCCCTCCTCGTTGGATCAGCGGGATCGGGAAAGACCTGCTCCAAGCATGTCATCCTGAATGAACAACCACCCGAAGTACGAGTCAGCACAGCCATCGCTGAAAGACCAGTGAAGGTGGTGAAGGTGCTCACCATCAATGGCTTAGAGTGGCGCAGGCTGACCCCAATGCAGCAGAAAGAGATTCTAGCTAGAATAATGGCAAGTCGAGGCAAAGCAAAAGTAGATTTGGCAGTATCTAAGGCACCCACTAGAAGTGACAGCTCAGAACCAACAAAGAAACCAGACTCTAAGTCTCCATCAGTACCACTGGAACCCAGCAGCCCATCTCTTAAAACCAGGACTACAGAAACTTCCGCCACAAGATCTCATACTACTACTACTACTGCAGCTAAACAAAGGAGTGGTGAAGAAAGTAGTTTGGAGTCACCCACCACTGAAGAAGATTTCGTTGCACTGATTGATAACTCAACAGGATCTGAGCCAATTATGGAAGTGAACTTAATACACCTGGTTGATTCTGGGGGACAGCCACAGTTTCATGAGGTACTCCCAGCTTTCCTTCGACGCAGATCTGCATACATATTTGTTTTCAATCTTTCTGAGAAGCTAGATGCACAGCCGCAGATTGAATACTATGATGAAAAGGGTACTTTGCTTTGCAAAGCATGTCCAGCAAAACACACAAATCTGCAGATCTTTATGCACTGTATTCGAACATTGCAATCACACAAGTTCGGGGGAAAGCCTCCCAACATCCTTACGCTTGGAACACACAGAGACCTGGAGCACAAATGCTCAGAAACCAGAGAGGCCAAGAACCACAAGATAGCTGAGATGCTGCTACCAAAGTTTGAAAATGAGGTAGTACCCTTCAATATAGGAGGGAAGGAGCTAATATTTCCTCTGAATGCCAAATCGCCTGAAGAAGAAGATTGGAAAACAGCCAGGAAGATTCGAAAGCTTATAATGGAGAAGTGTTCCCCTCAACCGGATGATACTCCATTGAGGTGGTATGGTCTTGAGATTGCACTTCAGGAAATGGCTGAATCTCTCAAAAGGGGTGTAATGAGCAAGCAAGAGTGCTTCGCTGTAGCTCTTAGGTTTCACTTTGATACAGATTCCTTTGAGGCTGCCTTGGAACATCTTGACCAGCTAAATACCATCTTCTATTATCCCAATATCCTGCCAGATGTGGTCTTCACTGACCCTCAGGTGTTGCTGGATAAGGTCACCGAATTGGTGAAATTTAGCTATGAATTGCACAATGAAGGTGGTGATTCTGCCATCATGGCAAAGGGTGGTGTGTGTTGGAAGTTTCAAGACCATGCATTAGTCACGACTGAGTTTCTAGCATCTGATAAGTTTGAAAAGCATTATGTTTCTGATCTCTTCACCCCACTGGAGCTAGTAAAGCTTTTTAGGGCCCTTCTAATCTTTGCAGATTTCAGTGATTCTGAGTATTTCATGCCCTGCCTCCTTCGAATGATCAGCTCTGAAGAGGTAGCCAAGCATCGACTTCATTCTTCAGCTGCAACAGTCCCTCTTATTTTGTGCTTTCCCCATGGAGGCCCACTTCTTGGGATGTTCTGCTCTTTAATAGTTTATCTGCTTTCTTCTGCAAACCGGTCTCCTTACAAGTGGAAGTTAGTGGTTAAATGCTTGAGTACTCCTGTGTGCCTTTTTCGCAACTGTGTCAAGTTCACAATTCCCAAGTATCCAGGCACTGTCACTTTGGTAGATTCTTTCTCCTTCTTTGAAGTCCATGTCACTAGTCATGACAAATTTTGCTCCAAGATTTGCTCCTTTGTTTGTGATGCTGTATTCACAGGGCTGAGAAAGGCTGCTGCTAATCTAGGCTACAACAACAGCCAGCCAGAAATAGCATATGTATGTCCCTGCCAGAGTGAGGGACTCCACCCGGCTAGTGTGGGTGCAGGAGGGGATTGCTGGATCTGCACTAGAGATCCAAATACATATGGAGACATTGACGAAAAGCAACAGATCTGGCTAACTGCCAGTGGTGAGTTTGTTGTCAGTGGCTGAATGTCAGAATGCAGTTAGTTTTAGGTTCCCAGAAATTCTTAGAGGTTTTAGACTTAACACAGCATGAGCATGTAGATCAAACTAGAAAGCATTAAAGGAACTGCAGTATCTCTTTTGCATGCAAAGTCTTAAGCTGGTATTGTATTCAACCAAATGTTCAACAAGAGTAGCACTGTTTCAATTTTAGCGGACGTTAGGGACTGCTTGCACGAGCATCAAGTGCATATACTTAGTAGTTTGGCAGCAATTGAGATAAGCAGCAGCTAAGCACAAATTGTGCATCATCCCTCCTTCAGGCTCTCAGCAAGTTGCCCAACTCCCACAACCTGTTTACCAACCACAACCCTGCTATGCACCAACTTCTAGCATGCCACCTTCCAGTCAGATTCAAGGTCAGTTCAGTGGTCAAACCAGTGATTCAGTCTAGCAAAACCAGGTACCCTTTATGTGTACACCTTCTACCAACAGGCCAGCAATACTGCACAAATGCACAGCAACACCAGCCATACCAGTCTCCAACCACTTGGCAATTCACCCGAGGGAGCCATGGTATGCACATGAATCAAAGAATAGTCTTATATCCCATTATCACTGATAACAGTGTAGTGACTTGTAAAAGTTAGTAAATGTGAACATACAATAGCATTAGAAAACTGCAAGCAGTTGTACTCTACTATCTATGGTTTAAAGAAATCGGTAAATAGTAATGGTGAGCACAATTCCCACTTCAGGTTTTGAACAAGATGTGCAACTTCTGCAGTATTTACACCACAAACAACTTCATAGCATGCATCCTGGAGGTCAACCTGGTAGTGGTCCAATCCAGCAACAACCTTTGTACTCTCAACCATGCTCTAATGTGCAGCATCCACTTTCAGGCTACACCAATCCACACCCACAGCAGCTGCCATCAACAGGGCAATTCACTGGACAGAGCCAAGGTGTGTATACGCATGCTGGAGAGGAGTATGTACTTCTCAATGAATATTTTACTCGTGCTTTGATTGCAGAATAGGGTAGCTCTAGTAAATTACTAGTGGAATGTAACATGTCATATGCAGCACTTCAGTACAAATTTCACAAGTGCCATCTACTTATTTTTGATGTAAGGTCAACACCTGCAGTAGTAATTCTTTGTTATGTTCATTTCAATGTAGGCTCACTATCTCTAGCTCCTAACTTAAAGGACCTGATGCATCTCCAAGTTAGTGATTGGAACAGATTAGGTCTGGCATTAAAGCTCAATTCTTATGACTTGAACATAATTGAGCAAGATAACCGAGGAGATACAAGAAAACAGACACTCAAGATGTTTGAGCATTGGTTGAAGACACAACCAGATGCTTCATATGAGCAGCTCATCAAAGCACTTCGTGAAGTTGGAGATGAAACAGTTGTCAATTCCCTATCCATAAAGCATGGTAAGCGTATTGCTTCCAGCCGTGCATGCAGTATCAGTTAAGGTACTGCGTCATATGAGAATGAAATTAAATAATCATTTTTCTAACGAAGGCTTGATATTTAGCTGAATATTTCAATTTCTTACCAAAAAAAGGTCTCAAACTTCCACCTCCTGCCACAAGTACTGGTGCTGGGTCACAACCGTATCAGTCTACCATGACAGGTTATGCACAACAGACATCCACCCCAGAAGGTGGTATGCAAACTCAACCACCTCAACCAGGTATGCACTTCATAAATTTTAGTACGTTGACACAATTATTGTGGCTGACTGTGTATATAGTCCATGGAAACTTTTTGCTCCTATATGCATCAGAAACAGTGGATCAAATGGCTTGGCCATTGAGTTCATGCATGACATGGTCTAGCATAAACTGAGAATCAGATGGATTATACTTGCCAGCTCAAAAGTTTTGCTAGCAAGTTTGCATAATTGTCGCTTGGTTAGACACAGGAAATGGATTGAAGATCTGTGAGAGCAAAGCTAGAAGCAAGAAAGATACACAGTAGAGCATTTGTCTGGAAATTAAATTACTATCCTCTTGGGGGTAATTAGTTCTACTTGCATACCTACTGCAGGCAGCTAATTAACACTTTTCCCATGATGATTGTTGTAGTTATGATACTGTGTATTTACTCATTGTTAGGGTATGTCCCACAATTCTACCAGCATTACCCTCAGTACCCGGACCAATTCTTTAGTGGTACTGCCAGCCATCCAGTATACCCTCACCATGGCTACCCTCCAGTATACCCTCACCATGGCTACCCTCCACAAGGAGGCCAATATCCACCCCAGCAAGGTTATTACCATGGGCAGCCAGCACCTAATACTCAGCTCCCACCAGCTGGCAGCTCACATCACACCGGGGTCCCACCATACCAGTACACTGGAGCTCCAATGCAAGGACCGAGTTACCAAGGTAACATCCAACTAAGCCACTCTACTGACTTCCATTCTTACCCCACATTTTTGTCTCCATTGAAGGAGGCACAAGAATGGGACTATGTACAGACAACTATCATTTCTAATTTCTTTTCTCTTACAGCTGCTACTAAAAAGCCCCGATTGCAGTAGTATACAGCTTGCATAAGTTGCACATTCACACAACAGACTGGTAGTCTTCCCCTTTGATAAGCACCTAAAGACAAGAAATTTAATCATTTACGAGTACGTAAAAAATAGATTCGGAAAATGTAAAAGTCACTCTACCAGATAATCGTACACTTTGCAAGCAATGCCTTCACTAAGTACAAGAAGAACAGTTGTATTAAAAGCTTAAACAAACGTGCACTTTTAAAAAGCAGAACACGACATGAAGAAGAAAGTCAAATAACAAAAAAAAACTGCACAGCTGAACAAATATTAAATCAAATGGATGCAAAAAAAACTTTTTCAAAATCGATGACTAAAAGGAGCACTCCCATTGTCTGGCACAACTACATGCAGTAGTCCAACACAGGAGTGGTGTTATTAGAGTTTCAAAAAAAAAAGGCAAGGGATGTGTAATCCAGCCCTAAACTGACTCAAGCAGCTCTCCATTTCGTTTTTAATTACTACAAGAGCACACCAGATTGTGGTTCAAGACCCACAGCACCTGCTCTAAGCAGGATGAATACATGAAATGTTTGTCTAGAGACTCATACTAGACGATGTGAAGAAGACTTCATGTGGGTCATGTGGCTATCTATCAACAATAAACTGCTCACCAGTAGCTATGCCATTGCTCATTCCAATAAAGCTTCACATGATCAGTCACTATTCAGTGTGAATGTACTGGACGCAGGGCTAGAACTGCAACTGAGTTCTGAGCTTCAACAGTACTCTTAGTTTGAATGAATAAATTTTGAGATCCAAAGCAGTTCACATTGAATTTCACCTCTCTTATCTACATCTAAACTGAAGTATGCCTCTCGCATTCTTTTGTATCCCATGCAATGATGCTGTCGTCCACCATTCAATATACTCAGTGGAAACTGTTCATCATCAAACTGCCCTTGAATCAGTGTGATCAAGAGGACAATCTTACCCAGCTGTACTACAAAATGATCTGTTTCTGATGCCTAGGCATTTTAACATGTGTGTGACCAGTGCAAGATGCTAATGTAATATGAGTCCTTCTTTGCTGTTCATTGCCACTAGCTGCTCATAACATTTATCAGTCAGTAGTTCCAGGAAAGACACAGTCTTCAGTGCTAAAGCCACAGGAGATGATCTTCAGTTCAACTAATCAGGAACATGAATGGCAACAGATCACTACTACGCTTGCTGTGGGAAAGTATGATAAATGGTTGTCTCATGTTGAGGAATCCAGGTAAAAAGGCACGTAAAGCTGAATTTACAGTTTTCAACTGCATAGTTCTTGTGTACTGTGTTGTGGATGTGTATACCACTATGTAAGTTAAGCTTGGTTCTACTGGAATCCTGTCTTCACAGGTGATCCTCCAAGCGCATGCAAGAATCACAGTATGCATCTCAGCAGACAACCTTGAAGCTACAGGAGATGGTCTTCTGTTTTTGAACCAGTGCCAGAAGAATCCCACCAATCTGTTTGATGGAAACTTAACGTATTGTGAATGGTAGCAAAGACCATTGCAGATGGGCTTTCCAGTAAGTTTTTTCATCAAATAATGACGTGATTTGTATATAGAACTTTGACTAAAGTTTAATATGCAATTTCTTACAGTATGCTGGTGATATCATAGAATGTTACAGCCAAGTGGTAGCTACCTCGCCCCTGTATCGTCAGTAACTCACAGCTGCTGTACATACTGGGAGATGCATGACATACCAAGCATCTGAACCATACCATCAAGGTATTTTGCATGATCATTGAGATCTCTTGCATTTTGCTGTATTCTTAAAAGGAGAAAGTTGACAAACTTTGTAATTTGGTTATCTCAACTGAAACAGGGATTACACCAGTCTTATAACCTACTTGCTAGTTGGCCTGCGATTGTTGATACATCAGAAGGCCCGAGAGTGGACAGCATATTAAGCAGAAGTATTGTAGTGCTGTTTAAAGCAGGATTTATTTGTCACACTGACTCTTTCACATGCAACTACCACAAATTACACAGGAGCCACTAACTCAGAGCATGCAGCTACAGCCCCCTAGCTCTGCTATACCTCAGCAGAAGCAGCAACTTATAGTTTCTTCCAATGGTACTGCTCAGAATGTCACCGCTGGACAACTGGAGAAGACAACCCTGGACACAACCTTCAGAGTTGAAGCAATAAGAAATGACTTGAGTCCTAGCTCTATTGCAACTGCTAGCACTTTTTATTTCAGAACACAAAGTACTAAGAACACATGAAAAGTTGCAAGGAATGGAAAGCCCTCACAATCATTCATAGTGTAAGTTGTGCTTTGTTGCTATAGTGCTACTTCCTGTTAATTTTGGTTTGGCCAAAACTTCTATTCCTTACAGTTGATCCTCTGGAGACTACTCATCGAAGTACAGAAAACTAGTGACCATTGGAGCAAACACAACCTTCATGTGAAGCCACAGAAAAACATTTAGAAAGATGCCATATATAGATATTGAATTGTGGCAATAGAGGTAGAGAAGCCAGCATTCAGTAGTTCATCCTCCTGAGACTACCTGAAAGCCAGCCAGCCGTTGGGGAGAGCAGGCACAACCTTCATTTGAAGCCAGAGAAACCCTTTCAGAAGGATGCTGCATGTGGATAGAGTCTTGGCAATAGAACTACAAAAGCCAGCATTCAACACACAGAAAAGTGACAAAGATTCATTGTGACGAATACTGAAAGTCCTCGTGTGAAGCTGATATTTCTGTGTGTAAGTTTGTAATGGTATAGGCAATGATTAATCCTACTTTGATACTAAGTTAAATCATTCTTCTCTTCTTGCCAGTTGATCACCATAGTGGATTCATGATCCAGCATGCCAGTAAAGAGCCATGCTAGCAGGATTGAAGCCAGAGGACCAGCGATGATCAGTCTCATCGATATTGGTCCCACTTTAACTGTAGCAGGACTGGAGACAAGTTTTCTTTGTATGTAGTGGGTGCATTGAAGAGAGGTCACCACCCATACCACAAGGAATGTGACTGAAAAGCCTTGCGGATCTCAACTTGCTGTAAGTTATCCTTGTGTGTGAGATGGTGTGGACTACAATAAGTGTTTTGTGTTTTGTGTTGACTTTGAACTGGCGTACTATTATGAGTTCTCCTACAACTGCAGATCACAACTGTAATTAAGCAGCTCCTGCAAGCAGATGAAAATATTTCTCTGTGTGGATCAGTGTAGCTTGTTGAAATTTGGAATGGAATGTGGTGATTTGTGGAGTGTAAGTTACCAACTAGACCAAGTACAAGAAAAGGAAAAATTATGCCTGAAATAAGTTATATGTAGACAGTTATTAGGGCCAAGCACACAAGTATATGGTATACACACAACTATGAGACACAATACTTGTTCATATATTATTCTCAGATAAGCCATTTACTATAGCATTAATTATCTCCATTGAATTTCTGAACTTTTTTACCAAGCAGGATACCTATCAAATGAAAGTATTGTGCATGTAGTGCATCCGCTAAGTATGCTTCTCCTTTATGGTTATGCATGTCTCTTGTAAATCTGTAGATGGTTGTCCCTTCCTGCTCTGCAACATTCTGGTCAACCCACAGAGGCTAAACCAGCTGAAGAATTACCAATGAAGCTTGGTATGTCACTGACCAGACACGTTTTTTGTTTGCAATCTCTCTTCAGCTAGACATGTCTCTTATGAATCTGCAGGTCATCCAACCTTCTTATCCTTGCATCAATTTTCTGTCAAGAAAGAGATCATGACTTTTGAACGTTCCTCCTTGAGGATAGTAGATGGTGATCTGCTTCACATGACTTTTAAAACTTTCCTCTTTGAAGACAATAGGTGGTGATCCATTTCTATTGCATCCTTTGGCAATGGCTTACATTGGAATAGCAAAGCACCTGTTGTACATGGCAGATATTCGCAAAATGCCTGCAGAACTCATACTTAATACATTGAAAGTGTATACTGTCAGAGCAAGATGGGAGTAAGGATCTGAAACATGCTTCTTCGGGAGAACCTGCCCTCAACACCTGCACTCATGGTAGGTATCCTGCCAACATTCAACCTGTGAATACTTGCACACCTATGGAAAATTGTTATGCATAACATAAACTCCATGGAGCATGTCTCCAATAAAGCATGCATTAGCTCAGCATGCTTCTCGGACTTGATGTGCAGTTCATACCTCTGTAGCTTAGACAAAGATGAATAGAAGTCTGGCTATATAACAATATTCTTCTCTATCTATAGATTTAATTTGTTCAAGTGAGAAAAAAGACTTAGTGACGACCCCTAGGAAGGGGAGATCCAGATCATGCTGTGAAAGCTATCATCAGGTGTGCACAGTATGTGTGCGTATGTGTAGGAGCAGTGCATATGTGTACACACATGCATGTATGTGTATATGCACATAACTGGGAAAAACAGGAGTTTAAAATTTATGGAAAGTCACCCAATTCCGTACATAATTATGTGCGCACATAACTTGAGTGGTGAGAAAATATTGTCTGTTATGTAGTGCACAAGACTAATGGGCAAGTAGTGTAATGGTGGGCAAGTGTTTATTCTGTTCATCTAAGTATGTGCATTGCTATTCATGGACAAAATTGACTGCTATACTTTCATCAGTCTGCTATCACATGTCTTACACTTACCCCCTTCCTCTCTCTCCCCTCCCTCAGCTGGCACCTTGGACTATGTAACAGAGGTGGAAAGGGTTGATGAAACAGATGACAATATTGTGTTACGCCAGACAATAAAACTGATGTTGGAATTGATCTTATTTTTATTATACATCACTGACACCTATTTTTCACTTCCATTCATCCACTGTCTTGTCATTTTCATGTACCAGTATAGTATAGTATCTTTTGCATATTAACAGTGTAATTACACTTTTGGGGGAAGATTATTTAATATTTTATGCCAAATCTACGCCAATGCGTTGTAGTTGCATTTAGTATGTATAGGCATCCTACCCTCTTTTTTAAGCCTTCCCACCATCCAGTTTTTGATCACTTACAGCATGTTGTAAGCAAGATGATGAACAGTGGGAAGCCTGAGAATGAGGCTATGGACCCACAATTTACTTCCAAAGTAATTGATTTTTTCCTCAAGAAATGTGTATAATTATAGAGGACAAAATATACAGATGTACTGGCAATAAAGCCCCCTTCCATGGGGTAAAGGGTTGGATGTGACTTTAGAGTGGAAAGAAAGAACTCGAGGAATGCAGGTATAAAAACAGGAATGTCCACTACACAGCATAGGGAACACGACCCTCTGATGTGGCTAGAGTGATGTTCAGTTCATGCTTTGAACGGTGGTGAGAAGATTTGCTTCCACGAATACACAGGATGGCACAGCGACAGTAATGGCAGTTATTCATTTCCGATAAATGAATAACTGCCATTGATCAGTCGTTTCGCCAGCGTTCCGTGACGTCATCATTTTCCCATAGTAATAATCCTATTTTTGCGTAGCGCATGCGTCAGAGTGTGCAAGAGAAAGACAAAATGGCGTCTCGGTTGTGGTGGTTTTAAAGAAGAGAAAATATTGACTACTCTGGTGGAAAACGTTCAGTGAAGACATTGGATGACTGCAAGAACTCATTGAGCTCCTTTTGGCATCATAAACTATGCGGATAAATGTCATGGATTGTTGATCGAAGTGCATTTTTTCAGACTACTCTTGGAGGTCTTCGGCAAGGTGTGCCACGAGGAAAGCGCGGAATCCATTTTAACACAGAGAAACTTACCGGCGATGACTGCAAGGTAGAGTATATATGTTGATTGTGTATATATGTTGAAATCGTGTCTGTCCCCGATTGCAAAGTAGTACAGCAAGTTGTTCTAAGACTGCTGAAGTAGGCATTTTTTGGAATTATAGAGCTGCAGCTCTTAGCAACAAATTCGATTGACATAGCATGAAAACATAAGTGAGGGATCTTAAATTATAAAATTTTATAATTGAGGATCCCTCAGTTATGTTTTCATTATACAGAGGTCAAGAACAAATCTGCGTACAAAATGTTGAGTTTGCAGGTTGCAGCCACCTCACTATTCTTTTCCTTTTGTGTCTCCTCAGGTAGTGTTGGTCCTCTTGCACGTCCATGTCTACAACTGCAGGTCAGGTTAAATGATTTATGTTTTGTATGCTGAGTGTAGGGTTGTCTTGGTCATGCAGGGCATGTATGAAAAATTTGGTCTGGGGATGAGACTAACAGTCTGCACGCAGACCTTGAAATTTATTCCACCCGTGTAACCGCGTGATGTCATCAAAACTGGTATGAATAAGTAATGAGCTCAACGTACGATGAACTTTCAAGCACTACATCTCCCAGTTAGCAAGCTTAATCAAGATGATACGCGGCACGTTGAGAGATCTGTCTACTGTAAGTTCATGGCACTGTTATTTCCGCTAGCTGCTTCGTATGGTGGTAGAGGTAGCACTTACTCGCAAGATTCAGGTTCAGATATGGGCCATCTTTGGTTTGTGGTACAAATAGGGGCAAAGTGGAGCTACAAGACGATTGTCACAGCGTGAGTACATTACAATCAGCAGTATAACATACTCGAGCTACAAGAAAAAGCTCAGATTCCACAGAAATATGAAGCCGCAGAACTAAATTACAGCTGTATTACAACCAGTTGAGTAATCATAGTGTATACAAACTGTTTAGTTGTCTGCTTGTAATTATTAATCTGATTTTGGAGGTAGAATAAAACTATAATTATGTGAAGGCTGAGGTCTGCGTGTAGACTGTAACTGTCCTTGTAACCAATGTTCTGTAAGTTGGGCTATCATGTAAAATGGATTACACTTTCGAAGATGCCTTTTCTAACTTACCACTACATGATTTACATACTCAGCTTGATGTTGCTATGTCTGTAGCTTGCGGTGAACCTCATTCCCAGGCTCTTCTCGCTAGGAGAGCAAGGTACATTTCGTCACATGTGTAGACATGATTTAATTGTATGTGGCTTTAGAAGTAGCCTTGTTCCCAGGCTCTCTCCCTCCGTTTATATTTTTCGTCTGGGCGAGGGGAGAGCCTGGGAACGAGGCTAGTTTAGAAGTCCACCCAAGTGAACTCACTTGTGTTTGAATGTGCACTTGTGTTCTGATGTGCATTAGTGTCCTGCTTAGTTAGCCCCCATGTGATTAAGTCATGTCTGTTGTTGACGTCACTCACATGATAAAATGTGCCAGGCTCCCTTCCTTCATTGCAACAAGAGTCTGGGAATGAAGCTAGCTTGTTGGAACATTTGCATCAAATTACGTTTTTTCCATTCTGCAGGGTGTGATTATGCGTCTTTTGCACACGTCACATAGCCTGTGAGAACCCTTTGATGCAGGCTGTCTTGGCATGGCAACTTTTCTCCCCCATATCATTTCCTCCTTACCACCGTTCTCTCCTTTGCTTCCATCCCCCTTTCCCAACTTCTCATGTTGTTCTATCCTCCCTTCCACATCTCCCCCCATCTCTTCCCATTGTTTCCTCTCTCAGTAGCACATAATTAACCAATATTAATAATTCATTAATAATTCAAAGCCACACCTTACTTGTTGCTCCAGGTGCTGTGTAAAGTAAGAATGACCTGAAGAACTGTTGAATGCGCCAATTTTTTTTTAACACAGTCACTTGGTTCATGTTACCTGTAGTTGTAGTGCCGAGGCAATGATGTATTAATTACCGAAGTTTGGTTTCTGTCCGAGCTGCTGAGGTGGCGTAAGGGGGCGTGGCAGGCGGCGTTGTCGTAGATGCGGGAGTTGTTACCACAGTTTGTTCGCCTGCTGGTGGAGCTATCTTGAAGACAGGCTGGATTATTCCACTGATTTTGTGATAAACAAACAGTGCTATTTTGTTTTTAAATAGTTCTGCGCGTTCACTACCAGCTACTTTACTGAGGCCTAGGGACGGTGAATGCATCGGTCGGTCGAAAAGCGCGCGAACGGTCCGATTTTTAGCGTTCCTATTTTCCCGCCAAAAAATAGAATTCACGTGATCGTGTACGCTGGCGAAACGACTGTGATGGGGAGGTCGGACATGGTTGAACTTTACTAAGTAAAACGGATGAGGTCACACTAATTGATCTTGGATATTGCTAGGTAGAAAGCTTTTTAGCTTTTTCTATGACTTGCCCCAGCCTTGAATCTTGGGGCCCCCCTCAGTAAAAGTCGAGAGAGCTAGTCTGTTGAGATACGAAAAATCAATTAGTGTGACCTCAGCCATTTTAATTAGTAAAGTTCAACCGTGTCCGACCTCCTCTAGTCTCGTCCCCAGACCCCACCCTCTCACGAGGAGAAACGGGAGGCGCGCGCGGGCGGGGCACGAGACTAGACCTCCTCTGAGGATGCCTTACTGCAAATTAACACTACGTCTTGACCTTTGACCCCAGGTACACAGAGCTAGGAGACAACCGAAGCTCTAGACTAGACTCGTGCATACTATACGTCAGTACATGTGTCCGTGGGTCGATATCTATAAACATCTCGGTTATACCGTATGGTAAGGCTAACTGTTCTTATAGTCTCGCAGGCCAGACTCACGCTGAGAGTCTGGCCTGCGATGACTCGCATTTCATATCAGCGCCGGCAGGTACGTAGTTAGCCTGTGTTTACGGTGAATGGTGTGCCAGTGCATGTACACAAAAACTGAAGCTGCATGGGGAAGTCAGGACAAGGTTACTGTAGAAAAAGGGCCCGGAGGTTCAGCTGCAGACTAATACTACACTTACAAATCTCGTATGATATTTGACCACAAGAAGTATTTTACAAATTATGCAAGGGTTCAGGTAATAGGGTTAGGGAAAGTTTTTTTTTCTTAAGTGAGTGTTCCTTCCACATAGCCTCATTCCCAGGCTCTCCACTTCTTAGCAGGGAGAGCCTGGGAACGAGGCTACCTTCCACAAATATTGTAAAGCTCAATAGAGTTCACACTAAGCTTGTTTTTTGATATTGATATTCATAATACAATTAGCACTTTATCAAAGAAGTTTTAAACATTTCCATGCCATGTATTGTTTCTCTTTGTTCCACAATGGCAGTTGTAAACTTGCAGACATGAGGAAGAAAATCAAGACAGTGATATTCATTGTTATGATAGCCATGGTGACTGCACTCCTTGTCCACTCCTACTCTCATGCAATGATACCACAAGACTTAGTCACCAACATGAGAGCCAAGTATCTGGGTTTCTCTGGGGTTAAGGGCCATGTTGATTTATGGAGTAAACATCATACCGGCCTGAAACAAGGCAAACGTGAACATAAACCTGGTTTTGTTGAAACAGAAATTGAAAGGATACATGTGACGTCAGCCAAAAGCATGTTAACACAATCGGTTGTCATTTCCAAAGAGAGTGAGTTCATAAACAAAGTGCAAATACCTGTTGAAGCACTCGATCTCAAAGATGTCAGAATGGTCCAGTTGAACGGGCACAAAGAAGCAGTTAGAACCATTTCCAGTGTAAGCAGCTACACCCATAAAGAAAGCCCTGTACACAGTGAGAGAAGACATGGTATCCCTGAGTGGATGCCAGATGAAGGTTCAGATCCACTTTGCTTGGACTATTTAACACAGCAAGACAAGAGAAATTTTGAGACGTGTACCTCAAGGGCTCGAGTGCGGTATAGCCAGCTGTTGAAGTTGAATGACACTGATGTTACTTTGCCCCCGGGTAAATGTCACTTTATGAATGGAACAAATCGGGCAGCTGTCGCACTGGTTAGTTTTCCTGGGAGTGGAAATACGTGGGTGAGGGGATTACTGCAGCAGGCTACTGGAGTCTGTACTGGTATGACGTCTGTGTGTTTGGAGAGTTGAATATGTGTATGTTCTGTGTGCATATGTGAATGATTGTGCATGTGCTTGTGTGCATATGTTCTGTGAATTGTGTGCATGATGTATCTTCCCTTTCCCACTCTCTCTGTTGCCTCCCACAAAACCTACAGGTGCTATCTACTGTGACAGAGCACTCAGGATCGATGGGTTTACTGGAGAGGGTGTGCAGAGTGGAACAGTGTTGGTTGTCAAGGCACATAGTGTCACACCTCGCTGGATAACAACCAAGAAAATCGACTTTGATAGTAAGGTAACTCAACTATATAGCATTATTGTTGCAAGATGTAGCCAGCTAGTTCTAGAGCACTTATACAAGGTTACATCACTTTGTAAAAATAGAGGAGTATAATGGGTCATATACTGCTTTCGTTTATAGAAAGTGTAAAGTAATAGTTTACGCAAGTTCTAATTGCTTGTAGTTTAACATCAAACATCAGTTTTCGTTTACTGTTTCAATGTCGTGTAGTTAGATAATTATACTGCCTATACTCGGAGAATATAAGCACAATACACACAACCAGATTGATTACCCTCAGCTGTGCCTTGGGTAAACCATCCAGCAGAGTACATCTGTGTTTATACTCCTCATTATTGGTTGTACATATACAATAAAACCTGTGTATGATGTCTTCTTTGTTACTTCTTCTGTGCCAGCTATATACTAATCAAGATTACTAGCAACTTATTATGATCAATGTTTAGCGTAGTCTCGTCCCCAGACCCCCCTTGAATCCTCCAAGAGGAAAGGGGGGTCTGGTGAATATAGTACAACATTTTTGTACCTCCAGCGGAATTCAGGCGGCACAATCTGATTGGCTGATTTGGCAATTATCTCACCTGTACTGGGCTTCCTTACTGCAAACCACTTAGCGGAATCCATAGCAATGGCTAGCCCATGGTCTGAGGATGTACTATATTCGCCAGACCCTCCTTTCCTCTTTGGAGGAGGGTCTGGGAACGAGACTACATTTAGCGTATCACTGACATACCAGTACAAATCATGCTTATATGTGGCTAGCCCTGTTCTATAATCCCCAAGTCTAGAAGACTTCACAGTGCTCATGTATGCTGCAGAAGATGAATTGTGTAACTCCCATGCAGGGAAGGCCTCTGTACAGTTCTGCCATTCTCCTTGTGAGAAACCCACTTGATGCTCTGGTGTCAGAGTGGAACAGGAAGAAGGTTCTTGAGATGAAGGCCGGTCAGAATGGCTCCTCACACACCACCTCAACACGCCCAGAGTTCTTTGGTGGGTGGAGTCTGTTGTGATGGTAGCATGGGTGATATATGGATGTGTTTAGATGTTCAGGAAGTTGGGCCCATATTAGACTCTAGCCGCCCGTTCTTATGCGCTCTTGTATCGATATATTGTGGTTGAACGATAAACGATTGGATGAGGCTTGGTGGATTACTTAACATGAGAAGAAGAAAGCTGCTGGTTGATGCTGCTTCTGTAGTGTGTATAGTGTATCAATGATATCCATATATGTCTTCCAGGAGACTGCGGTTTCTTCCAGATACGTATGTTCCCTTCAGTTGAACTTGAAAACAAGTTTGGTAGCGAGCAAACATCATCTGTTCTGTGTTTCATGATATAGACTGGCATGTTAACAGTAATTGACAGCCATGTCCACAATTAGTTCCACTTACACAATGTTAACTTATATGTATACCTGTGTATCTAGTGCAAAAATTACATGTTTCATAGCCTTGTCCCCAGGCCAGTCCTTTACTACCTCCAGTATTTGATCACTTCCAAAGTATGCAAAATAATAATATGGAGGGGGAAGGTTCGGGAGATTTTATAGCATGTGATGACATCAGATATATAGACAGAGGGTAAATACATGAGAGGCAGTGTCGATCATTATAATTCCCAAACTTTGTGTTGAGTATAGTCATCAGTGTACTGTATTATGAGCTTTACTGATGCTCTCTTGCACACATTTGGGCCTCCATGCCCTTTTGCAAGGAAGGCCCTTGATTGGGCACCTCTGCATGTCTACCTGACATTGCATATGATAAAACCACCCAGGCCTTCCCCCCTGTTTTTACAAACTGCAAGCAATCAAAAACCGGTAGTGGAAAATCGTGACCTGGGAAAGAGGTTTGGCCATAGCACCATTACCAGTACATAATGATTGATTGTTCACACATGTGTACAACGTATGCACCATTATCAATAATGTCACTGTGGGTTATTAGGATTGTTGAGTACAAGCGGTGATAACTGTATCCTTGCAGGTAACAACAGTGAATGGAACACATTTGTGACCCACAAAGTTGTGAGATGGAAGACCCTGTTTAGCTGGGTCATAAACAGCACAGATGAGCACCCCACACTGGTCGTTAGGTATGAAGATTTGAAACCAAATACTATACATGAAGTCAAAAGAATGTTGGATTTCCTTCAGTTTCCTTATAAGGAAGAAGTGGTGGAAGAACGACTTGAGACAGATTTTAGTCGATTTCGGCGTAGACACAAAGGAAGCTTTGAACACTTTACCACAAAGCAAAGAGAACATGTGATGAAATATGTGCAGAGTGCAAGAACAGAATTAGAACAGCAAATTCATATGACATTTGGTATTGAAGAATATGAATAGTTATGCAAGAGTCACTTATTTGTATTTTAGACTTAAAAAAATATGCTATTTTGTTACCAGTACCAGATAATTATACAACTGTGTCCAGTCACAGAGTCAAAATCAGCCTCTGGTTGACCTTATGCACTGTGGAAAGTGCCTATTTTTGAACTTTACTGTTGTCATGAAGTAGGTTTCTGGGGAATCCTTTTACATTCCAATATTATGTACACATGAACTGTTATGGTAGATGACAACTGCAAATGAGCATTGCATGCATTCCAGCGTCGTGCACTGAACGCTGTCACTACTTCAGCAGCTAGTTCAACACTGACAGTGCCATGGAAGAAGTAAGTTATTGAATTTTATGTATGTTGTGTTTGGAATGGGTAATTGTAGTGTGAGTCATCTGTATTAATTTGTTCCTTCACAAATCTAGGGTGTGTATTTGTGTGTGGGGGTTGGGGAATGCATATGTGTACAAAATGTATATATATATATGTAGTGTGACATGGACATCCCATGTGTGCATAATCAGTGAGGGGTTATCAGGCCTTTGTGGCATGTGTTTGAAGAGTGTCTATAGCAAAGGTATGCAGGTGTGTGATCACTGCAGTGTCAAAATAGTGTATCTCAGACTCTTGTCTCTGCTGACTCCCTCCATCATGATTTATATTCTGCTGTTCTGTCACACACTTTTATTCTTACCAGAGGCAACATTGATGGCAGCACATGCAGCCAACATCTCAACAGTGTCAACATGTTGAAGAGACTAATAGTGTTGTTTGTAGTAATGGTGGTATTGGCTGCCACATTTAGCATGATCGGTACACAACTGACACAAGATCATACACAAGAGACATCACTGACAAAACACCAGACACAACTGACAGAAGACCAGACATCACTGACAGAAGACCAGACACAACTGACAGAAGACCAGACACAACTGACAGAAGACCAGACACAACTGACACAAGATCATACACAACTGACAAAACAGCAGACAGAACTGATACAAGATCATACACAAGGAACATCACTGACAAAACAGCAGACAGAACTGATACAAGACCAGACACAAGGAACATCACTGACAAAACAGCAGACAGAACTGATACAAGACCAGACACAAGGAACATCACTGACAAAACAGCAGACAGAACTGATACAAGACCAGACACAAGGAACATCACTGACAAAACAGCAGACAGAACTGATACAAGATCATACACAAGGAACATTATTAATACATCACCAGAAAGACCAGACACAAAGAGCAGACTACCAGACACAAGGGTTCTTGACAGAACAGCAGACACAAGCAACTCACATACGAACTCACTTGACATCACATCAGACACAGTTGTCACACCAACAGATGAAAGAAACATCCTCGACAAATGGCACACCACTAACACATCTGAGACAAGAAATATCCCTAAACCAAGACCAGCCTCAAGACCATAAAGTTGTTTTAAACCTCTCCTCCACACCTGATCACCCACTGCCTAGAATTGGCACATATGTATGCAGAGATAGAGTTTGTTCTGAATTCTTAACACCACTTGATTGGTCCTCTTTTAACCACTGTACTAAAAGACAGAAGTTAGCCAAAAAGTGGCGTGACGAGCCCCTCGGGAAATGTCACTTTATGAATGGAACAAATCGGGCAGCTGTCGCACTGGTTACTTTTCCTGGGAGTGGAAATACATGGGTGAGAGGATTACTGGAGCAGGCTACTGGAGTCTGCACTGGTATGACGTCTGTGTGTTTGGGGAGTGGAAGGTTAGGAACATGAAGTTGCATGAAATGGTTGTATGTAGTTTAGGCTTCTCAATAGACTGCAGTGGCGGATTTAGGGGGGGTAAGGGGGGTGCAAATGCACCCCCCTTTGGCGGCTAGTAATGTATTTTGCGTACATAACTGCACGAGTCCATCAAATGATTATGCAGCAGTGGCATGCAGCAACAACATCCAGGCACAGCTACACACTCACACATCAGTTCCTTACTGATCTCCAGACGTTTGACTAGGCCTAGAGTTGCTTCGAGATATTCAGTTCGGCCCGAGGGATCCGCCACGGCGCGCCTCGGCGTACAAGATTTCGAAATCCACTGGATTTGACGTGGATTTCGGATTTCAGAGTGGATTTGTGGATTTCACAGTGGATTTCTGGATTTCAGTTTGGATTTCTGCCGACAGGTTTGTAGTTTTGGTTAACTAAATTTTAAAAAGGCCATACTGAAATGTATTTAGTTAAAGTTATAGTTAACTAAAACAACACCGTCGGACAGTCTTTTGTGACGGACCCCTCGGTTCGGCCTTCCAGCTATATTTTATTTTTATTGTAAGAATGCGTTTACGTGACCGAAAGTGGGCGTGGCAACCCCAAAAATTTCCGGCGCGCTTCGCGCGCCGGTGACTCAACCCCCCTTTCTAAATTTCTAGATCCGCCACTGGACTGGTATACTATACTACCTTGAAGCTTTGTGGTTATTATAGGAATGGAACTTGAAGTAGTTTTGAAAAATCATGTAATGCATGAACAATCACAACCACATCTCCCTGAATAAAAAGACAGGCCTAGAAGTCATGCAAAGTCACCTACTTTGCAGGACATGTTTTGGCCAATATGTACCATGCAGGCCTCATCAGTTGCCGGCTTAACAATAGCAAAAGCACCACTTACACTGTATACAGAACTCAAATCACCCACTTAAAACATCTACAATGCAGTACCCACCAGTGTCTGAATTAACATGAAATATTTATGTGTGTTATGTGATGTGTGTGCTGAACATTGGATGCAGGAGCTATCTACTGTGATGTCCCCCTCAAGGCATCAGGGTTCAATGGAGAATATGTAAAAAGTGGATCAGTGATTGCTGTGAAGACACACAGACCAGTTCCCAGTTGGACAGAAAGCAACACATCTGTGCATAACTCCAGGGTGTGTGTGTGTGTGTGTCCTCTTCTGCAACTGGAGATAGTTATAGAGGATCTGTAGCCTTTGTTCTCAGAACCTTCATGCACCTGGGTTATGTGACATAATTTGCTGTAATTGCTGTATGAATATCTGACACTAGCTATTTGTGAGAAAAAATACCATGCTCTTCTAGCTCTGCCACCTTGCTAATCTGGACTAATCTGGTGGTCTCTGCATTACCACTGTGCACCAGTATTCTCCTACTGAATAACTGATACTAGGTATTTGTGAGAAAGGAAACAAGCATCGAAACCAGGCTTTCTGTTCAGGATTTTGTAACCAAGGATGCGAGACAAATGATCCAGAAAGAAACGTTTGAGGCTAAAAGATACCATGCTCTCCTCTGACACCTTGATAATCTAGACTAATCTGGGGTCTCTGCACTACCACTGGGCATGCATGTTGACCACCAGTATTCTCCTTCTAATTATAATAGGGTTCTATCCAGTTTGGTTCCAGTATTTTGATCGTCAGGAATCTGTTCAATGCACTTGTGGCAGAATGGAACAGGAAAAATTCCAGGACAAACAGTCTTGTCAATGGCAGCAACCCACACGTCAGGTACACTGGCAGAGATCTTTTTGATAAGTGGAATTCTTCCCACAACTGTACCACAATAGCTAGCCATATTTCCAGGCTCCTCCCGAGCTATATCTGTTGTTGTATTCACAACAACAGATATAGCTCGGGATATATGATTTGAGTTCTGTATACAGTGTAAGTGCATGCAACTGGTGATTTTGCTATTGTTCAGCCAGCAACTGCATTCCTGGTATTTCTACCACAACCTTGCAACCAAGGAACTCTCCAGGGGCAGATGTGTAAGATGAAAGAAACAACAAACCTCAGTCACCAGAAATGCCAATTTATAGGCTTTCTGAAAGGAGATACTAATTTAACAAAAGAGGGAAGCTTCTCAACTACACTCTGGTTCAAATTGTAAGCATTCCTTGAACTTTACATGCAGTCATGAATACAAAATGAATGTAGCTGAGGTGACCAAGAAGTAACCAAAAACGTTTTCACATTGCACTGGAAAAACAAATGGTTGCTTTAACCACAGAATAGTGGTTGCAGACTAGCTAGAGAAATGGTGGTTATGGGAGGTTTCTTTTTGGTATTAACTACAGTAACCTGAGAGGCAGCTACTCAGTTCATCTTACGACCACAACACACTGAAAACCCTCAGAACCTCTGTGAGGGAATCACCTACTAAGAGCATGCATGCATTACAACAACACATTGATACAAAGTGGAAATTGATATCATTCAGCTCTATACTACAATTATGAAGCTGTTTAGATCAAGGGATTTTAGTGTCTGAGCAAAGTGAGTATTGTTTTTGGATGTATTTATGGATTCAATTTTTGCAGGAAAGAACACCAAGTGGGATAAGTTTGTCACAGGCAAGATAGAAGTTTGGCAAAAGTATTTCTCCAACTGGATGCTGAACAATGAGAGCCGGCCTGTTCTGGTGGTGAGATTTGAAGACCTAAAGACTGATCTGATTGGTCAGGTGAAGAGAATGCTGGACTTTTTGAAGTTTCCTTATATGGAAGACGAGCTGAGAAGCAGACTGGCAGAGGGATTTAATAAATTTCGCAGGCCACATGGTGCAGAAAATTTTACACCAAATCAGCAAAAGTTGATTCAATCTGTTGTTGTGAATACAATTAAAATGCTGCAGAAACATAAACATAGGCGATTTTTATATTATACAGATGCATGAGGTGTGTATTATAACATTATTATGACTGTACTGTGTGGTAGCCATGAGATGGCCTAGCTCATTTCAAGACTTCCAGCATTCAGAGCTACAGTATGTGACTAGAGCTGTGTAGTGTCGTGCCCAGACCTAACACAAGTGTCAGATCTGGGCTAGCCTCGTCCCCAGGCCTGTTCAAAAAATCGAACGGGCCTGGGACAAGGCTAGATCTGGGCGTGCAAGCATCTGTGCAATGAGTGGGCTGGGAATGAGGTTAGGATAACTGGAAGTGAACATCCACTTTATATTACACAATCATGGATCTGTGGTTTTGATTGCAACTCAACTGCTCAGAAGTGAGCGCTCTTAAAGGTCCAGATTTGCACTATCTCAAAGATGATGGCGATTGACTGGCACAATACTTAAGTATATAGTGCATGAGACTAGGTGGAATACATCCTATCCAGTGAATGGCTTCATGTAACAACTAGCCCAACCTTTTCCATGTGGTTCATTGTGTACATATGTTTCACTACTACTTCCTGTTGGTAAATACTTTGCCTGCATTCTTGTAGTTTACAGTAACCACAGTGGAATGTTAAGGCCCCCATGTGGAGCTTCCTTGTTGAAAGTAGCTATAATAATGGTGCTGTGTGTACCCATGCAGCACTACAGTGGTAACTTATGGCACTGAAGTCATGCATGATTGTGTTCACTGTTTACATTCCTACTTCACTTAGTAGTGCATGAAGTGAAATTTAAATTTTGTGCTTAATTGGAGATGGCACTGCTGTCAGGAATGCTTAATGTTTACATTCCTACTTCACTTAGTAGTGCATGAAGTGAAATTTAAATTTTGTGCTTAATTGGAGATGGCACTGCTGTCAGGAATGCTTAATGTTTACATTCCTGCTTCACTTAGCAGTATTGATGACCCACATCAAACTTTGTCAGCACATACAGCAGTCTGGATACAGTGAGATAGAGATAAAGTAAGTCTTGGCATAGTTGTATCTTTAATGTGTGTGTGTGTGTGTGTGTGTGTGTGTGTGTGTATGTGTGTGTGTGTGTGTGTGTGTGTGTGTGTGTGTGTGTGTGTGTGTGTGTGTGTGTGTGTGTGTGTGTGTGTGTGTGTGTGTGCAGAGGGAGGGGGAGGGGGCAAACTCATTAATGATTTCTCTACAGACTGTGTAGTTCATAGACTCCATACCACATATATGTAGCTATATAGGAGAAGAGTGTTGACAGTAACAGTATGATGGGTTGCCTTGTAGCTATCATATCTAATAAACCAATCTATACTGATCTCCCTTGCACACACATATTCCAACTAGTACCAAACACTGATGGCGACATATTCAGACAACACAACGACTGAGTCAAGATGTCCAGGAAACTGAAAACATTGTTTGTGGTACTGATTGTATCATCTTGCACATTCATCATCTTGTTCCAGATGTGTGCCATCACTGTTGATCCACAGAGCTGCCCCACAGGTAGAAACGGGAAGAAATACCTGGACAGATTTTCAGGTAGTTTCCCACTACCTTTAATTACAGGAAGGTCCCCTTTGTGGGTCAATAGCAATCGCTTTGCTAACTTGACTTGGGCAATTTACAAAGTAGTGCTACCAAATACGAACCAAAGTAGAAATGTAAAAGTGCCTCCAGAAAGGGCTGTCAATTATACAGTGAGTACAAAATCATCTGGGGCAAGCACAGATATAATAACTACTGCGACCATCTCAGAATTGGCAGAAGAAACGCACCCTATAAACCAAGTTGCGAATGAACCACCTGCACTGGGTTCAGAAATAGATCCTTCAAATGAGCAAGCTCTCTCTCCATCCAACCCACACTTAGTTCAATTTCCTGTTCCGCTCTTCAAATCGGGTTTCAACATTGACAGCAAGCAACAGTCACCAAATTCACTCCACTCACCAAATACTAACCATACACACTCACCACAAGCATCATTGTTAACAAAAGAAACAACTACCAATGTTGACTTATCATCAACATACTCAGCACTCACCAAGAAGCATCACAAAGCTACCTCTGAAACTGTATCTCCACGGACTTATGCCAGTGATTTGAAAAGATTGAGACGGTCCCCCACTAACTCATTATTGAATCCTGGCAGGTCGTCTTTAGCTATGGGTACTCCAATGTTAAAGTCTCATCACACAATGTCTTCAAAACAACTCCAGGTGCAGGCAATTTCTATGGAATATGCACAAAGTCGGAAAACAGAAGCGGTAACGCCAGACCAGGCACAACACCCAACACAGGGAGCAACTGTGAGAAGACGACGTCCTCGAAAGCCTAAATTACGACCTGACTTTAGTTCCTTACCCACTACTCCCCTCCCTACTTTAAATCTTTCTGCCACACCCGATCATCCACTGCCTAAAATGGGCACATATGTGTGCAAGGATAGACTTTGCACTGAATTCCTAACACCGTTAGACATGTTCTTTTTTAACAGTTGTACTGACAGACAGCAGCATGCAAAGGTAGAAGTCTATCGTGGTATGCCCCTGGGGAAATGTCACTTTATGAATGGAACAAATAGGGCAGCTGTTGCACTTGTTAGTTTTCCTGGGAGTGGAAATACGTGGGTGAGAGGATTGCTGGAGGAGGCTACTGGAGTCTGTACTGGTAGGTCTGTGTGTTTGGGGAGTGGAAGGTTAGGAACATGAAGTTGCATGAAATGGTTGTATGTAGTGTAGGCTTCTCAATAGACTGGTACTATACTACCTTGAAGCTTTGTGATTATTAGGAATGGAACTTGAAGTAGTTTTGAAAATCAACAGGTAATCATTGAACCACATCTCCCTGAATAAAAAAGACAGGCCTACAAGTCATGCAAAGTCACCTACTTTAAAGTAGGTGACCTTGCATGACTTCTAGGCCTGTCTCTTGTGAAAAAAGTTTGATTTAGCAGAGAACATGTTTGCCACTTTGAAGTGTGTAGGCTTCTCAATAACTGGTTCACCTCTGTTGTATGTACACTGGTTATTAGACTGTGTTTATCATTACTGGAGTTTGTACTGGTATATATAGGTCTGCATGTTTGGGGAGTTGAATTACTCTGTGTACAGTATATACATTGGGGATTCAAGTGCCTGGTAGCTACTTAGTCTCATACCTGGCACCCTTATACATAGTTGCAAATTAGGGGTTAGTTCCCCATGTAAGAATCACGGAATATATGAATATATAATGAGGTCAGTATACAGGCCTTGTACTGGTAGTGGTGGTCGTACTAGTTGTACTAGTTGTACTAGTTGTACTAGTTGTACTGGTAGTGGTGGTTATACTAGTTGTACTAGTTGTACTAGTTGTAGTGGTTGTACTAGTTGTACTGGTAGTGGTGGTTATACCAGTTGTACTAGTCGTAGAGGTAGTGATGATAGTTGTACTAGTTGTACTAGTTGTACTAGTTGTACTGGTAGTGGTGGTTATACTAGTTGTACTAGTTGTACTAGTTGTAGTGGTTGTAGTAGTTGTACTAGTTGTACTGGTAGTGGTGGTTATACTAGTTGTACTAGTTGTACTAGTTGTAGTGGTTGTACTAGTTGTACTGGTAGTGCAAATTAGGGGTTAGTTCCCCATGTAAGAATCACGGAATATATGAATATATAATGAGGTCAGTATACAGGCCTTGTACTGGTAGTGGTGGTCGTACTAGTTGTACTAGTTGTACTAGTTGTACTAGTTGTACTGGTAGTGGTGGTTATACTAGTTGTACTAGTTGTACTAGTTGTAGTGGTTGTACTAGTTGTACTGGTAGTGGTGGTTATACCAGTTGTACTAGTCGTAGAGGTAGTGATGATAGTTGTACTAGTTGTACTAGTTGTACTAGTTGTACTGGTAGTGGTGGTTATACTAGTTGTACTAGTTGTACTAGTTGTAGTGGTTGTAGTAGTTGTACTAGTTGTACTGGTAGTGGTGGTTATACTAGTTGTACTGGTAGTGATGGTTGTATTGGTTGCACTGGTAGTGATGGTTGTATTGGTTGTAGTGGTAGTGATGGTTGTACTAGTTGCACTGGTAGTGATGGTTGTACTAGTTGTACTGGTAGTGATGGTTGTACTAGTTGTAGTGGTAGTGATGGTTGTACTAGTTGTACTAGTTGTACTAGTTGTAGTGGTTGTACTAGTTGTACTGGTAGTGGTGGTTGTATTGGTTGCACTGGTAGTGATGGTTGTATTGGTTGTAGTGGTAGTGATGGTTGTACTAGTTGCACTGGTAGTGATGGTTGTACTAGTTGTACTGGTAGTGATGGTTGTACTAGTTGTAGTGGTAGTGATGGTTGTACTAGTTGTAGTGGTTGTACTAGTTGTACTGGTAGTGGTGGTTATACTAGTTGTACTAGTCGTAGAGGTAGTGATGGTTGTACTAGTTGTACTGGTTGTGATGGTTGTACTAGTTGTACTGGTAGTGATGGTTGTATTGGTTGTAGTGGTAGTGATGGTTGTACTAGTTGCACTGGTAGTGATGGTTGTACTAGTTGTACTGGTAGTGATGGTTGTACTAGTTGTAGTGGTAGTGATGGTTGTACTAGTTGTAGTGGTTGTACTAGTTGTACTGGTAGTGGTGGTTATACTAGTTGTACTAGTCGTAGAGGTAGTGATGATCGTACTAGTTGTATTAGTTGTGGTGGCCGTACTGGTTGCACTGGTAGTGGTGATTGTACTAGTCGTACTGGTAGTGATGGTTGTACTAGTTGCACTGGTAGTGATGGTTGTATTGGTTGTAGTGGTAGTGATGGTTGTACTAGTTGTAGTGGTAGTGATGGTTGTATTGGTTGTAGTGGTAGTGATGGTTGTACTAGTTGTAGTGGTAGTGGTGGTCGTACTAGTTGTAGGTCGTATTGGTTGTAGTGGTAGTGATGGTTGTACTAGTTGTACTGGTAGTGATGGTTGTACTATTTGCAGTGGTAGTGATGGTTGTACTAGTTGTAGTGGTTGTGATGGTTGTACTAGTACGTTGTACTGGTTGTGATGGTTGTACTAGTCGTACTGGTAGTGATGGTCGTACTAGTTGCACTGGTAGTGATGGTTGTATTGGTTGTAGTGGTAGTGATGGTTGTACTAGTTGTAGTGGTTGTGATGGTTGTACTAGTTGTAGTGGTTGTGATGGTTGTAGTGGTAGTGATGGTCGTACTAGTTGTATTAGGTGTGGTGGTCGTACTGGTTGCACTGGTAGTGGTGGTTGTACTAGTTGTACTGGTAGTGATGGTTGTATTGGTTGTAGTGGTTGTGATGGTTGTACTAGTTGTAGTGGTTGTGATGGTTTTACTAGTTGTAGTGGTTGTGATGGTCGTACTAGTTGCACTGGTAGTGATGGTTGTATTGGTTGTAGTGGTAGTGATGGTTGTACTAGTCGTAGTGGTAGTGATGGTTGTACTAGTTGTAGTGGTTGTGATGGTTGTACTAGTCGTACTGGTAGTGATGGTCGTACTAGTTGCACTGGTAGTGATGGTTGTATTGGTTGTAGTGGTAGTGATGGTTGTACTAGTCGTAGTGGTAGTGATGGTTGTACTAGTTGTACTGGTAGTGATGGTTGTACTAGTTGTAGTGGTAGTGATGGTTGTATTGGTTGTACTGGTAGTGGCGGTTGTATTGGTTGTAGTGGTTGTGATGGTTGTACTAGTTGTAGTGGTTGTGATGGTTTTACTAGTTGTAGTGGTTGTAGTGGTAGTGATGGTTGTACTAGTCGTACTGATAGTGATGGTTGTACTAGTTGTAGTGGTTGTGATGGTTGTACTAGTTGTAGTGGTTGTGATGGTTGTACTAGTTGTAGTGGTAGTGATGGTCGTACTAGTTGCACTGGTAGTGATGGTTGTACTGGTTGTACTAGTTGTAGTGGTAGTGATGGTCGTACTAGTTGTACTGGTAGTGGTGGTTGTACTAGTTGCACTGGTAGTGATGGTTGTACTGGTTGTAGTGGTAGTGATGGTTGTACTAGTTGTAGTGGTAGTGATGGTTGTAGTAGTTGTAGTGGTTGTGATGGTTGTACTAGTTGTAGTGGTTGTGATGGTTGTACTAGTTGTAGTGGTAGTGATGGTTGTAGTGGTAGTGATGGTCGTACTAGTTGTAGTGGTAGTGATGGTTGTAGTGGTAGTGGTGGTCGTACTGGTTGCAGTGGTAGTGGTGGTCGTACTGGTTGCAGTGGTAGTGATGGTTGTACTAGTCGTACTGGTAGTGATGGTTGTACTAGTTGCACTGGTAGTGATGGTTGTACTAGTTGCACTGGTAGTGATGGTTGTATTGGTTGTACTGGTAGTGATGGTTGTATTGGTTGTAGTGGTAGTGATGGTTGTACTGGTTGTAGTGGTAGTGATGGTTGTACTAGTTGTAGTGGTTGTGTTGTGCATGCGAGTATTCTGGTGTGTGTGTGTGTAATTTTGCGATATATATATTACTGCACATGGTAGTCTGCGCGTAAATATTGCGGAGCAGTAGATTTATGTATATACGATTCATTATACATTGTAGCAGATGCTTTCGTATACTATACTTGTAAGACCCGTACAATACTGCTGGTAGTTGCAATGACCCATAGTTGCGCGTTATTAAGCAGATGCGGATGGTACTAATGGGAACATTTAGTACTTCCACATGTACAAAAACTCAACAAGTACACTCTACTCAGTACTACCTATAGGTTAATGTCAATAAAAGATAAATTAGTTTCCATGTTTACGTCTTCGACGAAGCGGCTGAACCCCTTGATGCAATGCATCTAACAGTGCATCCGCTGGCCTCTTTCGTCGCCTACTAGGGTTAGAGTCACCAGTAGTGGCAGTGGTGGAGGAGGTCCCGGTGGGAGCGGTCGTGGAGGAGGTCCCGGTGGGAGCGGTCGTGGAGGAGGTCCCGGTGGGAGCGGTCGTGGAGGAGGTCCCGGTGGGAGCGGTCGTGGAGGAGGTCCCGGTGGGAGCGGTTGTGGAGGTTACAGCAAGAGTATTTCTCTGATATTGGGGATTCACACCTGAGGAAGAAATGTACATGTCTGACATCAATACCATACCGTAGAACAATACTGCTGTCCATCTGACAGCCAGCATGCATATAGACCACTATAGGTAATGTGGATGTCAAAATCATTGATCTCTGGATACTTACTTTTAGCCAGAGTGAGTTGGACTTCGTCCGGAAACACCTGCAGGTGAATCACGGGCACTTTTATGGATATGGTGTCCCCACTCCACTTCAGATTTCGGTCAAGCTTGTGGAAGGTGCGGCTTTGCCCCCTTGCACCGCACTTAGACTGAGAGATCATATCCCTCAGTCCATCTATTGTGAACTTTGGGGTTATGCCCTTCTTGTCCATCAAGTCGGTGGCTACATCAACAGCCACACTGATGCTGTCCTTTCCAGCATTTTTCCCCAATTGTAGAAAGGCGCGGACCTGCATGGAAGGAGTTAAGATGAATAGCACTATCCAGTAAACACTGGGGATGTCAAGATATAGCCAAATAATGCAGAGCTCTACATAGAACTATTAGATGGGCTAACTTTTGCTCTAACCTGGTGGCTGCTCTCAAACTTTTGGGCGAGATCAATCAGGTTGGTGGCAACCTTGTTCCAATACTGTGCAGAGACTACCTCCGGGTCGAGTGGTACCTCACTGGTGATTGTTTCACCCTTGTGTTGAAGCTGGTCAAGCTGGGGTGTAAACCTGGCAATGGCATCCCACACTGTCTCCTTGGGTTTGCCCACCAACTCCGCCACCTATTAATAGTAGGAGTAAATAATCTGGAATCCCAAGTGCTTGATGTGATGTCAAGGAGGTTAACTAAGACATGCAAACACCAATACACATACTACACTCGATAACTACTAACCTGTTCAGTGAACCATATGAGGTTTGCGTATCCTTTTATAGTTCGGCCACCACAGTTGGGGAGTAGATTCGCCAGCCTCTGCTCGTGCTGATCAACTTGAAATACTCCCTCATCCCTGTACCTACTTCCAAGTGCTATAAAGTAACCTATGCTGCGTGAGGCATCTTCTTTCAGATGCTTTAACGCAGAGAAGGCTAGTCGCTGCTCTTCATTGCGAGCCTGAATGGAAGGACTCTTGAATGGGATGATGACAACCCTGGAGAGGAGCCTAGTAAGAAAACAAAGGACAGTTTACATGTGCTGTTCCATCTTTCATGCATGAAGTATGGTGCCTAAATTGTGATACTGCACAACAGTACTATTTAGCGCAGTATTATCTATTAACACCATTGTATTCAAGTATACGCCTGGCGATAGCTACCAAGAGTGCTTGATCAAGAGGTATTATGTAACTCAACTATGCAGCTGTGCCATTCCCCTAAGTACAACTATCAATTCAACCAAGGACATCAACAGCACACCACACAGCTACAGACACCAATAGTAAGCATTATTCAATCCCTTTCACTATACTGTCTATGCCTCTGCAGTGTGTGCATACTGCTTACCTCTGGATTTTTCCCAGTGAGAAGTTGCATGCAAGTAGAAAACCACATCGGGGAGTTTCAAGGCCGCGTTTGAACGATCCTCTCGTCATTCCATTGTAGAAGTCCACAATGATGTTCTCGACTTCTTGCACCTTGTTGGGGTCGTCATACATGAGGCCCAGTGACGTTTGGGAGGCTAGATGGACAAAAAATTCTCGCCGCATCCCCCTAAAGCTGCAAGCTTCAATCCCAAGCACGCTCATGGCAGCATTGGCAATGGTGGTTTTGCCAACGTCTGGCTCCCCATACAACACCACCACAGGAGCTCCGCCTTTCAGCTCAACCAATGACTGGAAATGCAAATTCATAGCCACAGCGCCAAATGTGAAAAGGGCTGAAGCACTGTTGTGCTGGGCGCAAGTTTCCAACGCTCTCCACAGTCTTTTGAGTGGTCGCTTGGAGGGCCGGAATGGGGTGCTGATAGCTGGGATGAGCCTTGGTTCAATATGCTGGTAGTCAAAGAATGTGCGGTGCTCGTCTGAATCAATGACCACACCATTCTCGTCCATATGCAGCTGCAGAATGAACACAATAAAGTCACCTCTACTCTGAGAATTTCATATTATGGAACAAAAAAATTATGTTGTTTCAATAAAGTAGTACTGAAATTAAAATATCTTACAGTGGAGGGTTTTAGAAATTCATCTAAAGTGAAATATTGCCCTACATACTATTCAAACTTACCTTAGGGTCACTATTATTTGTGGGTACTAGTTTCCGAGAATTGGGGAAAATAATCACTTGGTAGGGAATGCAGTTAAAGTCTGTCAACGAGGTGAGAGTAACACCTGAGGCACACATTCTCTTGTTGCACAAGCCTACCAGCAGTATGGTTGCCACTTGAATGGATTCCAAAACATGGTAATGCAACAGTTGCTATTAGCTGTAATTGTTATTAATACCCGGCAAATGTGCTTGCATGACCAAACCGCAAAATTTTGGCCACCTTTACTAATAGTGACCTCAAGGTAATATGACCTACAAAACCACAACTAAAACTGCAAAGCTTGGGTGTTACATTACTTGTATGCGTTCTACTCTATTACCTTGTGCCCTATAATAATATAACACCAAAAAAGGTTTGCCTGTGTAGTAGTGTGGAATGCCCCCCCCCCCCCCCCCCTCAAATGTCCCTTGGGACATCCTGCCCTAGGCTAGACATCCTGTCCTAGGGCAGATTGTTGATTCCAAACCATACAACATCAAACTTAGCTAGGAATATGCAAGTTAAAGTGAAACTAAACCTACCTAAGCTTAAACAACTCTAACTATTACGAATGAAATATCCCATACCTGTGGCGAAAGGGCAAAAACAGGAGGGTCAACAGCTTGCTGCCCAACATTTTCAACAGCTTGCAAGGTACGAGGCTGATCTGTTCCCATAAACTCCATCACTTTTTCAAGGAGGTAGTTGCCAAGGTCCGTGTCAGTCAGTGTGCAGAACATTCCCCCGGAACGAAAGCCAGAATTTATCGCTTGAACAAATTCATTCTTATGCATGGCACTTGATGCACAGAAGAAGCAGTCCCTGTAAGGAAGATGCAGCATTATTGCAAGCAACCTAGCAGAGTTCAAACAATGGCAACTAAACCCTGACAACAAACATTATATTCCAGAGTATAATATCTATGCCCTGACTAAACCAATATTTGCGATTCACATTACATTCAGCTAGTGCCAATAGATTAGGAAAAAAACTTTTAACACAGCTACTGTACACAGAAAACATTGTACCCACCTGGTAGCATTGTCAGGGGCCCGAGTGACACGTGCGATATAACCGTCTTTGGTTCCCTCCACCTTTGCCACAATCTTGAGACTGAAATTAGCTTTTGCTTGAAAATTCTCATTCTCCCCAGAGCCTTTGACAACTCCGATTGTCCCTCTTCTCTCTGTCACAGATGACATGATAACGAGAACAGTTGCTGACTAGCTGTGTGTATTACAAGCTGCCTGCTGAAAGATCGACTTCTCTTGAATAGCGCTCCTTTGAAATTCTGACTTCACTATGATCTACTTCAAAATGGAATCTAGGCTTATATACAACAAAACCTTGGAACTACAAACATACAAACATTGCAGCAGTAATTAACATGTCTAAGGTACATCCTCAAAATATGCCATTGAACCTGATGTGCTAAACCATACTGAAAGGGCCACAAATGGTGACAATTTCCACACCTTTCACCTTCTAACACACAGACACCTTTGTACCAGTTAAAAAGGACATCCTTCAATATGATTACATTAGCACTTCTTATGGTTGTGCAGTAGCAAGTTAACAAGTCTAAAAGAGTCCTCCAAATATATAATTAAACAGGTTATGTGTTAAACCCTACTGAAGAGTCACCAACAGTGACAATTACCACACCTAACAGCACACAAGAACAATAATCCTTTGTACCTGTAAGAAGGACACCTGATTTAGTTCATAGCTCCTGGAGAAAATTAAATTGAGAGACCAGTGGATGTGAGATTATGGTTAAAAGCGGCACAATGTTCTTGTTATGGTTGATCGTGATACTCCTTGGATCGAGATTTGGACAAGTAGAAGGGGTGATGACTGCAAGAGTCCTTCAGTACATCCAGAAGCTCACCGCCAAATTTGAGGAAGACAAGGGTACGTCAAGTTTTGCGATACATGTGTAACATTACACTGTTCACCTTGTAACTATGCAGAGAAATTTCAGTCAACTGAATAGACCATTTTCCACCAAATGTTACTCCCTATGTACTAATTAATCGACATTGTTGGATTCCCCTGACTTTTACCTATATGAGGTAGTTAGTCAAGTTTGATCACATTAAGTTGTTGTGTTGCAGAGTTACGTGAAGTTTGTCCATTTCACATGGGGAAGGGGAGGGGGGGGGAATACGAAAACATATAAAAACACATAGGCAAATGAACTTGGGATTAGGTTTAGGTCTTAATTTAGGTCTTAACACTTTTCTGCAAGTTTGTCAGTCCATGTGGATGTTTCCCCTTCCACAACAGGACAATTCTACCACACTTTATTTTCCCCACCAATGCCAGCATTTGATGAAGTTGATGTTATAGAAGACGATTTCCACCAACCGTTGATACTTCTTTGGAACCCCAATATTACACACCACAAGGTTGTTGAAAACAAATTACAGAGATGCCTCAATTGCGGTTCACCCTATAGCATGGGGTATTGGAATGATGGATCTTCTTCTTCAAGGCAACCCAGAATTCTCCATGCAATAGACAACATAGTCATTCTTGTCAGTGCAGTGTATATTTGCGAGAATCGACACACTATATTAGCACATGATGAAGTGATACTTAGCTGCTACCCGATGAAAGCTGCAATTCCATTTGTTTTACTGCACCGGACAGGCTTTACTTCAGATCTTGTCGAAATGTGCACATCTTTAGTTAGGAGTGGAATGAACTTTTACAACATTGAGTCACTCATAGTCGAGAGAAGGTGGGAAACATACAGCAGACAAAGGAGTCACTTCCATTTACACAGACAGACTACGCAGCAAACTATCGATTTTGATGGTGGAGATTTTTGGAGCTCTTCACTTTCTAACTGTCCAAGCAACAATATTTTAGCCAAGTGTTTTCTAGCTAGGTTTTTAGATGATGAAAAACTATACCTCAGTGAGATGGAAGGGATTACTGTCGGTAGTAGCATTAGCTTTGACCACACGTTTAAGGTTGCTGCAAATATAGGATACTACAGAGAAGACAAAGTTTGGATTCCACAGTATGACAGTCTATTCATTGTCATGAATGCCGAAGGTAAAGTTTTGACCTGGCAGCTGACAAAGGGCACTTCATTTGAACAAGTGCGTACCATTCTTGAAGACCTGAACAATCGTGCACAAGGGCAAGGACAGCAAATCCAGAATGTGTATATAGACGACTGCTGCAAGTTAAGGAAGAAAGTTGAGTCCGTGTTTGGACCTTCGACCGCAGTAAAACTTGACCTTTTCCATGCGGTACAGAGAATAACACGAACATTCCACAAACGCCACTCACTGTTTCATCAATGCCTGTTGAAACTAAGAACTGTATTTCGAGAAGATGGAGACACAGGAGAGAGTAGGATTTCGAGTACACCTTCACCAGAAGTGATTTTGAAAAACATGGATGCATTCAATTGTAAGTGGAGAGATGCTGCTGATCCTGAAGGAAACCGACTATTTACATCTGACAGTGCTAAAGCAGTGGATAACCTAAAAGTGCATATCACTGAAGGTTGTCTGTCAAATATCCCTCCTGGTAGTGGAACTAATCAAAATCAACGCTTCCACCGGCACATAAAATCCTTCTTTAATAAAAGCAAAATTGGGATATTTGTAGCATATGCACTGTTAACTGTAATAATACATTATCATAATTCACAAATACACTCACGAGGAAAGGTCATTGTAAGACCCATAGCAGCGAGTCCATTTCATGGTCAAGTGACAGGCAGATCAAGGCCAATTGGCATTGTACCAAAAACTAGTCATGGTCAGTGTGAAGATGAAGAGAATGGCGATGAACATTGGGAAATTGATCTAACGGACAAGCAGATAGACATGGATTTCATTGTTCCAGTATACTCCAATAGCATTGAAAAACTGAGGATAATGAGGGCACTTGAACATATGAAGTTACATCAGTTACTGACACAGATTTTTTCATTCCGGTCATTTGAAGTATTCAGCAATGTTCATTCAGAAAACCTTAGTTATGCATCAGTTGAAGAGCAGTTGCTTCAGTATGGACTAACCATTTCCCCTTCATCTCGGGATGGTAATTGCTTTTTTCACTCTGTAGCTAAAAATATCTTAGCTAATCCACACACTTGGGAACAAAGTTTGAAGAGAATTGGAATCTTAACATACACACCAGAGAACCTGCCAACTCAACTAAGACAAGCATTTGTTAATGAAATAATTGGAGAGAGACGGCAACGATATCAAGGCTTCATCACAGATGTCATTAGCAACTATGAAGCAGAAGCCAAAAAGTTTATGGAAAATGGATACTTTGCCAGCCAACTTGGCAATCTTATGCCTTTAGCTATGTCAAATGTTTTACAGGCATACATACTTATTTTCAGAAGAGATGGTACCAGCCCTCTGTACATTACTCCTGTGCTAGATACTCAGGAAACACCAATCTTCCTTGTATATGACCCAAGTGGTCCTGGTCACTACGACTCAGCTATTTTATACACTGATACATGTACCACCCACGCAGATCAAAAGCTTCCCAAATCCACCAAGTGCAGCTGTGGTGTGAATAAGAAAGGAGCAGGAACACAAACATCTTGTGTTTTCCAACCACACTATGAGACTAGATGTATGTGCTACAAGTTAGGTCAAGCCTGCACCTCACTTTGCCGTTGCAAAAATTGTGCTAACCCCAATGGTCATAGAAGGGAGGGAGCAGTTGGGGGTAAAAGAAAGCGAAGGATACATGCATTACAGAAGGATATACCGAAAAGCAAAAAGTTCGCCCTGGATCGTGGAGAGTCAATGTCGGCAGCAATATGGTCAGATTTTGAGTCCATTGTCCTGTCTGAAATCGTTTCTTCTTTTTCTGAACCACAACAGGATGCCACTATATTACGACTTTATAATGACATAGTATACTACTCCACTGCTCCATTTTGCATATTTTTCCTACCAGACAACGTCACTTTTAGGGAAAAGAACTACGCGCAACTTCACACTAAACTACAACATGTAGCCTCAAGACAGTTAGCCTAATTCCCACCCTAGGATTATTCTCTGTGCTGAACGTTGGTTGGTCACAGGGTAGGGCCTTGCTAGTATATATAATGCATTCAATGGAAAAATTACCACTATATTACTTTAAATGCATTATAGTATGTATAATGCATATTTGTGTACGCATATCTCACGATAACATCATTATGAGTATATCTGTTCAGTTTTCACATAATTATACCTTTAAACATCATAGTATATCTTATATACAGTATCTTAAGAATTGTTGAGTTCCAAAGTTTATGCACATTGATATTACAAATGTTGCGATTATTATAGCAATTACCAGCAGTGTAGCACTATTATTACGCCTATAGTTGCCAAGTGTAATGATCATGACCAATGAGCTCAGCATCTCAGCTAATGTTTATATGTGTATGCCTGTGGTGTAAAGCACAAGTTTAAAATGGCGTCAGTATCTTTCTTTCTTAAATCACATGCATTGTAAATATGTAACAACTGAATGTGTGCATACATCAGTAAACTACCACTACAACCAATACAACCATCACTACCAGTACAACTAGTACAACCATCACTACCAGTACAACCAATACAACCATCACTACCAGTGCAACTAGTACAACCATCACTACCAGTACGACTAGTACAATCACCACTACCAGTGCAACTAGTACAACCATCACTACCAGTACGACTAGTACAACCATCACTACCAGTACAACTAGTACAACCATCACTACCAGTACAACTAGTACAACCATCACTACCACTACAACTAGTACAACCATCACTACCACTACAACCAATACAACCATCACTACCAGTACAACTAGTACAACCATCACTACCACTACAACCAATACAACCATCACTACCAGTGCAACTAGTACAACCATCACTACCAGTACAACTAGTACAACCATCACTACCACTACAACCAATACAACCATCACTACCAGTACAACTAGTACAACCATCACTACCACTACAACCAATACAACCATCACTACCAGTGCAACTAGTATGACCATCACTACCAGTACGACTAGTACAACCATCACAACCACTACAACTAGTACAACCATCACTACCACTACAACCAGTACGACCATCACTACCAGTGCAACCAATACAACCGCCACTACCAGTACAACCAATACAACCATCACTACCACTACAACTAGTACAACCATCACTACCAGTACAACTAGTACAACCATCACTACCACTACGACTAGTACAACCATCACTACCACTACAACCAATACAACCATCACTACCAGTGCAACTAGTACGACCATCACTACCAGTACGACTAGTACAACCATCACAACCACTACAACTAGTACAACCATCACTACCACTACGACTAGTACAACCATCACTACCACTACAACCAATACAACCATCACTACCAGTGCAACTAGTACGACCATCACTACCAGTACGACTAGTACAACCATCACAACCACTACAACTAGTACAACCATCACTACCACTACAACCAGTACGACCATCACTACCAGTGCAACCAATACAACCGCCACTACCAGTACAACCACTACAACCATCACAACCACTACAACTAGTACAACCATCACTACCACTACAACTAGTATAACCACCACTATCAGTACAACTAGTACAACCATCACAACCAGTACAACTAGTACAACCATCACTACCAGTTCAACTAGTACGACCATCACAACCAGTACAACTAGTACAACCATCACTACCACTACAACTAGTACAACTAGTATAACCACCACTATCAGTACAACTAGTACAACCATCACAACCAGTACGACTAGTACAACCACCACTACCAGTACAACTAGTACAACCATCACAACCAGTACAACTAGTACAACCATCACTACCACTACAACCAATACAACCATCACTACCAGTACAACTAGTACAACCATCACTACCACTACAACTAGTACAACCATCACTACCACTACAACTAGTACAACCATCACTACCACTACAACTAGTACAACCATCACTACCACTACAACTAGTACAACCATCACTACCACTACAACCAATACAACCAATACAACCATCACTACCACAACTATTACTACCACCACTACCACTGCAACTAGTACGACCATCACTACCACTACAACCATCACTACCACTACAACTAGTACAACCATCACAACCACTGCAACTAGTACAACCATCACTACCACTATACAACTAGTACAACCATCACTACCAGTGCAACCAGTACAACCATCACTACCAGTACGACTAGTACAACCACCACTACCAGTGCAACCAGTACGACCACCACAACTAGTAAAACTAGTACAACTAGTATAACCACCACTACCAGTACAACTAGTACAACCATCACTACCACTACAACTAGTACAACCATCACTACCACTACAACTAGTACAACCATCACTACCACTACAACTAGTACAACCATCACTACCAGTGCAACCAGTACAACCATCACTACCAGTACGACTAGTACAACCACCACTACCAGTACAACTAGTACGACCATCACTACCACTACAACTAGTACAACTAGTATAACCACCACTACCAGTACAACTAGTACAACCACCACTATCAGTACAACTAGTACAACCATCACAACCAGTACGACTAGTACAACCACCACTACCAGTACAACTAGTACGACCATCACTACCACTACAACTAGTACAACCATCACTACCACTGCAACTAGTACAACCATCACTACCAGTGCAACTAGTACGACCATCACTACCAGTGCAACTAGTACAACCATCACTACCAGTACGACTAGTACAACCATCACTACCAGTGCAACTAGTACGACCACCACTACCAGTACAACTAGTACAACTAGTACAACCACCACTACCAGTACAGCTAGTGCAACCACCACTATCAGTACGACTAGTACAACTACAATTACCATTACTAGTGGTCAATCTATAGATATCTGTAATAAAGGCCTGTATACTGACCTCATTATATATTCATATATTCCGTGATTCTTACATGGGGAACTAACCAAATTAGGTTCCTAATCATTTTGATTGTTTATTTGATTGGAAACCCTGATCCCTGAAGACCACCAAGTTTTGAAACCCAAGTACAAGGAACTGAGTATGCATGCTAGTGGAACAGTAACTGTTTGCAATCAATGTGCGAGAAGTGGAACTATGTGATAAGTGGAACTATACTATCATTCTCGAGAAGTAGAACTATAAAACTACCAGGGGAATTAACTTAGACTCCCAAACAAGTTTGTCAGGATATAAACAACTAACCTGAAGCCTCTGGCTAACACTGAATAAGACTACTCCTACTTTATTGTCCACCATTCAGACTAGCTGTATAATAATTAAGGGAGTCTAATAATGTATATACCGTAGTGTCCCGCTAATACGCCCCCTTCGAAAATACGCCCCCCCCCTCTTTTCCGCCAAAGTTCCTGCACAGGGTAGTTTGACTCGTTATAACGCCCCCCGGTGAGCGTCTTCTGGAACATCAAAACTACACGTGCTTACTATACGTTGCAAGTGCGTTCAGTAAGACTATAGTAGTCGGTGAATCTTTGTAAGTTTTGTGGCTTTTAGAAAAGCCGGTTAGATGTTCCAAGTTTTAGCTGCTAGTTTAGCAAACAGGTTTATCAGTCTGTCAAGGTGTTTTTGTTTCCCTCTGAAGATGTACACGCACGGAACCACGAGTCCTTTCCCATCAACTTCAGAACGTCTTCTGTCACCATTCACGATGCAAGTCATCTCGCTGCCACTCTTGTGCAAGAAATACCAGCAGACTCTGGAAATTTCCCGTGGTACATGACCGACAGTGTTGCCGTTCTTGAGGACAGCTACAGCGAAGTCGTCGTGAATGTTATTGACCTCGCGTTGAACTGGCAGCTCTTCTCCGATGTAGGAAGACCACGCAGCTTTGTAAACGTGATGTCCGCGAACAGTACTCTCGATCCTGAAAGTCGTCGCCATAGTTAGTTGGAAGTGTCCTAATTGCGTACATAGCACTTGCGTAAAATCTTTTGGGGGGGGGGGGGGGGGGGGGGGGGGCTTATAGTCGAGACTAATTGCATCCTCGAATATAAGCCCCCCCCCCCACTTTAGGCGGGATGTAGTGTACAGAATGGGGGGGCGTATTAACGGGACACTACGGTATAATTATTTGGTATACCTGCATGGTGCTGGCCATGGGGAAGCTACTCTTTGCTTGCCCTTTGCTTAGTTTTTTCTACGGATTTGGTATCCAGTTTTAGCTAGCTGGAAAATACAAGCACATGATAGTGGAACTCTCAATCTCTCTTTTAGTTTTTAAGCTCTTTTTGTTTTTAGCTACTACCTTTACCTTTCATGGTAACTAGCACTGCTTGTTTATTGTTAGCTAGCTGGAAAACAAAAACAAAACAAACAAACAAACAAATAAAAACAAACCAACACACAAGCTACAGGTGTTTACACAACAAGCAACTGGACTGTGAGAGGTTGTTGGAATTAGAGTTCAAAGTTTGTTCGATGCACAGTCATGCACATTCAATCATATCATGTTATACATCTACTAAATTACTTGTAAATAATCATGCTGAACCTGACAATTGCAGGAGCTCTTTATTGTGATGTCTGCCTCAAGGGATTTGGGTTCAATGGAGAGCTCGTGAAAAGTGGATCAGTAATTGCTGTTAAGACACACAAGCCGTTTCCTCAGTGGACTGGAAACAACACATCTGTGAACAGCACTAGGGTGTGTGTGTGTGTGTGTGTGTGTGTGTGTGTGTGTGTGTGTGTGTGTGTGTGTGTGTGTGTGTGTGTGTGTGTGTGTGTGTGTGTGTGTGTGTGTGTGTGTGTGTGTGTGTGTGTGTGTGTGACCTGGTTGGAGTTACTATAACACTTCTTCTTCCTATAGGCAGAGTATGGTTCTGCTATACTGATCATCAGAAACCCATTTGATGCACTAGTGGCAGAATGGAACAGGGAGAAGTCTCGGAAGACCCCACTTGAGATTGGCAATAACACAAATGCTAGTAGTCACATCAGCTATGTGGGGAGAGACTTTTTTGGTAAGTTTACACATTGCTTACGTCTCTTCATACCCTTTCCTCCCTCCCTCCCTCCCTCCCTCCCTCCCTCCCTCCCTCCCTCCCTCCCTCCCTCCCTCCCTCCCTCCCTCCCTCCCTCCCTACCTACCTACCTACCTACCTACACTGCCATAGCCAAGGATGGGCCAGGATGGGCCTGGCTCATCAAATTTGTCAGTGGGTCCACCCAAAGTTGAATTGTCATCACATGCTTTCTGTATATGCTAGCTACATTTATATATGATAAGATGCTTTTAGTACATCAGAAGAACAGTGTTCCCCTGCCGAAAGCTTTGTAGTTTTATGTGCTTGGTGCAAATTGGGGTCAATCTGTCAGAAGGTTACATAGAGTCACTCACCTAAGCAGCACCATGTCCTTGCATGCAGCATACTTTCACCGGTGCGTTGACCATGCTTCATTCAGAGAGTGTGAAGTCGTGCTCATACAGCTTAGATACAGTGCTCTGTCAAATGGTGTCCTTCCTTTTTCTCCTTTCCTCCCTCCATGGCCGCACATTAATGTGAACACTTAAGCTATATGGTTTCTCAATGAAATATCATTTGTTGCACTGTAGGGATGCCAAATGGCAACAATGTTAATGCCATAGCTATATGTAGAGTAAGCCAGCTAACGTTCTCGGCATCATCTACACTGATATATTACCAGCTAGATAGTAGCTACCTACATCGATCAATCTTGTTGTCTGGTGTGCTACTCATACAAATTCTTTTCTATGTAGAGCTGCATTAGTGCATAACTTTCTAGGGTGCATTGAATGCCAAGTTTTAACTCAAGTGGCTCAGAGAAACTCTGCCATCTTCAAAGCCTGATAGCGAAGGCTTGCAAGCCTGAGAACACGCAGTCTACAGCTAGCTGTCTGTGAGCTAACACTAATCAGTTGTCTTGCAAGCCAGACCCAACCAGCCCCCATTGTGGATCGCTTTCAGTATCACGCACTGTGATAGACTGTTTATAACATACTTGGTAGTCATCTTCATTAACTGACTAATGAGCTCCTAGACTTTCATGTGTCTCAACATTGAGGGACAAGAACGTGTTAGCTACCAAGGGACTGCCACACACTGTAATGTGCATGGTATGAGGTAGCCTGGTACCTGGTGCGGAGAAAGAGCGCCTGGTACACACTGATGCGCTTCTGGTTAATTTATAAGATGGCGTTGCTCACGTTTACACTGTTTAGGGGTGTGTATGTGCTCTGACGAAACATCCCGACGTGGCCCAGTTAGCGAAAATGGCATCGGTGTGCCGCCTTTGCGGATCCTCTATGGCTTATAGCCACCATACAGTAGCATTGTTTGATAAAAAAGCTAGCCAGGAAAGACTAGCATCAAGGATAAGTGCTCTGTTTGATATAACGTTGAACGATGACAATGGCTTATGAATGCTAGGTATGAGGGATTATTATTGACCAATCTATTTGTGTGTCATACTGCTTCATTTTGCAGGAAACAACAGTAAGTGGGATGACCATGTCACCAGAAAAATAGAAGTCTGGCAAAAGTATTTCTCCAACTGGATGCTGAACAATGAGAGCCGGCCTGTTCTGGTGGTGAGATTTGAAGACCTAAAGACTGATCTGATT
>OX422185.1:13225061-13247561 GCA_949130485.1 Agelas oroides
AATCATATTGGAGATCAAAGAGCGCCACATGATCACAGTGAGCGTGTGGTGATTGGTGAGAAGTTTAGTGAGAAGAGCTTCTGATTTACTGTCCCTGTCTGACCCTGCCAAAGAGTTGCCTACAACATGTTCATGTCACTCATGCTAACAGATCAGTACTGACCTCCATGCTTAGCACTTGGCCTCCTACATGTTATACCGTGTAGTGGGTATATGACTTGGTGTTTACAGTGGTTTGCACGCAACTTGCAATTTTTTGAGTTGTGGTGCGTAACTTGCGCACGTGTTCAATGTTCCGAAAATCAAATTCAGCTGGGAATGAAACCATGGGGACAGATATATCCGGTGACCCCTCAGCACAAGATGAATTATCATGAGTTGCAGGGGTGTGATGAGCTAAGTTACGTGCAAACCACTGTATGAATCTATACAATTTTCTGTACCATAATCTGGCCATGGGGGATGAACTTAAGAGGGGGTGGGTGTATTTTCGAGATGTCTCTCAAAAATATGCCCACCTCACGCGCAGTTAGTCTAGCCCTATTATGTACGCATGCTGTGATTCTGCAATGCCTCTTTTGTCATGTGCTTGCTTATGCAATAACAGCAAATGGTGTCTGCCTTCATTTGTTAGTCCCTCCTCTTACACAATACTGCAGTGCTACCTCCTCTTACCTCCTGTTGCCCCTCTGCATCCTTTCATTCATTGTGCCCAACTCTCCTTTCCCCAGCCTCAACACAGTTCGTGAGGTGTGTACAAAATGTCCTCTCGCAATGAATGCCGACCTCCTACAAGACCTGGCCGGCTACAAGAACTATCGAGAGTGTTGTCATGGCAGCCAGATCACTTATACAGCTGTTCAAGAGTGTCCGTCCTGAGCTGCTAAGGTAGGGGAAACAAACTAGTTATATAACTATTATCAATTGAGGCTGTCCCGGATAGAAATAAAACATAATTCCATTGTGTATTTCGATTGTGTCACTGCATTCAAAGCACAAGGGTGGTGGAAGACATTAAATGTTGGGGGGGAGCATAGTCTCGCGTGGCCACCCCCCACCCCCGTTATAGAAGGGTGTGTGGCCACGTGAGACTAGGGCTTACCTGCACGTATGTACGCATTAGCATGCATATGGGTTTGGGGGTGTGTTTTTGTGAATTAGATGCTGTGGGATCATTTCTGAGGCCATTTTAGGCCCAAAGTGGAACTACAATCTTTAAGTCTTACCTGCAGTTCTTTGCATGTGCATGTGGTATTCTGCATATTCTGGTTCGTTATAGATGTTCACATTGAGACTGTCATGTTATCGCAGATTACCTTTGCTGAAAACAGCGGTTCCATTCCAACTTTCTGAGTTTCAAATCCAGGTGAAGTCCATGGAATTATCCTGTTGTAGCTATATTCTTGGGCCAGGATCAATGATCTAGTCGTGCGAGATTAGCCTTGTTCCCAGGCCTTCCTACTGTCCAGGTTTTGGTTGCTTACAGTATGCAGAAACGGAGGGGGAAGGTACGGGAGCACTTATCACGCGAGTAATGTCAACCTAGGTAGACAGAGTGGGGGGAGGGGACCCCTGAATGAAATAGCGATCTTTACATAGGCCTTTTCTTGCAGCATCGATCCATGCATTGCAGTACAGGATGTTTGTGAACTGAAGAAGTTGCCACTTGGTGTACAACTAAAGAACGCATGCACGAAAACGCATTCTTTCATTTAGGGGTCCAACCCCCCTCTGTCTACATACAGTTAGGTTGTTTACACTCAATGTCTACTCAAGGTTCTGGTTATGCAAGAAATTTGGTAGCAAATGAATTTTGTAATTGCATGTTTGTGCCAGACAAGGGGCGTAACTCTGGCCATATTCATGTATTATTGGATGAACTCTGGTGTATAGTGTTAACCTCTGGGCACTATCATGTACATGTGTGTATTCATTCCTTATGGGACACACAACCCTAAACCATAGCAAAAAGTGGGAGGTAGCAAGGACCATGATCAACAGCCGAGGTGACTGAACTTGTCTTCTTGAATTATATTTTATACCAGTGCAGAAGTGAATTTGGTTTATCAGTTTGTGGCCTAAAACCAAATTCTGTGCACATCATGTAATGACGTACTTGTGTTTTATACATAATGATACTCTATAGTGAAGATGTACTTTTGTTTGTGTGCATGTGGTTGTAGTTTCTGACACAGGAGGAGTTAAGGCAGGTTCAGCTCAGGAGTGTGTCGGCCCAGCTGAATCCAGTGAGGGGGAAGAAGAGGAGGATCCAGGAACTGCAGGATCATGGGTCAGTGTGTGCGTGCGTGTGTTATAGCCTTGTTCCCAGGGCTTCCCACTGTCCAGGTTTTGGTTGCTTACAGTGAGCAGAAATTGAAGGGGGGAGGTACGGGAGCATTTATCACATGAGTAATGTCAACCTAGGTAGACAGAGTTGGGGGGAGGGGCCCCCTGAATGAAATAGCGATCTTTGCGTAGGCCTTTTTTTGCAGTGTCAATCCGTGCACTGGAGCCCCGAATGTTTGTGAGCTGAAGAAGTTGCCGTTTGGTGTACAACTAAAGAACACATGCACGAAAATGCCTTAATTTGGGGATCCATCCCCCCCTTCTGTCTACATACAGTTAGGTTGTTTAGAGTTACATTCATCATCTACTCAAGGTTCTGGTTAAGCAAGAATTTAGGTTGCAAATAAATTTTGCAATTGCATGTTCGTGCCAGACAAGGGGCGTAACTCTGGCCATATTCATGTATTATTGGGTGTGTAGTGCTAACCTCTGGGCACTATCATATACATGTGTGTATTGTTACAGTATTCATTTCTCATGGAGCACACAAAGGATGTAACCCTAAACCATAGCAAAAAGTGGGAGGTAGCAAGGACCAAGGTCCTGCAGCCGAGGTGACTGAACTTGACTGCTTTGTTTATATTTTATACCAGTAGAAAATGAATTTGGTTTATCAGTTTGTGGCCTAAAACCAAATTCTGTGCACATTGTGTTTTATGTAATGATGTACTTGTGTTTTATACATAATGATACTCTATAGTGAAGATGCACTTCTGTTTGTAGTTTCTGACACAGGAGGAGTTCAGGCAGGTTCAGCTCAGGAGTGTGTCGGCCCAGCTGGATCCAGTGAGGGGGAGGAAGAGGAGGATCCAGGAACTGCAGGAACATGGGTGTGTGTGTGTGTGTGTGTGTGCATGTGTATGTGGTGTGTGTATGGTGTACATGTGTGTGTGGTGTGTTTGTGTGTGTGTGGTGTTGGTGGTGTGTGTGGGTGTGGTGTATGTGTGGTGTGGGTGTGGTGTGGGTGTGTATGTGGTGTGTGTGTATGGTGTGTGTGTGTGTGTGTGTGGTGTACATGTGTGTGGTATGTGTACGTGTGTGTGTATGTGGCATGTGTGGGTGTGGTGTGTGGGTGTAAGGAGAGAGAATTGGAGAAGGTAGTGTTGGTCTAGGTAAAATGTGTGGTATGGAGGTGAAACATGATGGGGGAGGTGGTAGGAATGGGGGAGAGGAGCAGGCGGCTGGCTCAGTGGGAGGGAAGGTGATTGGCATGACAACATTCTCAGTGACTGAAAGTCATATGACTACAAAGTGTCCAGTGCTAGATCTGATTTAATCCTCCTCTCTTGCCTACCCAGCCAGGGAAGCGGGTGAGGTGAGTGAGAGTGTGTTCGTGGGAGACCAAGGGCAGACTAGGATGGCTACCACCAGGTACTCAACATGAAGTAGTTACAGTGTGTGGGAAATACATGGTTGCTGGATGAGCGGTTGCTAGGTTACCAACTGATAGCTTTTCTAGCTACTTTCAAGCTAACAGCACAGCCAGTACCTTAGAGTCATGAATATATTCACCTCAGTGTATCCAATAATACAACCTAGAGTGTCCCACCCTTGTCTGGCACACTAAGCTGGTACCTCATGGAGGAATGCTGTATGTACTCTGAGTTGAAGGTAGCCAAGCCTTCCCACTGTCCAGTTAGTTAGTGATCACTTACAGAAATGGAGGGAGGGGGAGAGGGAGGTGATATCAATACTAGTGATGTCAATACCAGTGATGTCATTGTCTACATGTACCCAGATAGAGTGGGAGGTGGGTCCTTGACCAAAAGAGCACATTTTTGTGCAAATGTTCCTTGTCCTAAACAACTTTTCCACATAGAAATGAGAATTCCAGTGTTTGCATGGACACTACAAAGGGCTTTAAGGTTACAATCAACCACGCCGCAGGCTGTTGGGATAGTAAATTTATTGCTATAATATTTCGAAAACCATAACTGATATTTATATCAAACAAGTTACAGTCCAACAGCACATGAACGAAATATATTATTCGGAGAGAAATAAGCTTCTGTTTAAAAATGCCCCAACGCATTCGAACCAGCAATTAGCCGTACCGCTCGAACGCTTTTGCGCCAAATTACTCGGCGACTGTAAAGAGTTCAATCCTGAAATTTTTTCTTGCACTACTTCACGGTATTTACTAGGTCGGCACTTGGAGATATCTGGCGCTTTATGTATACTTTTTGTAGGAATTTAACTGCTGTAGGCGTAAGAAATGCGCTTTGGAGCGTAGAATCTTCAATTCAAGTCCAATTTTCGATATTTCTTTACGTGCCGCCATGCTAAATACACTGTGCTACCCGTACAACACAACAGAACGCTTTCCTTGCCTTATATTTGGCGCAAGGATAAGCGATCTGCTTTCAAAATACGGCAAGGCCTCGAGCATCGCCAGTGAGTTTGGGGATGCACGTTCGTGCAGCGTCCGCAATAAATAATTTTTGTATACTACGTCAACTATAATTGATTACGTAAACAATTGGTCCTTGTATGCATTTCACAGGTTTCGAACCAGTTGATCATCACCTTAAGCTCATTTGGACCTTCCTATACAGACGATGACATCACTCACATGGTAAATGCTCCCCTGACCTTCCCCCTCCATTTCTGTATACTGTAAGCTGCCAAAAACCGGATGGTGGGAAGGACTGGGAATGGCTATAGTTGAGGTGGGACGAGGGCTGGGAGGATAAGGGCAAGCTGTAACCGAGGGAACCATCTTAGGTTTAATCAACTTCCAATTTTGTACATTATATTTCCCTACAGCAGTTGAGCAAGCCCATTTTATAGCTAGGCAGTTTGTAACTTACGTGGCAGTCTGTAGCAATCAAATTAAACCGCTACGTATGTGGCATTCGTGTTGCCTGGTTAGCCTCGTTCCCAGGCCTTCCGACTTGATGCTGGAAGCAATCAAAAACTGGACTGTGGAAAAGCCTTGAAATGAAGGTATTGCCAGGTATCATAATCCTCCACACATGTCACCTGATGTGGTTTATGTTGTGAGGAACTGGTATGCCACTGTGGTCTTGCCTCCTACACACTCTAACATTCTGTAACCATGGTAACTAATTAGCAATCAAAACTACTGACATTGTAGTTGGAGTATTACTGATTGCATGGCTGGTGGAGTGTGCTCAGTGATACTTTGTATGTCTTGCATTTCACAGTCTGCAGTGAGAAAGATACTTTTGAAGGAGAGCAGGAAATTCCAGTTTTTAGAACTGTGTACGCTAAATCTGAACCTAGGAGACAGTACTGCACTCTGGATTGTGGTACATGTCAGTATTCATTTTCACATTTTACATGTACTGCATACCCCACCTCAGTGCTTCAAGACCCTTGTATGAAAACACCAAATGCATATTATGTGTATTCATGCACTTGAAGAACAAATGTGTTTTTTTTTTTTTAGCCTTGTTCCCAGGCCTCCCCTGTTTTTTGTTCTTCAGTTTGCGTTCAGCATAATACACGGAAGAGCAGCAACTGGGAGTGAGGCTATGTTAGTCATTATTCTCCAAACCAATAATTCTGTCATCATCATAGTTGGTTCATGCCATTGTGATCCTGTTCACAGCTGATTCCCACACATACTTTCCGTGGTGTGAAAAGTGTGGAGCATTATTTCATAATATCATATTATGGGACTGATTTTAGGTACTGCGTAACCTGTTGCATATTTTGCACACATTTGTTGAGGTTGAGGTGGCCTACTGCATGTTCTCATGACTTTACTCTTGTTCCCATGCTCCAGCTCAGCTTTATATCACTTGTACTGCATCAATAGCGCATGATGATGTCATTTTTGAAAGATGATGTCATCATGCACTCTTGATGCATGCAAGCAGTTAAAAGCTGAGTTGGGGTTGCAGGAGAACAAGGCCAAAGGATGTATCATACATACTACAGGTCATGTAAACATTTATTAAGTCTAGACGTGCAGATGTCCTGATGTAGTAGGACTACACTACAGGTCATGTAAACAGTCTAGACGTGCTGATGTCCTGATGTAGTAGGACTATACTACAGGTTATGTAAACATTTATTTAGTCTAGACGTGCAGATGTCCTGATGTAGTAGGACTTCTTGAGCAGAGAATGGCAGTGTTGCTTTAGTTAACTAAACGTAAAACTAAAATGCATTTTAGTAAGGCATTTTTTATTTTAGTAATTAAAACTAAAACTCAAACAATTGCTACCTTGCCTACTATAATTGTAAACTACAACTAAACTACTTCAAAATCACCCAAAAAATAGTAGTTAACTACAAGTAAAAGTGCCGATATTAACTTGGCATTCCATCCTGTACATTTCAAGCTTAGTAGACACTTGGGAGGATGTGTGAAGAAGATGCCTACATTCTAAACTATGAGTGAAGATGGAAGAAATTTTTAGTTGGGTCCTCTTTGATATCTGTGTTACAGTGGTATCATATCTAGCTATATTAGTCTATATGACATTCAAAAGTGACATGTAGCAGTTAACTTTCAAAAACAAATTAAAGTGTGTGTGAGGGGGTGCTTGCAGTGGGACTAAATGTGTGTTAGTGTGTGCCTGTGCATCAAGGAACACCATTGTCGCCTTCTGATATATTAGTGTTACACTAGCATGAATTTCATTGGAATCTCGATTACGTTCATAGTTGACTGATGAGCATTCTTGTACAATTATGTACACAAGTATTGAATTGCTTATTCCAGACCCACCCTGGAATGGAGTCTGACAGGAGAGTATAAAGGAATGGAACTGATCTAGCACTATTACCCTATGGCATATTATCTGTGCAATAGTATAACTCGGTTCACTGTAACTTTTCACTGTCTGATATTCCATGAATCATTTCCATACTCAACTGTGAGGGGAGTTACACTCAGAGAAAACTGATCTGCTTCACTCTCTCTGCCGCACTTCAAGTTGCACTTTTCTGTGCCATTCCAGTATTGGTAACGGATCGGGATAAGTTGTATTTTCGCGCGTTTGATATTCACCAGTGATGTTTTGAGCGCTAAGTTTGCTGACGTACCGACGATGGCTGCACATCGGAGACTCAAGCGACCAACTGCACCCCCACCCTGGCCCTTTACAGGTAAGACTGGGCGGCTGGGTGACAGCGGTAATCGAGACATCTAGAACAGCCCACGCAGTTCTGTGTACTGATCAGTCTGGTAGTTTCCATTGCAAACTGAGTTTTGGCGCAGTGGTTTGTCAGACCCCGACGTACCGCGCGTCATTTATTGCGTAAAGGTGGCAGCATAGATTTTGATGGAGACTTTATATACTGTACGTTTTGGATTTTCCTGTTTCAGGCCTTCGCCTGTAGAGTATAGGCTTTCTGGAAAATGTTACTGTTGGATCACACAATCATAGAAAACAGCAAAAAATTTTTGTTTACTTCTATGACCTTAAAGTCATATTCTACTAATAAATACCTTTCTTCTGGTACTATTGCTGGAGGTTAACCACTGTTATTTACATTAAGGATTCCCACTGGACCTATGTATGTACTTTGGACCATGCAACAGAATGTCAATTAAGTTAGCTTTTTTTTGTGCCTGTTTTGCCGTGACAACAGAAATGTGCCCTGTCAGTATACACAGTCATTTGGATACGTACACATAGCAACTTCCCTATGGAAACACTAAGTCTTAAGTACAGTTGACTGGAGTATGTTAATACTCGTGCTTGAGTCAGTCACTGTGATACTGGTATATTGACTTTTGAGTCCCTGCTCAAGGCAGCTGTGACTAGAGGTGGTTATCATAGTGATTCTACAATCTGGCTACAGTCTAGTCCATGGTTTGTAGTATACAGATGGTCACAATCCACTGATAACATTGAGTGATGGCTACAGTGTATTTCCTCCTTGATATGTGTAAACTGTAGTGTACTGTGCAGACAATTGACTGTGACAGGTGACAGCTGTACAAACCATAAAAGTCAAGAGACATCAGCCTCTATCATAGCCATGCCTAAACCACGTAGCATCATATAGTCTTTGCTAGTTACATCCTGTTCCACAAGGGGGTGTGGCCATGTGAGACTAAGCATCGTATTTGTACCAGATGGATGCTCAGAAACCATAGGAACATAGGACTCTTTCTCCAACTGTAGCTGAGAAAAGAAACCTGTGGTCAGTCAAGTACTTGACTGCTACTTATACACTTGAACTGTACAAGGCACAAAGCACTTGACTCACAACATCTCAAGTGTTTCCACTTCTGAGATGATGTCTGAAGAAGATAAGAACAACCCAAGTCATATGATTACCTTCTTATTCACTCTGCCTGAGTCTAGTCAATTTCTACGTAATTGTGATCAGGTCGTAATGTTTCCTCCAAAAAGTGTCATATGTTGCCACTTCAGGCTTCTACTAGCTATCAGTATGTACCTTGAGAGGGGGTGCTTGGAGTGTGTGTGTGTGCCTGTACACCAATGTCACCTGATATTTTAGTGCAGCAACTACCATGAAATATTCATGGCTTGATGACGTTTATAGTTGACTGATGAGCATTGTTGCACAATTATGTAAACAAGTAATGAATCTCATTACCTTCATTGTGGACCCTCCCTGGAATGGAGTCTGACAGGAGAGTATAGGAATGGAACTGATCTAGTATCATTTCCGCTCTCCATATCATAGATAATAACTGATATCATGAATCTCCATGCTCGACTGCATGTGTTGGTGCCGTCAGAGTCTGTATTTTAGAAGTTACATTGAAAGTGTCATTCCAGTATTGATACGATTCCCTGCACACCTAAAATTGGAACAGATCTGGAAAAGTTTTGCACGCATCTGATGGCACAGTTGTTCACTGTTTACCAGTGATGTGAGCATTTGCTGACGTACCGACGATGGCTGCAAGGGTGAGTGAGAGACCACCCCCGGCATGGCCCTTTACAGGTAAGCCTGGGCGATTGGACAACAACGGTATGAGACAGAATGAGTTCACAACAGCAATTCAGTTCTGTATTACTGGTAATTTTCCATAAATTATTTGCAAATGTCTTGGCGCAGTGGTGTGTCAGACGTCTTGTTAGCCGCCGTAGCATGTGTCATTTATTGTGTGAAGGTTGCAGCATAAATCGTGATGGAGTCTTATACTGTACGTTTTTGGATGTTCCTGTTTCAGGCTTTCGCTTATAGAAGAATAAAGGCTTACTTGAAAAGCTGTTTTGTGTACACTGTGTATGTAGTATCATAGACCTGGTTTTAGTTAGCTTTTTAGCTGATTTTCCTGCAACCCTGTACACTAATACATCACACTGATTTATTTATATCCATCTAGAAAACAAATAATAGTAGTACCCTGCATGCAAACCGTAGAAAACATCACGCAAAGCAACCTCACATGCATGCCTGCAAAATTAATGGGAGGGTCTTTCTACATAGAACTGCACAACTCATTAGCCTCGTCAGTCTGATACAGATCTCTAAATTATCATTCTGTGATAACAGGGTCTGTTGGCTCTTCTGTCACCTTAGTTACATCTTTCTTGCCTGATCTATATGTCTTGATCATGATCATGAGTGATCTGGGCTAGTGGTAGTGAAAAATCCAGCAAAGTCTGGTGCACGATACATGAATAACACACTATGCATACTTATACATATGTACCCGAACAGTGTTATAGATGTACACGTACGCAGATGAAACCTTGCACCACTCATGTATATGTTCTACACATGGTGTTTGTGAATGGTATGGCACTACTGTAGATTGGGAAATTTTGCCAAGACACGTTGAGCTGACCTGTCAAAATATGCCGGAAACTTCACTGGAAAGTATTCTGGGTGAGCACTAGCCTCGTTCCCAGGCTCTTGTGCACGAGAGCGTGGGAATGAGGCTAGGCGAGACGGTACCATAGCAATTGAATGCAACCATTGTGGAGAAGCTAGAGTGTCAGCACTCATGTGGAAATGTGTAGACATTGAAAATATTTCAGAAGAGTACGACGAAAATTCTTTAACGCCGAAAATTTTCCGATTTACGGTACTGTATAGACTCCTGTATGTAAGCCTCTCCTTTTGTTCCTGTCTCATTACTGAAGTATATGTTAGCCTCATGCTGACACCACCCTTCTTTCTTTGATCAGACTTACTTGGGCGGTTTTTGTATAAGACTTCAGCTGTATATGTAGATTGTCAGCTAGCTAGCTACTTGGTGCCTCACTGTGATTGAAAGAAACACAAATGTAGAGAGTCTGTAGACATAAAACAGCAAACTGAAAGTCAGCTGGCCTGCTACATATACAGCAGATTTCAGCTTTGTGTCTTTGTTATGCAGTAACAGTGTTTATCTCCACTTTACCTCACACTGCGTATGCTCTCTACTGAATTTCCTCCTATGCTCTCTATCAGTTTTAAACTGTATTTCATTTACATGTGTTGTAAATCTAACTTAGCCGCATTCTCAAGCCACTCCCAGATTCAAGATAAATTCTGGGAGTGGCCTGGGAATGAGACTAATTTTAACTTGCAAGTTTTTAAGTATACCGTACTCACTCGAAATTACGCCCCCCCTTTTTGCTGGTTAGATTTAGCTACAAGTATGGGGGGGCTTATAATTGAATAATGGTAATTAGTCTTGTTTATACGCCCCCTTTCCTTGCTGTGGAGCACGCGAGGGGAAACAGCAATGGCATGTCTGTCACCGTCTCGTGGGGCTTGGGATGAAGCTCGTAGTGGCTCAGTTCTGCAGGGCAAAGGATCATGAATCGATGAAGGAGCAGTGTGTGCGGTCAGAAAACGCGATCATCAGTTTTTGCACCACCACCAGCTAGCTACGAGGCTGCCGCCGTGCAGCCAATCACTTTGCTGGTGTATCGCTGGCCAGTAGGTAGCTAGACTGGTACGGTGAGTTCTAACCTTCCTCTCGTTCGTCGGAGTCGCAGAGTTCTTCCGTTCTTATTGTGTACTATTAAATTTTCCATGTATGGTCAAGGGGGGCATAAATTGGAGATGAATATACCTCAGCAACAAATTTTTGCAAATAGTAAGGGGGAGCTTATAATCGAAGGGGGCGTGATTTCGAGTGAGTACGGTAATTACAGACATATATACGCTAATTCATATTCAATGCCTGTCCTGTACTGCACAAAATTATTTGTGTGTGTGTTTGTAATCTGTGCTCAGTAGCTGACTAATGAGCTTGCCGTGTTCCACGTCTAAACAGAATGCTAGGTTAAAGGTAGTCTCGGTCCCAGACCCAAAACCAACCCCAGCGTGGATCACTTTCAAGTGATATACCTGCCGGATGAAGTCTGGGGACAAGGCTAGGATAATGGCTACCAAATAAGGAAAGTAGTTTATGTGAGCCTTGAGTAACACCAATGAGTGAAAATAACACTCGATTAAATCTTGGCTGGAAAGATTTTTTGTGCAGCCATTCTAGTTCTGTGCCTCCTTTCTATGATGGTATGGCAGACCCGACTAAGTAACACCTCACTGTAATGTTAAATGACTGTGACATGATCAACATCCTCTCCTCTCCCTCACACATTTTATGAGTCTACCCTGATCCCCCGGTAGGTTTCTGCATGTTATGCTTCTCATTTTCACATTTATGCTATGCTTCAGTGCTTATGAAATTGTCTAATTATGCTTTCGAATGTATATCATTATTCTTTCATTATGCTTTTATACTCCTGCAATTGCTCACAAAGAATTTGAGAAGAATGAATCATTGATATCTAGTCTTGCCAGGCAGCCGTATTTCTCTGCTGGCTTGCGACACTACTTTAGAATGCTTCAGTGCTTGAAGCTTGCTTAGTAGCAATTTAGCTGCTTCCCAGCTACTTGATCCCATGCAATCACTCAAAATACGATCAGCAGATTCGACAACACTGACAGGTAACTGGCAACAGACACTGATGCATGCAACTGCACTGGATTCACGTGATTCACATACTGAATTCCCATACACTAATCAAAAATGCTCACTTTTAAGCTTGATACCCAACAGCAACGATTATACTCAAAACATAATATGCTGAAGCCTATCCCTGAGCCATTTTCCCTTCATCTTATGTTTCCCCTTCATTCTCCCTTCTTCCCATTTTTCTCCTCCTCCTCTCAATTTTTTCTCTTCCTCTTTTTTCTCCCCTTTCACAGGTGCGATTGTAGTGGTTGAATTCACTAAGAGGGATATTGATGATTATGTTTCTTTTGATGACTGGGACAAGGAAGATGCCCTTATTTTGACAGTTGGAGATGTCATCACAGACGTGAAGCTGGTATGTATGTAGGGAGTCAGTAGATCATATCTGTCATCCACCATACAAAGAGCAACATGTTGCTAGCAGACATTGCACACAACCCTGGTCTGTGTATGAGAGAATGTTGCATGCAACAAGTGACCATTGTATAGAAACCACTGTATAGTCATATGGGTTGCAAATTTATTGATAATGTGCTACGCACGGATTTTGCCATTCTGCACTGTAAGTAGCCATGGCTAACTTCCCCTGCATCTCAATGACAGTGCCTTCAATTTATACATTGTCCCTTGTGTTATTTGTGATCCATGAAGTCAAAGAAAAGTGCATAAAGCAAACTACAACTGCATAAAGAAAACCAGGGACACAAGTGGGCTGCCCCAAAAAAGCACAGGTGGCTGATTACAAAATTATGGTTGTCATTGCTGTGTTGCCATAGTAGCTCTTTTCCAACATTGGCCAATGTGTTGTTTAATCAAAACCACATATACCGCAAGCTCTCAAAAATATGTCACCTTCAAGCAAATGCCCTCCCTCCTCCTTAACCCCTAATTTCTTACGTAGGTATTGTAAATGCCCCGTAGCATGTGTCTTTTCTGGGTGTGTTTTTAGTGAGCGTTTGGTATAGTTCCGTCGTAGAGTGTGTTGATAAACATGTACACACAAAATCCATACAACCTCATTTACTGACCATCACCAAGGTTTTTGTTGCTCACAGAACAAGCTTACATGAGGTCATCCCCTGTCAACATTGACGCTGCAAGTTGCTTCCATGCCTCTCGGCTTAGTATCCACAAAAGTGCCGCTAACTTGTCGTAGTACTCATTCAACAAAGCTGCCATTCTTCTAGAAAGCATGGTAGTCATTGTGATTGTTGACCTTGCACGAGGAACCAGGTGGGGGGGGGGGGGGGGGCAAATGCACGAAAATGTTTGAGCAAACGCCACCTCCCCACTCAAAGTACGTAGTGTGGAAAAAGGGGTGTATTTTTGAGAGTTTATACAGAACTGCCTATAGATTCTTGTGTCAAAGTTCATACTACATCATTCGTCATAAAATTACCATGGCCAGTACCACAAAATTGGAAACTAATAATGTTCCTGAGCATTTTGTGTAAATAAAACTCCGTGCCTATGAAAACTACCTGTTATAGTAATCCCATTGCAACATGTTGTACCATAGATCGGGAAATTTTCACGTTTAAAAATAATTCACGTATTTTCATGGTGTTAACTTTTGTGGTTTATTCAATCCGCAAAAATTTTTGAATGGTTGACGGTTACAATATAGGTGAGCGCATGGAGTGTTCCTAGCGTTTAGTCTGCTACCAGGTATCGGAGGAGCCAAGTATCGCTGGCTGTAATGCTGTGGCTGTCAGTAGTAGTCGTCGATTGGACGTTTACCTGTGGAGGTGTGGACGTGTGCACACGCTTATTCGTTGATCATCACCGCGTAAATGTTTTGTATTCGCATGTTAAATTTTCTTGGTTGATCTCCACTGTGAAATTATTTTAACAGCATAATTTTCCCAATCTACAGTAGTTCCTCTGTGTGTAGCTAATACACTCTACAATATTGCCAAGTTAGTTGTGATAACATACCTCTGTCAGAGACACTCCTGAGTGCACCTCTCCCTTTCTCCCTGCCTAGTAGTGAAAATACGGTGAGCTAGAACCTTGTGAGATGAATGTATGCTAGTCCCTTGGTGATGCACCCTCCTTCTCCTTCTTGCCTCTACACATCTCCCTTCTTCACTTTGGTGACCCCTGTACCTCTGTGTGTTCACTCTGCTGAGCCACCTCCTACAATCTAAAAAATCGTTTCACTTTGCATTCTTGCTGGTGCACGTGTGTGTGCAAAGTCTGTTTAGATGTATGTCATAATACTGATGTGGCAATTAACTTCCTAAGTACAGTAAAACCTCTAATAATGGAGCCTCTGAAAAGCAGACTACCTCTCTACAGTGGACAGATCACTTGCCCCCAATTGACTTTACCATAGAACTAATACATTTTCAACCTCCGAGATGCGGACACCTCTCAATTCCGTACAACGGACACTCACTAGCCCCAGGCGTAGCTTAACCATCCAAAATTACCTCCAAAACAGACAGTGAAACTACACCCACCGATGAAGCGAATGCTCGTTGATCGCTTTCATAAGATTGTGTGCCACCACGGCTAGATTCAAAGAGCGGGCGTTATATTAGCTCTGTCGCTCATCGTGCTAGCCTTTCTCACCATCGTATGGCAACGGAGAGGTCCGTAAATGCTAGCTCATCAGGCTCATCAGCCCGAGCGCATGTACATTACCATGCCTGCCAGAAGTATACCAAAATGGATGCCTCCATATTCCAGACACGCAGTGGTAGTCTTGTTTAGAGGGGTAACTTCCACTGTACTAGGGTAATGTATAACTATGTCATAAGCTTAGCCTCGTACCCAGGCTCTCGGTGGGCGGGGGAAAGAAAGAGCCTGGTATCCACTGTTTGCGCATGCGCTTAATTTCCCAGAAATCTTGGGAAATCGGAAACTATCGTGTTATATCCGTAAAACCGTGACCTCATAATGTATACTTACCGCTACATCGTCCGCAAATTTTCTGACCAACGATGGAAGTCTTTCGGTCGTTCGTTCTTCTTCGCCCTCCAGCTCCCTCCAACGGCTAGGTACTTCTGATATGAGTCTCAAGGAAGTACATGTAGCTTCCAGTTTGGACGTTTGCTGGGGGAAAGACGTGTTTATACGACTACTGCCTGGTAAGTCAGTGTGATACGAAGTGTTGCCGTCTGTCATAGACTGTTAGTTAGCAACAACTTATAGCGAGTCAGGTCGGTGTAGCGCTAGCTGTATGTAGTTGTTTCGCTCTTCGCTGCACGCTACTATACGAGTATACTTGCTAAATTTACATCACACTATAAATCATGTGGATACGTATTACGCGTTCCCCTCCCACTATTGCCTGAACACGTGCTCAGCAGGGGATAATTACGCGCATGCGCGAACAGTGGATACCAGGCTCTTTTTCTCCCCACCTACCAAGAGCCTGGGTATATACGAGGCTAGTCATAACTGTAATCAATCATTATACATTTTTTACACAATTAATTTTGTTCTTGCTATTGAAAAAAAAACATCAAAATTAAATATGTATGTAGGATATATTGTTTCAAAGACTTTAAGTGTCATTTTTTGTCTTTAAGGACTTTCTGATAGGTTTAAGGGAAAACCTCTGAGAAGAGGACAACCTCTCTACAAGGGACAAATGGCCTGTCCCCAATGTGTTTTTTGTTCGGAGGTTTTACTGTATTACGAACACACGCATATAATATACATATGCAAGAATTAAAATACAATAAAAATTGAGAAGGGTATAGGGATGGTGTGCCAAAAGTATTAAAGCGTACGTAACTGCCCCACAGCATGCCATCCTATGCTGTGGGGCAGTTACATTTTAATACTGTTTAGTGTTTCCCTCCAAATTTGCAGGTTTGTGATTACACTGTGCTTGAAAACCATCCTTACCTCACATTGCAACTGAGGAAGACAGTCAAAAAAAAGTTCAGAACAAGAATTAAAAAATGTAAAAAAATGTAAAAGGAAATAGGGATGGCATGACAAAAAGTATACACAGGATAGGTTGTCTGGACCAGACTTAGTCACTTAAGCCAAAGCAACAACAAACATTTGTGAGGCTAGGACAGATCCTCTAGATCTCTTGCCCAGTCTGAAGGGCCAGGCCTTAATCTTCATTCTTGTCGTCTATGTCCCTGCATAGCTTTAGCCAGTGTTGTAGCCCATTCCAAGACCTCCATTCCAGCTTAATAATTGCACCTACATGGTGTCAATCAGCCTTGCCATGCTTGCATAATGCACTAGTGGTTAGGTGTGTGCCAGTCTCATTCCCAGCAGGTGGTGGTTTGGGAATGAGACAATGTGTGTGCATGTGTACATGACCACAAAATGGTGTCTCACAGCAACGGACAGCTGGCTTAGTGTGGCTATGAATAGCTAGTATGAGTTCAGCTCAAGCTGAATGTTCGTAGACCTGCACATTTTGATGAGCATCCATTTTGTGCGTAAATGACAGGAGCATTTGTAAGTTATCATCATTAAACAAAAACGTGATGGGAAAAAAAACTGCACTTTCACTGCCACAAACTTTTGTGTTTGACTGTTTTGCATGATGCTTTTGGGAAAGCTTGTGAGTTTTGCTGGTTGTAAATCACTCAAAGATATATATATATGGGAGCTTGTTTGAGCTTATAATGCGTTCGTGGTTGAGTTTTTATGGCTTTTGCTTAAGTATTGTCCATGTCCTCCCTTTATAGAGAGTCTACCGACTCTCTGACAATAGCAGCACACGACATCCAGCAAATGGCTCATAAATGGTACTACCATGTGGCATGTTAATTTTAGATTCCATTCTTGTGGGTAATTTGCTATAGTCACAAGTCTCCCAGCTACGAAATCCACCCACGCATGAAAGCTATGCCTCTCTTCCACTACCTGCATCCTGTTGATACCTGATCCTTTGTGGACAGTTAAGGCCAGACAAAGTACAATTAGGTACAGTTTCACATCAATAACCCTGCCTGTCACATCATTGCTCTTTTACCCCACTACGCTGAGTTTCAGGTGGACAGTTGATTGTATAGTTCAAAAACTCGTTACAACAATCCAGTCAAGCCTGCCACTCACTCATCTGCATCTAAACACCAACACAGTTATGTGTCAGCCTAGCTACCTGCCTGTTATTGAGATGCAATTCAGGCTTGGATGGAAAGATGATGGCTATTATGACACAGCAGTCTTGACTAGAAATCTTGTTGTGTATTTTGATTGCGTTACTGTGTTCAAAGTGCTGTAGCACAACTTCTGTTAAGGGCAGGTTTCATACACACTGTATAGATGCAGGAATAACTGACACGTCTGTGCATGAGCCCAGCCCTTAACGGAAGTTGTGCGATATGCAGTCATTGTACCTTTGTCAACCTTTTACTCTATTGCCGGCGCCTTAGTCAAGCCTCTGAATCAGGGATCTATTCTCGGGATGTACATGTGCACATACATACATGCACATACATGTCGGTCATGCTTAGGAATGTCAATTTGTGGTATCACTTAAGAATATCAATTTGATGTCACGCTCGGAATGTCAATTTGGGCTCACGCCCGGGCAGGATATCGGATACATGCATTACACGATGATGTCGGGACGACGTTTCTTGGCAACGAAGGACGGGGAGGACAGTGCAGCTAGCCCTTTGCAACGTACGTATTTCACGGAGCCAAGTGCATAAATGAGTGCTGAATGCAGCCAACGGCTGGCGACTCTGACAAAAAAAGCGAAGAAGTCAGCCCACGGTAGAAGCCAATGAAGCGACAGAAGAACAAGAAAGAGTTCAAAAGTAGAAAGCACGTATTGGAGATTCTTCACAAGCCAGGTATTTAGGCTCACTCTTCATGTTATCGTTGTTTTGTACTGTTCTTTGGACTCCCACTAAACGAGCAACACTGACACCTGCGCCGCGCGCCCCATCCACGCATGGCGCTTGGCGCGGCGTGAGGCATCATACGCATGCGTAGTCCTAGTTAACTGTCCAATACTAAGTAAACACATGTGCAGATGAAGCCTCACACCATCCACATACTGAAGCCTCACTTGTGGCATTTGTTACCACACACAAATGTAGCAGTACAAGGATCACCAAAGTGAAGAAGAAAGGGCTTGAAGGAAGCACGTAGACAAGTTACCCCACAAATTACACATGATGTTACCATTATGTGTAATTTGTGGGGTCTAATTAAACCAAGATGTACCTCTGTCAAATAGATTCCTGTGTGCACTTCTCCCTGCCTCATAGCAAAAATACGGTGAGCTAGAACCTTGAGATGAATGTATGCTAGTCCCTTGGTGATGCACCCTCCTTCTCCTTCCTGCCTCTACATGTCTCCCTTTGTTCTTTGGTGACCCGTAATTCTGTGTGTGTACTCTGCTGAGCCACCTCCTACAATTTCAAAAATTCACCAGTGACAGGCTCAGCCACATTCCCAGCCAACTCAGTGCTAAGCCCGAGCAATTCAGCTTGCAACATTGTGCACATACATTTACACTACCCAACATGCATAGTGTAGTCACTGTGTTCTTTAGTAACGGCAGCATCGAACAGTAAAGTGCTCCCACCTAATACCTCGTCAACGAAACTGAATATTTACTGTGCTGCGGGTGCGATCCTGGATGATCTGTTACTGGCATGATGTGTCGATGACCACACTATGAACTGTGTCCAGGCAACTTGAGTCTCCTGGCTATACCACTTACATTCTTGCTGGTGCGCATGTGTCCAGGCAACTTGAGTCTCCTGGTTATACCACTTACATTCTTGCTGGTGCGCATGTGTCCAGGCAACTTGAGTCTCCTGGTTATACCACTTACATTCTTGCTGGTGCGCATGTGTCCAGGCAATTTGAGTCTCCTGGCTGTACCACTTACATTCTCTTGCTGGTACACATGTGTCCAGGCAACTTGAGTCTCCTGGTTATACCACTTACATTCTTGCTGGAGGACATGTGTGTGCACCAGCCTGTATAGATGTATGTCATAATAATGGCGTAGTAATTAGCTTCCTAAGTATTACGGACAGACGCATATGTGGCAGTTCTGGCAGAACTCGAATATTATTCCGTCATGTATTTCAAGCGCATCGCCGAGTTTGACGCATTGTTACCACTGAGCTTCTGGTAAGGGCGGGGCTTCTACATGAATGCATGAATATCTGATACATCTACAAAGTGTGTATGAGCCCTGCCCCTAGTGGAAACTTAGTGAAACAGCACTTCAAACTCAGTGATGCGCTCGAATATGCGACGGAATAATATTCAAGTTCTATCCCACATATACATGTGGCAGCCCCGAATAGAAATGGAATATTATTCCGTCGCGTATTTCGAGCACATCACCAAGTTTGATGCGCTATAGCGCTGAGCTTCCGCTAAGGGCGGGGTTCATACGTGCTTCATAAACGTATCAGGTATTCATGCATTTACACATCGCGTATGAGCCCCGCCCTTAGTGGAAGTTCAGCGCTATAGCACGTCAAACTCGGTGATGCGCTCGAAATACGCGACGGAATAATATTCGATTTCTATCCGGGACTGCCACACATGTATATGTATTATATACACAAGTGTGATCTCCACACTGCATGATTACTTGCCTCAAATATAGCACTTGACATTTATACTATCAAGGGGTTATTGAGCTGCTGATGTGCCATGGATGATATGTTCACTCACCTGAAACTCAGCTGACAAATGTACAGTGATGGGTGACCTTTTGGTGAAAACCATTGTACTAATGAGTTGGTATCATGTATGTGATACATATTAGTACTTGATATGGACAGCTCTGTGAAGAAATCAAAGATTAGTCCGTCACATATTTCATTACATTGCCGCATTCAAAGCATCATATCTTTGAACTTCTGTTAAAGGAGGGCACTTTGTAGATTCAGTACATTCATGTATCTATGAAGTGTGTCCCACCCTTAATGGAACTTCAGTGATATGATGCTTTAAATGTGGTGATGTGATCAAAGTACACCATGGATCTATATGGACTGTCACATATCTTTCATTACTGCTACCACTGAACTTCTGGTAAGGGTGGGGCTCATACTTGCTTTGTAGACTCATTAGACAGTCATGCATCTATAAAGCGAATGTGAGCTCTGCCCTTAATGGAAGTTCAACGATGCGGTGCTTCGAATGTGGTGATGTGAACAGAATCATGAAACTGTCATGTGGCAGTCCCGTGTAGAAGTCGAAGGTTATTCCGTCGCATATTTCGATCGCATATTGCTGTGTTTCTACACGGGACTGCCACAGTCATATGTATTAATGAGTAATGGAAATTTCTGGTGAAATCGGAAGAGGCAAATACTTACCATTTCGTGGTAATCAAGGTGTTAGCTGATGTCACCCACAGTTTACACAGCTACGTAGAACCAGTGTGTGTTACATTGTAACAGCTGTGAGTGCTTGGGTGCTAATAGACACATGTAAACGCATTGTAATAGTAGGATTGTTCGGGATCATATTAACCATGTTAGGGTACGTTTTATAGGCCTAAAGTTTCTGTTTTTGCAAATTCTTGTCCCATGTTCCTGACTTTTCAAGAACCAGTGATATAGCCGTCACTTGTTTGGTTGTTGCCAACTCCCAACCACCAACATACAGCAATTGAAACTACCACTATCCTTTAGGAGGTTTTTGCTGATTCCTGAAAGTGCTTTATTGAGAGGCTTTGGCTATATGCTGCTCTTTACCTTATCCCATAAACTTACTTGCAATTGGAGATGGATATGACGTAGGTTAGCCATTATGTTCAGCAATTGACTTCTGTCCGGGAAGTGGTGGGTGCTTTCTTATGTGCAGTTGGGTACCTATTCTTGTATGAGTACTTATACAGTGGAACCCCACCCTATGGACACCCCTGAAAAGCAACCATCTACGATATTGCGGACACTTTGTTAGGTCTAAATGCATTTACATATGTTTGTGTACAATCACAACCCCTGAAATGCAGAAACCCCCATATTCCGTAAAGTGAACAGGTTCCCCAGTCCCAACAGTACCTGAACTGTACAAAATTCACTCGATAATGCGGACGTTTGTCTCCCACAATTGTAAGATTGTGCGCCACCTCCAGTGGATCCAAAGACCGGGCATTATATTAGTACTGTCGCTCATCGTGCTAACCTTTGTCAACATTGTACGGCAATGGAGAGGTCTGAAAACACGGTCTGTTTGTGCTCAACAGCCCGAGTACACATTACCACGCCTACCAGAAGTACACCGGCAGCCCCAGAAATACGGATATCTCCATATTACAGACACACAGCGGAGATCACAACAATGTCTACTTTAGAGGGGTTCCACTGTAAACGCTGATGAGGTTTTTGTAATCTGGGTAAGTATCTATAATCATATGGTGCTTCTTTTCTCTGGTGTCTGTTAGCTCATTGTACAGTAGCGGATGAGCTCAAAGCAAGTATTTGTCGAAACACGCCATCATGCGCACTGGGTGACCTCAGTGTGAATTGGTACCGTTTTGCCTGCTCTCATTTAACCCTATATAGACCAGAAAGAGGCATTTCACATACTCATTAAACATAATTTAACTACAAGAACATAGGGCATTGTTGGAAGTTGGGGTGTCAGGTGGGGGAGCACCAACACTGCTATGCACATCGTAGCTCCCATTTGTTAAAGCAAGGCTTGCATAGTTATGTAGCCTGTACCTTCTCCTTGAATGGGGATCATTGAAGGAGAGGGGAGTGGTGATGGCCACTTGTTCTGGATTGTGCTACTTGTGGGTGTGTGGCTGAATAGTTCAGGGGATCCGGGTAAGGATTGTTTGTGCTGGAAGCTAGTGCTACGGAACGTGGTGGGGCTAAGTGGGGTCCTGGGGGGAGTTAGGGGTAGGGACATGAGCTGAGCTTGGGGTGGAGGTGGGGCTAAACAGTAGCAATCTGCATTGCTTGTAGTGACAGGGGACACCCTGCGTAAGCTTGTACCACGAGTGACAAAAACCTATGTGGTTGCTCGCAAATGAGGCTAGGGATTCCATATGTACGCATTTACAAAAACACCCATTGACTGAGCTAAGCCATAAGTCCACAAGAAGATGCTCACTATGAGATGTTTGAATGAGTGAAAATGACCTATGTAAGGGTAAAGCGGTTGGAGGTAATTTGCTCGAAGGGGGGAGCTCATGGTAATTGTAGTCAGAACAGTCACTGCATTTCAGTATTTTACAGTAGAACTGAGGCTCAGATTTCCCACAATGATCAAAGTACATGCAGGCCTTCAGTCGAACATGTTTAATGTATTTCTCAAGTACAAAATGTGCTGGGGTGACTGGCAATGGGTGACTT